>OZ030005.1:91129552-91644552 GCA_964023405.1 Apodemus agrarius | reverse complement strand
GGCCAGAGATTTGTTATCACAGAGTGTGTGAACAAAGCATCTACTTCTAAGTTTCCAAGGGAAGGGGAGGTCTTGCGTCATAAGGAAACAGGCTTAGATAACATGTGACTTATGATACTATATGATCAGGGTTGGGGAGTGGGACACTTTCTCTGAGTATGAAGTGGGGTTCAGTTCAACATGACAGTGGTCAGCCTGCCTCAGGCTTCCAGGTGGCAGGGGTATGTGCACGCGTGCATGCGTGCATGTGAGCCTGCATGCTGGCTGTGTTCTTGCCTGGTCGAAGTCCTGTCTATTTGGGGCCTGTGTACCTTGAAGGCTCAGGTTCTCTGACGTTTCCAGCCTTTGTGTTTATATCAAAAAGGACCAGCGGAGTGGTTTTATTAGAAAGGAGGTGGGGGTGGGTATTAGTGGGTGTTGAAATCAGTCCAGCTACTTTCTGCCGAATTGGGGCATTGTTGGAATTGGAGACCCCTGTCTCATGGTGGGTAGTCACATGATGGCCCTTGGGTATTCAATTCATCAAGAGGACACTGTCCACTTGTAAAACATTTGGAGCTGGATTTGCTGACTTCTGGAAGAAATGAACTCTGTAAGTTTATGGAGAAGAGTAGGGGCCAAGGTAAGTAGAATCTCGAAGGGTGGAAGACGCACCATTAGAGGAGGGACCTACAAGACCAAGCTTTGGGCTGTACCAACTCCCTGAAGGGTACTTTGATAGCTATGGATCTGGATATATGACAGGTTGGAGGAGGTTGTCGGGGAAGGCAGCAGGACCTCTCTATGTAGCCGTGGCTGTCCTGGAACTCACTGTAGCCTGCAAACTCACAGAGGAGAGCTGCCTGCCTCTGCCTCCCAAATGCTGGGAAAACGGGAGTGAGCCACCACGCCCAGCACTAAAGACTGATTTCTAACAGGGCTGTCATGAGTGTTTCTAAGGTTATTCTGGCTGAGTGATAGACAGATGGGTGGAGAGTCATAAAGCTTTCCACCTGTCCAAGAGCCTCTGTGTTGCATATACAACTTGGTAGCTGTGTCCCAGGTTAAACATGTGAGCAACCATCACTAGGGAACACATCGCTGTTTGTGGCCACGTTAGGAATAGGCCCCATTTGGGGTATTTTCTGGGCCAGTAGCCACCAACTGCTAAGGGACCAGAACGACTGGCCTCACACAGTTCCTGAGATGGAGATGCTTCCCAAGCCCGTCTGTGGCTGGTGCTGGTAGCACTAGCATCAGAGTGTAAGAAAATAGCAAGAATGGGAGAGACTCGAAGGACAAGACATTTGGCTAGCTGGACTGCACACAGTGGGTTCTTTAGGCAGGTTGAATGAGGGAGGAAATTGAAGAATGTCAGGAAATTCATGACACTGGAAGGCTCTGGGAAAGCACTCCCTGTCTTTCAGAAGACTGACTCCACCCTGAAGGAAGCAAGGAGACTCTCAGGCAGAGTTCAAGAGGGTGTGTAAGAAAAACCACTACCCAGAACAGGGGGTGTCTCAGGGCCTCCCCATCAACCTTCAGTTATCTGTTTGGTTGGGGTGTCTTCTGAAGAGGGATTTTACATCTGTCACCGGCTCACAGGACTGCACTATCGGAGGCAAGCTGCTGGACTCCTCCCCTGCCCGAGTGCTTGCCTCAAGGATGGGTTACACACAGACGTAGGCATAAATGGCTGTTTAAGGGGTGAGGGTAGCCCATCGTGATGCAGCTTTGGACCTGCAACAGCTTAATGTCCGCAATGATCGCAGTTTTAAACAGCTCTGGATGTTTACGCGGGAGCAGTGGCTCCCTGCCCTTCTGCCCACCCCTCCCCACCAGGTTCATGGTTGTCTCTGATGGCCCAGCATCACATTTTGTTTGGCAGAGGTCAAACACTGCTCCCCCTCCCCCCAGTGGTAGGAACCCTTATTCTTGATACAGATAAAATTGAAAATGCATTTATGATCGCCACAGTAGGCAGTAGGCTGGAGGCTCTGAAGAAATAATCCAGCCTTGCCAGACAAAGCAAGGTGCCTGCCTACCTCTGAGGAAAGAAGTCCTGTATCATGAGGAAGCAGGCTCAGTTAATACTTCCCTATACTATATGACCAAGCAGCGGAACAGGACATACATGATTGTACTGGCTGGTTTTGTGTGTCAACTTGACACAGGCTGGAGTTATCACAGAGAAATGAGCTTCAGTTGGGGAAGTGCCTCCATGAGATCCAGCTGTGGGGCAGTTTCTCAATTAGTGATCAAGGGGGGAGGGCCCCTTGTGGGTGGTACCATCTCTAGGCTAGTATTCTTGGGTTCTATAAAAGAGCAGGCTGAGCAAGTCAGGGGAAGCAAGCCAGTAAGGAATATCCCTCCATGGCTTCTGCATCAGCTCCTGCTTCCTGACCTGCTTGAGTTCCAGTTCTGACTTCCTTTAGTGATGAACAGCAATGTGAAAGGTGTAAGCTGAATAAACCCTTTCCTCCCCAACTTGCTTCTTGGTCATGTTTGTGTAGGAATAGAAACCCTGACTAAGACAAATTGGTACCAGCATAGTGGAGTATTCCTGTGACAATCTGACCATGTTTTGGAGAGGACTGTGGATGGACTTTGGAACTTTGGGTTAGATGGTCCACTCAGTGTTAAGACCTCTGTGGGATGTTGTGTAGGAGTTTGGAAGATAATGTTGAGAAGAGCGCAGAAAATGGAGGCCTGGCTTGTGAAATTTCAGAGGGAAGATTAAAGACTCTTATCAGGGCTGTTGCTGTTTTGATTGTGAAGATTCTGTGGTTTTGGTTAGCTGGCACTGAAGAATCAGCTGTGATTAACAAGATACAAGAACCACTAAAGCAAACCTTTGTGTTACTGGGACTATTGATGCTGGTTAGCTGGAGCTAAGAAATTAGGGGTGATTAAGAAGAGACCAGCATCAATGAGGTGAAATCTTCTGGGAAGTGTTTTCTGACAGCACAGAGGCTGTGTTCTGGAGATAGCCACAGCTGTACTTTGTGCTGTGGCTGGACTTGGTACTGTGTGAGAGTCACTCAGGTGGTACTGGTTTTGAAGACATAAAGGGGTCATGAAGAGCAGCTGAGGCTCGGCACTGTGAGAGGCTGTGGAAGGCCACTGGTGAAGGTGCAGCCTTAGTTGCAATTGATGGCCCAGGACTGAAGGGGTCATACACAGGAGTTGAGGCCTGGCACCATGAAAAGAGCCTATGAGAGACTATTGGTGAAGCCTAGGTATAGCAGTGTTTTAGAGATGCCAGTGCCATGAGATGACCACTAAGAACAGCAGCAACAGTGGAGTACAGACAGCTGGAGTCTAGAAGACAAGGTGTGTGCTACAAAGGGCAGGGCTGGAGAAGTGACCCAAGCCCTTGGAGGAGCCCCGAAGATCATGAGTTGGATACCAGACATTGAACCACTGGAGTTTGAGTTTTGCTTTTGATGTGACTGTGCCCTGATATTTTTCCCTCTTGAAGGAAGAAAGTGTTTTAGTGGAGCCCACAGTTAAGAGACTGAATTTTTAAAAGACTTTGAATTTTAAGAGATATTGGACATTTTAAAGTGATTGAACTTTTAATATCTAAAGACTGTGGGACTTTTAAAGTTATTTAGATCTTGGGGATGAATAAAAGTAAGGGTTGAGGATTAATAGTGATATGTTTGTGTGTCAAGTTGACAAGGGGTCAATTTTACTGGCTGGTTTTGTGTTTCAACTTGACACAGGCTGGAGTTATCATAGGAAAAGGAGCTTCAGTTGGGGAAGTGCCTCCATGAGATCCAGCTGTGGGGCAGTTTTTCAATTAGTGATCAAGGGGGGGAGGGCCCCTTGTGGGTGGTACCATCTCTGGGCTGGTAGTCTTGGGTTCTATAAGAAAGTAAGCTGAGCAAGCCAGGGAAAGCAAGCCAGTAAGGAACATCCCTCCATGGCCTCTGCATCAGCTCCTGCCTCCTGACCTGCTTGAGTTCCTGTCCTGACTTTCTTTGGTGATGAACAGCAATGTGGAAGTGTAAGCTGAACCCTTTCCTCCCCAACTTTCTTCTTGGTCATGATGCTTGTGCAGGAATTAGAAACCCTGACTAAGACAATGATTTAGGCTCTGTGGGCAGGAGAATAGAGCTTGGTACTCAATAGTCAGGCTGCTTCTGATCCCCAGGTAGCAGGGGCCTGGGGGTTCTTGCAAACTGCCCTTTGTTTGCAGTTCTTTTTTATGGCCTGGTTACTGGGGCATGGGGCGTGGGGCGGGGTAGGGAGGTGGGGCGGGGTGGCAGCAGCAGCTGTGTTCTCTAACAGAAATGCGAAACTATTTTTCAGGACATAAAATATAAAGATGTTTCTTTTGGGGGCTGGAGAGGGCTCAGTAGTTCAGGCCACTTGCTGTTCTTGCAGAGGACCTGGGTTCCATTCTCAGCACCCACAGCCATCTGTAACTCCAGTTCTCAGAGATCTAGATCCCATCAAAGGTCCATGGCAGAAAGCTGAGTCACCTGCCTAGGCCAAAACCCCAAGTGTCTGTGGTTCCACATAACTCACACCCTAAGAGGCCACCTGCCTGGCAGCCTCAGCCTCAGTCTGATTGCCTCCCTCTCTATATCAGGAGGACGGCCGGGTGGCTCACACACCCACTCCAGCATCTCCCAGTGTGGCCAGTCAGGCTGGAGGTTCCTTCTCTATCAGAAGTACAGATCTTCAAGAGGCCCCAGTCAGGTGCTGGAACTCAGGTCTGTCCAACTGCACAACTCAAGCTCAAAAGCTGCCTGCAGAAGCCTCAAGCACTTACTTAGTTGTATAGCCTGTTCTTGCCCTAAACTTGTTCTTTGTTTTCCTACTGAGTAAACTTGTCTTTATAGATCACAGAAAGGAGCAGAAAGAGCCTAAAGACACAAGCCAGTACGCACAATGCGCCACTCAGGAGAGGGGCCATGCTATATCACCTGCTTGATGGTTCACCCAACATGTAGTGGACACACCCTTAGCATGTAGCACTCAGCTGCCATTGTCAGCATGCTCCAAGCCCTTCTGGCTGACGTGCTCAATACACACCGAGAAAGCACATCAGCATCACAGAAAGACACAAACTGACCTTTGACCACTTGTTACTGAGCAGGCTGTGAGCCTCTCGGAACGCAAAGACGAAGATGTCCAAGAGGGCACTGAGATCAGGGGCTGTGGGAGCCCCATGGCCTCACAGGGGAATGTAAAGGTGGGGCTAGGGAGGCACTGAGCCCACACACCCCCATCCCTGCCTCTGCTCCTGTAGCTGGAAGGCCATGCCCACAGCCTTACCAAGACAGCTGTCCCTCTGAGCTCCCTCAGGCTGACGGAGCATAGAGGCCGAGACAGTCATGTCCTGAGCCACCCTCTGAGCTCCCTCAGGCTGACAGAGCATAGAGGCCGAGACAGTCATGTCCTGAGCCGTCAGCTGGTCAGACAAGGCAAGGACTAGCTAGTCTACGGGAGATGATGAACAGTTGACGAAACCTCCTTCACACCGGTACTCTGCACTCCCAGCCACCAGCTGTGTGAGTCTTCAGACTGGTGACCTGTGACAGGCGAGGAGAGGGGGATGGTGGGGCCTAGAGCAAGCCAGATGGCTCGCACAAGCAGGCACGTATCCTCCGTGTCCACGACAACGCTGCCAGTCAGACTTTATCTCATTAATAACTGAGAAACCAGACCACAGCTAGAGAACGGATTCACTCAAGGGCCCACAGCTAGCAAACTGGGAGACCGGAAATCAAACTTAAAAGTGAATAATATTTTCTTGTTCTTTTACATTAATCGTTCTGTATGGAGGGGAAAAATCCAAACACAGATAGAATACCCTAACAACCGCCTTCTTGGGCTTGCAAACCAAAACACCTTACATCTTGTTTCTCTTAACAAAATAAACTGTAGGAACATCTACAAGCTCAGCTCCAAAGCAGGCAATTAATTACAAGTGAAGAGATAACCTGGGCTACATAGCAAGTCCCTTTGTCTCAGAAAACCAACAACATTCAGAAGTGCAGGTATAGCTCAGAGGTGTGGTGCTTGCCTAGCGTGGGGGAGACCCTTGGTTCAGTCATCACTGAACAAGTAAACAAGACACAGAGCATGACTAAAATCATATCTGCAAGTATGCTGGAGAAAAGAGGCTCACTTTGGGCCACAGGGAAGGGATGTTCTGTCTGCCTCAACACTCTGTAGGGCCACCTCCGAAGGACCCCGGCTCCCAGCCAGAGGCTGGCAGTCCAGAGCCTCTCACTCGGCTGGCAGTCCAGAGCCTCTCACTCGCAGGCCCGCTGCCTCCCGCTCTTGGCTCCTTGTACCCGTAGCCGTGTCCTCTCGCGTCTCTGGCCTTTGATGATATAATTTCCTCCTTCTGGAATGCTCACCCAGTTCCCATTCTCTTTCCAAACCCACTCAAATGTGGGTTTCCCTTTAAAAATAATTAGATTTTTTTTTAAAATTTGGTGTGTGTGTGTGTGCATGCACACACACACAAGTATCACAGGGGACACATGGAGGTTGAGGACAACCTGCAGGAGTCGGTTCTCTTCTTTTGCCACGGGAGTCTTTGGGATAAAAGTCAGGTGACAAGGGTGGGTGACAAGCTCCCTTACTGCCGGAGGCATCCTGCCGGCTCTCAATTGTGGTAAGTCCACCCAAGCTGCCACCCTCCACCCCGCGCACAGACTGCCTTAGATGTCTTTAGACAAGCCAGTGTCCTCTAGACGGGAGGCCCTTGAGCAGAGGAGCGGTACTGATCCCCAGACCTTGCCCAGGGCCAGTGCAGAGCTCAGAGAGAAGGCAGCTGTGTAAACATGTGGGTGAGAGACATCCAGATGATAGAGCTGACAGCAGCTCAGTCACAGTGAAACAAAGGCACGGGGAGACCAGCGAGGAGGCTGTTGGGGGCCCTGGCTCAAGAACCCGGAGGGACCCACTCAGGCCCTCAGGCTAGGGGAGTGTGGCCTGGGAGGTGCTTGGGTTGAGTGACTCAGGCACTTGGGCACAGTGAGACGCTAGGGGGAGAGACTCGGCTGCTAGGAGAGGTGCAGCTACCTGTCCTGGCCCTGGAAACCCTGGTGCTGTGCACCAGAGACAGGAGCTCCAAGTCAAGTGAGGGCCGAGGCAGAGAGGCAAACGATTTGGGTCGTGTGGTATGGCTTCCGCCATAGCCCGGAGAAAAAGGAGGCTGAAAAGACCCAGTGGAGAGCACAACCCCAGCTATGGGCACTGGAGGAAGAATCACCGTGATGGGACAGGGAAAGACTGTCACAGGGTGAACGTAGGTTTACCATCTTTTTTGTTTGATTTTGTTTTGTTTGTTTCTGAGACTGGTTGCCTCTGTGTAGTCTCTATGGAGGAAGCAGAAGGGGAAACGTGAAGCATCGCACAGATTCACAAGCAACCTTTCAGCTCATCACTCAGCCCAGGGCCAGGAGCCCAGACTCGGCCTCCCTCCGGAAACTGCGCCATTAGGGGAGCCCCAGGGATTCTGGGCAAGATGGCTGGCAGACCAGCCGCAGCTGGCTCTCATAAGTGCAGCCCTTAATTAGGCCGCTACCAGGGACGGCAGAAAGATAAACCAATTAGAGGTGGAGAGGGACCTGGGTGATGGCTGTGAGAGCTGCTTTCAAATGGCTGTTACCTTGTGCCCTACTGTCCTGGGGCTGGCTCTGTGGCCTTGTTTATATGGTGGTTGTTTTTGCTCTTGGTTTTGTTTTGTTTTGTTTTGTTTTTCAGTGCTGAGGACAGAACCTAGGATCTCACATTCGAGGTAAGCATTCTACCACTAAGCTGTGTCACCAGGCCTTTACATTTGTGTTTATTTCAGACAATTGACCTAAGCTAGCTTTAAGTGTGTGTGTGTGTGTGTGTGTGTGTGTGTGTGTGTGTGTGTGGTTGAAGGTAGGATGTTGACATTAGACATGAAAGCAGGGTCTTCCCAGTAGGTGACTCATTTGCTTTGTCACATTGGGATAAGTGACAGCAATGGAGGTGACCAGCCTGTAGCCTTCTGAGAGATAGAAACTGGGTAACCACCACCCACACTGTCTCCTTTCACACTCACGAAGGCCCTGTGGGCAGGCCCTGTCAGCATCACTGTCAGCGACAGTGGAGGCGACGGGAGCTGAGGGAGTCAGGTGTCCTGACCTCGGACAGGACAATCAGAGATGCTGGGATTAAACAAGAACAGTACAAGCAATGGCCGTGGCCTAGCCTGACAGGGAAACTTCACCCAGGCACCAAGACAGTTCCATCTTCCAGAGTGAGGCCTGTGTTCCAGATTCAGGATTTAAAATGAAAGGTGGAAAGAGGGTGTGAGTCTGGGTGCTGTGTTCAATGTCATGTGGACCGTCAGGGCTGTGATGGATTGGGAGTGGACACATTTGGGAACCCACAGGCCAGGGAGACAGCGGGCTTGTGGACCCAGGGGCAGAGAGAGAGAGAGAGAGAGAGAGAGAGAGAGAGAGAGAGAGAGAGAGAGAGAGAGAGAGAGAATGACTGTAGAGCACATAGATTGTACTCTCTGTTGGAGCAATCTGTGTGGTGGTGTTTCTTGGATTAGTGGTCAAGATGGTCATCTCAAGGGGCAAGTGGCTCTCGGTGTGCGAAGCTGGTGGGCTGTGAAATGCTCAGGGGTGAGGCGGGCACATGAGACGAGCTACAGAGATTCGCAGACATTAAGGTGAGATTTATAGCAACGGGAGGCGGAGGATACTCTGACGGTCTAGCAAAACACCCCAAGACACTGACTCTACTGCAAGCAGCTGCTGGCCCATACTGAGAACCAGTCTGGGCAAGAGTGCTCTTGCTGCCTGGCCTCTGGCAGGCCTCTCCTCTCTCTTCGGGAAGAAAAGTGGTAGCTTTAAATAGGTTGGCTTTTCCTCTATAAAACTGATGGGATGCTTTAATAGCTAGTAGAGCTTGGTTTACCAAGTTATGAGACTTTCAAAATGTGTAAGTTACGTGATGCTACTTTCTCTAAACCTCATCAAGAATAGAAAGAACTTCACTATAGAATAAATTACCATTAGTAGTATTCATGTGTGTATTTGTGTGTATGCATGTATGTATGAATGTATTATGTATGTATGTATGTATGTATGTATGTCACGTGTGGGGATGAACACGGAGGTCCGAAGGCATCAGATCCCCCAGTTCTGCGGCTTACAGGCGGTTTTAAGCTGCCTAATACGGGTGCTGGGAACGGAACTTAGGTCCTCTGGAAGAGCAGGAATCAATCCACTGAGCCATCTCTCCAGCCCCAATTGTTTTAAATTCTGTGCGGTTTCCCTGACTCTGGTTATTCCTCCCAGCCTAGCTCCCCCCACATGGCGACCATGCCAACACGAAGCTCTGTTTACAAACGGGAACTGAGTCCTTCAGCTAGCTATTTGGCTGTGACGGCTGCAGTTTATATTAATTCTCTGACAGGCAGTCAAGTGGCAGTTGCTACGGAGTGAGTTTTTTCTTTCCAATCCCTTTCATCTCCAAACAGAGGGCCGCTCTCTGCGTTGGTACTGAGAGCGGAGCCTCTTTCTTTTTGTAGTGAAATCTTTACCGAATGAATGATTATGCTGCAAGCGCAGGATGCCAGCTCCTGGCAGGAAGCACGCTATTGGCTGACATCGACCTGCCGGAGTCCCAAGCAAACACACAACAGGAAGACCCAAGCTGGAGCTGGGTGGCTCAGTGGTTAAGAGCATTTGCAGTTCTTTCAGGGGACCTGGGTTGGGTTCTCGGTCCCACACTGTGGCTCATAACCATCTGTTACTCCAGATATGAAGCCCTCTTCTCATGTTTATAGGCACAACATGTGGTGGACATGCATGCATTCAGACAGAAACCTATACACATAAAAATAAATACTTTCTTAATGGAAGACCCAGATTTAGAGTTCTTGGGGTTTGGGTCCTGCCAGGGACTTGCTAGCTCTGTCATGTTAAGCCAGTCACTTGATCCTGACCTCCCCCCACCCCCACCCCCCCACCCCCCTACCCTACCCCTCCCTGTATCCTAAGCTATTAAACAGGAATAACAACTTCACCTTGAAGAGCAGTTTGAGATTAAATTACATCAAGTGTGCAAGTCTATGTCTAATGCGTCTAGCATGGTCTGTACTGGTTATAAACACAGCATTAAGAGGTGACTATTTTTATCCCTTTAAATGTATTGTAGAGGGTTGGGGAGATGGCTCAGTAGCTAAGGACACATACTGCTCCTATTGAAGACCTGAATTTAGTTCACAACACCCAGGTTAGACAGCCTGTCACAACAGCCTGTAACTTCAGCTCCAGGGGATTCAGTGCCTTTTTTGACCTCTGTGGGTAATATACTCATGTGCCCAACACACACACACACACACACACACACACACACACACACACACACTATTAAAAATAAAATATATCTGAGCCAGGCACAGTGGCACACATCTTTAGTCCTAGCACTTGGGAGGCAGAGACAGGCAGATCTCTTGAGTTCGAGGCCAGCCTGGTCTACAGAGTGAGTTCCAGGACAGCCAAGGTTACACAGAGAAACTCTGCCTCAAAAAAACAAACAAAAAACTGAAGAAAAACTAAAGTTGTTTTTCCTGAGCCTTGCATCTGCCATCTGTGAAATGGAGATGTAATTTACCCTTTCTGAAGGACTATACAAGCTGTTTCTGTTTGGAGACATGAGGGGCTAAATGCAGCCCTCCCCAGGCTAAGCCACATCGCACCACTGAGCTGCACCCCAGACTCTACAGTGTTATTGTAAGAGCCCTCCCCCTTTCCAGCTGAGATCATTTACTACAGGACCAGCAGGAGACAGCACACATCCTCGGCCTCAAGGACATTGATGGATAGCCCTCCCATGACTGTCTCTGCTAACAAACTCACACAGGACAAAGGAAGGAAAAGGCAGATTCAAAGGCTGGTGATTCTATGATCTCACGCTTCCTTCCGACACGGGCCCCAGCAGGAGACCAGGGAAATTCAATTGGAAGAAAATACACTTATCTCCTTTGATACATGGAGGGGGAGCGAGAATGGGGCATGAAGGCCAGTTCTCCAGGAAGATCAGCAGAAAATGGTCCTTTCTGGTCCCAGGAGATAAGCACTGAGCATCCAGTGTGTCACTAGCTGGGACGATCCAGTTCCATCTAGCAAGGCCACCTGCTAAGGCCTCTCTGTTTTCATTGGCTGTTTTGGGCACCACCAAGCATATATGTGAGTGATTTTATTTTTTAAATAAAGAAGATTTTTATTTTATTTTTAATTACGTGCATGTGTTTGTGTGTGCGTCTGTGGTGGAACTTGTGCACATGTGTGCAGGTACCGGAGGAGACCAGAAGAAGGCAGTTGATCCCCTGGAGCTGGAGCTGGAGTTAAGACGTGAGGCACACTCTGTGGGGGCTGGGATCCAAGTCAGTCTTCCGAAAGAGCAGTACATGCTCTTAAGCACCGAGTCATCTCCCCAGCCCCACATGAACAAATTTCTACCTGCGGTGAGATTACCTTTGGGAGCACAAAGGACATAGCTAGGATTTGAAATCCATTAATGTACTCAACAGATCTCAGGATTCTAAGCACTTTTGATTTCTTCTATGTTCATGTCTATGTTGTGGCCTTGGGATCAGCGTCATCTCTGAGGCCCCAGGGCAGTGGATTCACCAACCAGAGCCTTCTGAGGCTGACAAAGGAATGACCTGGTGCATGAAGTGTGCAACTGAGCTAAGGACACGGGAAGTGTGTAACTGAGCTAAGAACACAGGAAGTGTGCAACTGAGCTAAGGACATGGGAAGTGTGTAACTGAGCTAAGGACACGGGAAGTGTGTAACTGAGCAAAGGACACGAAGTGTACAACTGAGCTAAGGACACGGGAAGTGTGTAACTGAGCTAAGGACACAGGAAGTGTGTAACTGAGCTAAGGACACAGAAAGTGTGTATCTGAGCTAAGGACACAGGAAGTGTGCAACTGAGGTAAGGACACGGGAAGTGTGTAACTGAGCTAAGGACACAGGAAGTGTGTAACTGAGCTAAGGACACAGGAAGTGTGCAACTGAGCTAAGGACACAGGAAGTGTGTAACTGAGCTAAGGACACGGGAAGTGTGCAACTGAGCTAAGGACACGGGAAGTGTGCAACTGAGCTAAGGACACGGGAAGTGTGCAACTGAGCTAAGGACACAGGAAGTGTGCAACTGAGCTAAGGACACAGGAAGTGTGTAACTGAGCTAAGGACACGGGAAGTGTGCAACTGAGCTAAGGACACGGGAAGTGTGTAACTGAGCTAAGGACATAGGAAGTGTGTAACTGAGCTAAGGACACAGGAAGTGTGTAACTGAGCTAAGGACACAGGAAGTGTGTAACTGAGCTAAAGACACGGGAAGTGTGCAACTGAGCTAAGGACACGGGAAGTGTGTAACTGAGCTAAAGACACGGGAAGTGTGTAACTGAGCTAAGGACACGGGAAGTGTGTAACTGAGCTAAGGACACAGAAAGTGTGCAACTGAGCTAAGGACACAGGAAGTGTGTAACTGAGCTAAGGACACGGGAAATGTGTAACTGAGCTAAGGACGCAGGAAGTGTGCAACTGAGGTAAGGACACGGGAAGTGTGTAACTGAGCTAAGGACACAGGAAGTGTGTAACTGAGCTAAGGACACAGGAAGTGTGCAACTGAGGTAAGGACACGGGAAGTGTGTAACTGAGCTAAGGACACAGGAAGTGTGTAACTGAGCAAAGGACAGGAAGTGTACAACTGAGCTAAGGACACGGGAAGTGTGTAACTGAGCTAAGGACACAGGAAGTGTGTAACTGAGCTAAGAACACGGGAAGTGTGTAACAGCTAAGGACACAGGAAGTGTGTAACTGAGCTAAGGACACGGGAAGTGTGTAACTGAGCTAAGGACACAGAAAGTGTGTAACTGAGCTAAGGACACGGGAAGTGTGCAACTGAGCTAAGGACACGGGAAGTGTGCAACTGAGCTAAGGACACGGGAAGTGTGTAACTGAGCTAAGGACATAGGAAGTGTGTAACTGAGCTAAGGACACAGAAAGTGTGCAACTGAGCTAAGGACACAGGAAGTGTGCAACTGAGCTAAGGACACGGGAAGTGTGCAACTGAGCTAAGGACACAGGAAGTGTGTAACTGAGCTAAGGACACAGGAAGTGTGTAACTGAGCAAAGGACAGGAAGTGTACAACTGAGCTAAGGACACGGGAAGTGTGTAACTGAGCTAAGGACACAGAAAGTGTGTAACTGAGCTAAGGACACAGGAAGTGTGCAACTGAGGTAAGGACACGGGAAGTGTGTAACTGAGCTAAGGACACGAAGTGTACAACTGAGCTAAGGACACGGGAAGTGTGTAACTGAGCTAAGGACACAGGAAGTGTGTAACTGAGCTAAGGACACAGGAAGTGTGTAACTGAGCTAAGGACACAGGAAGTGTGTAACTGAGCTAAGGACACAGGAAGTGTGCAACTGAGCTAAGGACACGGGAAGTGTGTAACTGAGCTAAGGACACAGAAAGTGTGTAACTGAGCTAAGGACACAGGAAGTGTGCAACTGAGGTAAGGACACGGGAAGTGTGTAACTGAGCTAAGGACACGAAGTGTACAACTGAGGTAAGGACACGGGAAGTGTGTAACTGAGCTAAGGACACAGGAAGTGTGTAACTGAGCTAAGGACACGGGAAGTGTGTAACTGAGCTAAGGACACGGGAAGTGTGTAACTGAGCTAAGGACACGGGAAGTGTGCAACTGAGCTAAGGACACGGGAAGTAACTGAGCTAAGGACACAGGAAGTGTGCAACTGAGCTAAGGACACAGGAAGTGTGTAACTGAGCTAAGGACACAGGAAGTGTGTAACTGAACTAAAGACACAGGAAGTGTGTAACTGAGCTAAGGACACAGTAGTGTGTGGCTGTGCTAAGGACACGGGAAGCGTGTAACTGAACTAATTACACAGTGTGTGGCTGTGTTAAGGACACGGGAAGTGTGTAGCTGTGCACGGGAGTTTTATTTTAGGGAAGTTGGATAGTAGCAAAAAAATAAAAAAGGCAAAGGAAGCATGAGTTGAATATTGGTGACACAGATTCCCCAAAAATTGGAGGCATTGGGTGGGGGTGGGAGCCTTGTTATAGCCATGGGCAATGAACATAGGTTCTACCAGATGTGGCGGTGGCCGGAGTCACTGGCAGGCATAGACATGGTGGGCAGGACACCCATGGCCCTGAGTGTCTGCAGCTTGGCTCACTGCGCCGAATTCCCAGGTCCTGGATCTCATCTGCCCAGATCAGAACCAAGTAAGGCAGAATAGCACAAAGCCAGCCTCCAGGGGCTTCCAACCTGGTTTCAGTAGAAAGGACTTTGAGGTACTGACTCGGGGGAGCCGTGGCCTGGATACGAATTTCTGTCTTGGCTTAGCATCTTTACGAGTTTTTGTTTGGGAGGCATGGTCTCATCATCATCCACCCGTTGGCCCCACACTCGCAGTCCTCCTGCTTGAGCCTCCTGAGTGCTGGACCTGAGGATGGCGTTTCCTGTCTGAGAAGCGGCACACCTCTGCTGATCTCCACCCTGAGTCTGCTCGGGTTGCCAGGCTCTCTCACCAGCACTTCCAAAGTGCCTTTGCTTCCGTGAAGTCTCCAGATAAGAGTAGTGTGGGCACGTCAGAGAGTGGACTGATCAAGAAAGATACCAACGCTTTTCAAAATATTGTACTGGAAACCTCTTAATGAGTGTTCAGGGTATTAAAGCTGGCTTTGTTATTTGTAATTTTGAACTATAACGGCCTTTTATTATTAATTCATTGAGCTTTCTCACACCAAATTACTAATGAGGTAATTACCAGCGTAATAATTGCTATATAATTACTAGGGAGGCGGGAAGGAAATGCGGGGGGAAGCAAGCAGCTGGCTGTGGGCCGCTCTGACTGAGGCTTCATTCAAGGAAAGGCAGTGAAGAACAGTTATCAGTTCATACAATGGGAGGCTCTCACCAGAGTACTATAAATGTAGCCAGATCAGGAGGTGCAGGGGAAGGGGCATTTTTAGGTGCCCCTGGTGTTTTGGATGGGTATAAAAAAGCCTCAGGAACTTTCCAGAAATTATATCTTCCAGGCAGTATTTCCATGATATCTTGGGAAAGATGATATGACTTAGCCTCACTGTACTGCAGTGAGATATGAAACAGACCCTCTAGCTGTGCCAGGAGGACTGACAGACAGACACCAAGGCACAAGTGGCATCTGGGTGCCTAGTCTCCAGCCCTTCAGACACCAAGACCCACAAAGCACCGTCAGCCGGGGACCCCGCTCCTCAGCACCAAAGGGCTTAGCATATGTTAAGTTATTTTTACCCATGTGTTTTCCCTTGAAATGACCCAAATCGCTTTCATTTTTGTCTGTCAGTTCTTATTTTTAAAACTCTGAGGTAAAAATAGAAACCTACAAGGCTAACTAAGGACTTTGAGTCACACAGCTGCATCCATGGCTGGGTTGTGACTGGAGCGTCCGTCCGCACAGTCTGAGGGCTTGGCTGCTTGGCTTCGAGCCTTCGGAGGGATATCAGAACATCTGCAACATTAGCCTCCCTGCACAGCTGGCCTGGGACAGCTGAGCCTCCACAGCAAGACTTTGTGTGGGGAGGCAGGATCATTCCCACTGGTGTGTCTAAGGCTGAGCTCAGCAGAGCCGACAGAGGGAGGCAGCCTATACCTGATATCTTATGTGTAAGACACGGGTGTGTGACAAAGGTACATAAATCTAAGTGCATATAATCTTTGTGAATGTGTAGAAGTTTGCTTTTTAGATGCATTCTAGAAGGCTGCTAGCATTGCATTCTCTGGACAGGTCTCAGGCGTCCAGGCCTCTTAGAATTATGCAGGGCTGGAATGAAGGGCTGGTTAGAGCACTGGTCCCACCTTCAGAGTTGGGTGGATTCTGGTTCCGGGAGGCTGTTTAAGCATCACTCCGGGGGGATTCTGGTCCAGGCCCATGGGTGATGTTTAATGATTGAAGTACTGTCCCAGCCTTGAAACAGACACAGAATGAACCCGGTCAGAGAGTGTCTTAGGGTTTTATTACTGTGAAGAGACGCCAGGACCCAGGCAACTCTTATAAAGGCAAACATTTAGTTGGGGCTGGCTTGCAGTTTCAGTCCATTATCATCATGGCAGGGAGCACGGCAGCATGCGGGCAGACATGGTGCTGGGGGAGCCCTTGATCCACACGCAATAGAAGGGGCCTGGAACTCCATAGTGGGCGGAGTTTAAGCACAGGAGACCTCAGAGCCAACTTCCACAGTGACACACTTCCTTCAACAAGGCCACACCCACTCCAACAAGGCCACATCTCCTAATAGTGCCATTCCCTGTGGGCCAAGCATTCAAATACACGAGTCTATGGGGGCCAAACCTATTCAAATACTACAGAGGCCTCTGTAATTTGCCGTAGGTAGGCAGCTTGCCAGGGAAGGATGACGGCTGGGCTCCCTGCCCTCATCTGCCCTGCTCAAAAGTCAGTCTTCCATCAGGCACGTTCGAGAACGAATAAGATTTCCCCCTCCTGACACTCAGAGTGTCTACCTCCCACACAACCTGACTTAAATGGCTGCCCCACCTCTGAATTTAGGCAGGCTGTCTGATGTTTTGGCATCTGGGGCCTTAGTGTGCTGGCTAGTTTTGGGTCAACTTGACACAAGGTATCATCATTCTCGAGGAGGGAAAATGCCTCCTGAAGACCAGGCTGTCAGCAGACAAGCCTGAAAGGCATTTTCTTAGTGAGGGGGGGACACACAACTCGAAGCCCATTGTGGGTGTTGCTGTCCCTCGGCTTGTGGTCCTGGGTTCTGTAAGAAAGCGGCTGGTAAAGCCACGAGGGGCAAGCCAGTAAGCAGTGCTCCTCCATGGCCTCTGCATCGGCTCCTGCCTCCAGGTCCCCGCCCAGTGTGAGTTCCTACCTTTGGCCTCCCTTTGTGGACTGTGATTCAGGATGTGTAAGCCAAATAAGCCCTTTCCTCCACAAGTTGCTTTTGGCTATGGTGTTTCATCACAATGGTAACCCTAACTAAGACAAGAACCCTGGATCAACTGCCCACACCCCACACTCGGAGCTGGCAATCGTTGCCCGTGAGTTTGCCTCTTGTGTGCTGACCAGCCCACCCATGCCCATTGCCCAAGCACCTTTTCATTAGGCTCTTACAGCTGAGCCAGTCTCTCCTGCCCTGTCTCTCCAGGGCAGGCATCGAGCACCAAGGACAGTCCTGCTCAGAGCTCTTCTGAATTTACACTAGTTGCTCCATAGCCTGCTGATCCCGCTCACTCATGCCCTCCTGGGGAAAGCAAAGCAGACGCTCTGGGCTGTCCTCTGCCCCCTCCTCCTGTTGCCTGACCACCCTGGTGATGAGGACACACGGTCTTCCTTTTGGGGCTGCTTTTGGAAAACTCTGTTCTATAATTCCTTGCTGATCCACTGGCCTAGCCACACCTGAAGTAACAGAACGCACATTTTCAAACAGCCCCCTAGACTGAGCTAGAAGCCACGTAAGGACAAACTTTATTAAATAGTTTTATTAGATTAGTTTGGTGTCTCATTCGGGATGAGGTTCATAGTATTTGTTGCATTTATTGAAAAACTTGGTCAGCAAGCTTAACTGAGGCCTGCTAAGCTAGAGCTTGTTCACTCTGGGGTTGAAAGTGCCATCTGCTCTCAAACTGTTCCCAGAGGTGTTGCTCTTCCCAAACAAAACGTAAGAGTGAATGGCCACGTGGCACAGTTATCACAGGCTCCTCTGAACAATGCTCAGCCCTGATCCTGCGCTTGAAAGAGCTACAGCTCCCAGCGTCTCGCTTGCCATGCATGTGCCAATACCGTCCAAGACCTATTTATTTTTAATTATGTGTCTATGTGAAGGATGTGCACGTGAGTACGGGGGCCCAGGAAGGTCAGAGGTCTTAGATCCCCTGGAGCCGGAGTTACAGCTGTTGTGACTTGACAACATGGGTGCTGGGAATCGAACTCGGGTCCTCTGGAAGAGTTACAAACTCTATCCACTGCCGCCTCTCCAGCCCCAGACACAAACACTTAAAATAATAGAAACATAGACAATAAGATAAGCCCATTTATTCATAGCATCTGGGATGGGCCAACTTTAGAATAGTCTTGTGGGACAAACAGAGCCCATGGAGGCTGCTCAGTACCAGGTGAGAGCACAGGACCGGGGCCCGAGGGCTTACAGTCCGTTTTCTATTCTGAAACCATCTCTCCGTGCCATGGGCCAAGTCACAGCTGCAGCTTGCCAGCCTCAGGAGTCACATCTGCAAAATAGGAGGGCGGGGCAGGTCACTTATAAAACTCCTTCTGGTCACCAAAGGACCTACACTGTGGCTTTGAAAATGGAGCAGTTTCAGAAAGAAGGAAGAAAGAGAGGGAGGGAGGGAAGGAGAAAGAAGCTACTTGTGAAGCAACAGCGATTAAGAAGCTGAAGGTAAGTGAAACATCTGTACTGGCTGATTTTGTGTGTCAACTTGACACAAATTGCAGTTGTCACAGAAAGGAGCCTCAGTTGAGGAAATGCCTCCATGAGATCCAGCTGTAAGGCATTTTCTCAATTAGTGATTAAGGGGGAGGGCCCGGCCCATTGTGGGTGAGAGGGCACGGCTAACTGTGGGTGGTGCCATCCCTGGGCCGGTAGTCCTGGGTTCTGTAAGAAAGCAAGCCAGTAAGCAGCATCCCTCCATGGCCTCTGCATCAGCTCCTGCCTCCAAGTTCCTGCCCCGTGTGAGTTCCTGCCCTGACTTTCTTTAGTGATGAACAGCAATGTGGAAGTGTAAGCAGAATAGACCCTTTCCTCCCCAACTTGCTTCTCGGTCATAATGGTTTGTGCAGGAAGACAAACCCTGACAACATCCAATAACTAGAAGAAAAGCTAATCACATTTCATAGCCACGCGGCAGAATGGTGTACAATCTAAGGGAGTACATGCTGCGTTGTGTGTGACAATGTTGTGGTAAAAGCCATTGTCTTATACAAATAGCATACACTAGTAAATTTGAAAAAAAGCTAAAAATGATGTAACTATTTTAAATTTAATACTGTATTTATTTATTTGGGGGACATGCATGTGTCACAGCTTGCATGTTGAGTTCAGAGGTCATTTAATGGGTGTTAGTTCTCTTTCATCATGTGAGTCTCAGGGAGCACCAGGCCAGGGCAGGTGATGACGCAATCAGTTGCTAGGCTGCTGAGAGAAGACCAGTGGAATTGCCCTTATACTAACAGAGTTAGGGTTAGAGGTCCTGGGACTGAAGCCTAACCGCTGGTCACTAGATCTGGCCTTCCCTCCGCCATCCCTCTACCATCTAACTCAGCTTCTCCACTTATTTACTGTAACCCTGCCCCTTTGTCTAGAAATTCTATGGGTGACAGATCACCAAGACAACAAAACTAAGCCATGGCAGGAGGCAGAGGCAGGCGGATCTCTGTGAGTTCAAGGCTAGCCTGATCTATAGAGCAAATTCCAGGACAGCTAGGGCTACACAGAGAAATTATGTCTCAGGGGAAAAATAATAATAAAAAGACCCCTAAAATAAGACACTTGTTCTCTTCGGCCCGACAGGTCAGGGTGAGCTAGCTACCCTGTGTCCGAGAGTCTCAAAGGAAGCCACAGGTGACACCTCCGTGCAACCCTCCCCCCACCCCAGCCCCGCGCAGCCCTCCCCAGTGCTGGAAAGCATCGTGCTAGTTTATCTGGGAGGAAGCATGTTACAGGTGATCACATTTTGATAATATGCCCGTAAACATGAGACTTGAGGGCAGGAAGCAATCTTCCCCCCAGATCCCCTGAGGACTGGGCTGCGATTCCAACAAACTGCACTTGAGTCTCCCACTGGATGCCAAAGCTGTCAGCCCAGATCCCTATGGCTAAGTATAGAGGGTTTCAGTTTTCAAGAAAGGAAACAAAACATTAAAATAAGAAACAAAAATTCAAGGAAAGACGGAGCACTTAAAAAAAAATCATGCTGTACTCCAACTGGCTTTATGGTTAATTACAGAGAATGTCTGATATTCTCAAACTTCTTTTTTAAATGCTAAAATAGAAATCCTAGTCCAAAAGACAAACAAAACAAAAATAAAAAACTGGCCAGCTTACCTCAAAATCTAAGAACATCTAGGAAGAAAAGATGAAATCATATGCTTATGAGAGACAGAGACAGAGAGAAAGACAGAGGCAAAGACAGAGACAGAGAGAGACACAGACACAGAGAAAGTCAGACAGACAGACACACACACAGAGAGACTGACTGATTTGTGGAAGCTATGAAAATGAAAACCAAAGCAACCTACCTGGTTATCCTGGTTATTCAAGATCTCGATCTCAAACCATCCCCGCTATAATTATGGAAGTGCAGATTTTAATTATTCTCGCTTCTTATTTGCTGTTGCACAAGACATTGGAAGCATCCTTGTCCTGGCAGGTGCAGGTGTTAAAGGCTACCCCAGGGTTCCCAGTTTTAACCCTTTCCTGCCTTGCTGCTCGTGTCTAACCGACCACCGACCCTACCATTATTGTCTTGTCTTAGGACTGCGTTGCAGCATAAAGATCATATCACCTTGGTTTATTGGTGTGTTTTGTATGCATGTTTAGGTGCATGCTTTGTGATGTATTTACATGATAAAGTCCTCCCCTCCTCTAGAAAATATGATTCATCTTGGTTTATAGGCGCTCAGATAAATTTAGTCTAAATTACTTTTAAATCAATTTGACTAAAGCTTTCCGCTTTCCAGGCCAACGACTCCACTACTTGATCTCAAAGCTCAAAGCTTTTAAAAAATGAATCATCTCCTTATAAAATAATTGTTAGGCATCCTGTGAGAACAGGCAAAGGACTACATGAGTCATTTCTACTAAAAAGAAAACTACACACTTAAAATGATAAGTACCAATTTAGAATGAGTAGTTTTCACATGGTAAGCTTCAGGAGATGAACTAACCAGCCCAATCTAAACCCAGGTGAGATTCTCAGTCAGCGAAGGCCCCTTTGGCCCGGTGGAAAGGGCCCCTTTACCTCCTCAGGAGACAATACCTTGGGTCTGTGTAACTCACTTCAAACTTGTGTCAGCTTCTGAGGGCACACCACAGCTGACCACAGCTTGCAGGAACCCAAAGCTAAGAGTGGCATTCGGTAGCGTCTGAGGCTGGGGGCAAACTTGTCCCCATGTTACTATGACCTCGTGTCCCACCCCCACACCTGTGGTTCCCACCAGCATATTTAGTTTAGAACTTGTTCCCCTAGCCTCTATCTCAAAAAAACTGTGTGTGGGTCTCTCTCTCTCTCTCTCTCTCTCTCTCTCTCTCTCTCTCTCTGTGTGTGTGTGTGTGTGTGTGTGTGTGTGTGTGTGTGTGTGTGTGTGTTTTGGATATGTATGGTGTAGTCTTTGTGAATGTGTGGTGTGTGCATGCACACACACCTCTGTGTGTCTAGTTATGTGCCAACTTAACACAAGTTGGAGAGATTTTGGAAGAGGGAATATAAACTAAGAAAATGCCCCCACAAGATTGCCCTGTGAGGGGATTTTCTTAATTAACGATTGGTGTGGAAGGGCCAGCTCCTGCGGGTGGTGCCAGCCCTAGCTGGTGGTCCTGTGCCCATCTTTATGATGGCTCTGAGGATTGAACTCAGGTCGTCACGTTTGTATGACTAGTGCTTTACACACCCCCAACCCCAACTCCCACCCAGCCATCTCACTGGCCCTAAAATATTTTCAAAAAGAAAAGAAAAGGTTTTCTTCCTTAACTTTTCAGTACCGTACATACTACATTTCCTACTAAAGGAAGGGGGTCTGAGCATGTGCCACATCCCTCTAACCCCAGCACTCGGGGAGGAGGGGTAGGAGGCCATCTGAGAGCTCAAGGCCAACCTGGTCTACATAGCAAGTTCCAGGATGGCGGGACATAGAGAGAAGTGTCTCAAACACAAACATACAAGCAAAAAAGCAAGCAAGCAAGCAAACAAACTAAGAGGGATGAGAGGGAGAGAAGAGACAGAGATAGAGACAAAGACTGAAGATGGTGATGCTCCTGGGCCCCGCTGTGCAGCTCCTCAGCCTCGCTGGAGGTATCCTCTGCATGCCCCAGTGCCAGCACAGCGCTGAGACCCCTGCCCCCACCCCAGCAACCACTTCTCATTCATTCAGCACATGTGAGTCTGTCACTCTTGGTTCCACTTGATTTCTACTTTCCCTCATGGCCAGCTGCCACAGTGTCCTCTTGGTAACTTCCACACTGGTTCCCATGGATACCCTCCACTCTCAGACAGTCGGGGCTCAGAGCAGATGGCTGTCTGCACGGGTGGGGAGCAGGCTGTAGGATCTCTGAATTATCTAGCACCCTGATTCTTCTGTCTATCTCCTCCCAACACAGACACACAGAAACACAGATATACAGACAGACAGACAGACATATACACACATATATTTACCCACATATATACATATCTATTTGTGAATATATAAATATACACTTGTACACAGATATATACATCCATACACTTACACATTTATATACACACTCACACACATATACATTCACACACACACACACACACACACACACACACAGCTCACACACTCATGCTTGATTCAGGTTTTCACAGGGAGCTGATAGCATTTCAAACATTCGTGCAGCATCCACAGTCTGAGCATGAGTTGTGTGCTACATTCAAAAGGAGACAACACTTTCCTGTGATAATTTATGGAGTGCCTTTTTTCTGACTGCTTCCACAAATGGCTGTTTTGGACCAAGACCTTTTTGAGTTAGTGTTGACTATGGATATGTATAAAGGAATGTGGAAGAATATTGAATTTTAGGTTCTGTCTTAGTATTTTTCTATTGTTGTGATAAGACACCATCACCAAAGCAACTTATCAAAGAAACAGTTTATTTGGGGGTCACTGTTTCAGAGAGTTAGAGTCCATCCCCATCATGGCAGGGAGCATGGCAGCAGATGGGCAGGCGTGGCGCTGGAGCAGAAGCTGAGAGCTTATATCCTGATCCACAAGCATGAGGCAGAGAGAGGGGGGAGGGAAGGGGAGAGAGGGAGGAGAGGAGGAGGGGAGGGAGAGGGAGGGAGGAAGGGAGAGAGAGAGGGAAGGGGAGGGAGAGGGGGAGGGGGAGGGGGAGAGCTGACTGGGTATGGGTTGTTTTGTTTTGTTTCTTTTTCCTTTTGTTTTGTTTTGTTTTGCTTTGCTTTATTTTTCAAGATGGGGCTTCACTGTGAGGCCCTGGCTGTCCTGAAACTCACACTGTAGAACCCACTCCTGGTCTTGAACTCAGGAATCTTCCTGTGTCTGCCTCCTGATTGCCGTGATGTGTTAGGATGAGAAAACATCAGCTTGCACCCAAGCCTTCCCATTTACTATTCACTGTGTGGCCTTCATGAAGAGGCACCAAGCCCTGACCCTTTAACCCTCCATTAGGAGCCATCGGTGGTTTGAAGAAGAATGCCATGTAATGGCGTATGCCACTATACCTGGAAAATATTTATCTCATTTGTATGAGTGTTTTGCCTACATACATATCTTTGCACCATGGATGTGCCTGATGCCTATGGAGTCTGGAAGAGGGTGTCCAATCCCCTGGACTGGAGTTACAGATGATTGTGAGCTACCATGTAGGTACTAGGAATTGTACACACATATATAGTCTCAGGACCTCTGGAAGAGCAGAAAGTGCTCTTAACTGCTGAGCCATCTCTCTAGCACTCCCACCCCTGGCTTTGAAACCTCAAAGATCACCCACCAGTGACACACCTCCTTCACCAAGGCCACACCTCCTAATCCTCCCCAAGTAGTTCCACCAACTGGAAACTCAGTATTCAAATATATGAGCCTACTTGGTATTCTCCTTCAAACCACCAACGGCTCCTAATGGAGGTTAAAGGGTCAGAACAGTAAATGGGAAGGCTTGTTCAAGCTGGTGTATTCTCATCCTAAGACATTTCATTGTTCTCTACACCATGGCTGCCAGATCAGTATACCATTGCAGTAGTCCCTCCTAATGCACAGAGATATGCCCTAGGATTCTCAGAGTATGCCAGAAATTGTGGGTAGACATCTACTACTTAAATGTGGTGTATATGTACCCATGACAAGTTTTAATTTATAAAGTAGGCAAGGTAAGAGAGTAGCAACAATAACTATTAATAAAATAAAGTAAGCATAGTACAAGGTAATAAAACTGCCAACATCGTTACCCTTGTTCTGCGTCTTCAACAAGTAAAATAAAGCTCTGTGATATCCAACAGCCAGTCTGACAACCATGCTATTTCCAAGAGACCAATGGGAGGGGGCATACACGGCTGGGATCTGCTGGGCAGAGAGACTGATGGGAGGGGAGCATACACAGCTGGGATCTGCTGGGCAGAGAGACCAATGGAAGGGCAGCATACACAGCTGGGATACGCTGGGCAGAGGTGACTCACATCCCAAGTGAGACAGAGAGGGATGGTATGGGACTTCATAATATCACCAAAGTAGAATGGAATTTTAAATGTATGTTATTTCTGGAATTTTCTGTTTAATGATTTTTGGACCAATGTTGACCACAAGTAATTGAAACCATGGAGAAAGGAGGGCTATGTACTAAGTTCCTTCTGATCCTCACTTTTTCTTCAGAATGTTCCCCATTTTCTATCCATAGTGCCATTATTAAAGATGTTTGTTATCTGAAAATACATGCTTCTGCTGCTTTGTCCTTTTTGGCTCCAGGACAACAGTCAGAACATCACCACCACCACCACCATCACCACCACCACCATCACTACCACTAATACCACCATTATTAACAACACAACACCATCATTCACTATCACCATCACCACCACCATCAACATCATCATCACCAAGAACACTGTCATCACTATCACCACCACCACCACCACCATCAGGATCACCAATACCGCCGCCACAACCACCACTAACACCAACACCAACAACAACAACAATACCATCACTGCATGCCATATTTCCCCTGACCTTTGGAGCAGCAGCCAGCAGAGTCGATTGGGGCATCCCCAAACACGGATCTCACAGATATATCCTCAAAGCCTAACTTGGTGCCTAGTTTATAGAAAGAGCTCGCCAACATGAAATGAACTGAGTAAGTGACTACAGCAACAGTCTCTGCTGAAGTCGTCTCTCCAGGCCGAGGTTATGTTTGGATGTAGACCAAACTGGCCTTGAACTCACAAACCTCCTGCCTCCCTCGTGAGTGCTGGGATTATTGGTATGTGCCTCCGTGCCTGGCAGTCTTCTTAAGACAGGCTCTTGTTTAGGTTTGGTCTATGGCTATTTGCTGTGATGCTAAATTCTGTGCCCAAAGGTCAAGGCTTACAAGTGAGTTTTCATGTTTACCAGCTCTTGTTGTACAAACTTTGTACCTTAATTTAAAACTATTGGTTAAATAAAAATGGCTACAGCCAATTTCTGGAGGGATTAGAGGAAGGCGGGGTTTTGATTTACCTGCTTGAGTGGGGCAGAAGAGGAGAAAGCAGAGAACAAAAGAGGGGAGAAGAGGGGAGAGGAGATGGGAGGGGAGGGGAGGGGAGGGGAGGGGAGGGGAGGGGAGGAGAGGAGAGGGGAGGGGAGGGGAGGAGAGGAAAGGAGAGGAGAGGAGAGGAGAGGAGAGGAGAGGAGAGGAGAGGAGAGGAGAGGAGAGGAGAGGAGAGGAGAGGAGAGGAGAGGAGAGGAGAGGCACCATGAGAACAGAGGTACCACGAGCACTCAGCCAGGAAAAACAGCAAGTATCGGGGTACATTGCTGAGGAGGTAACCAGGCCAACACTTAGAAAAGGAGATTAGAGGTCACCCCCAGTAATTGTCAGGCCCAATAAAATGAGCGTGCTCTGAGTCTCATTCATATGTAAGCTGGTTGGGGATAAGCTTGAATTGATTGTACTTCAGGGTCTGTGTCTAGGACAGCTGGCCTGTGAACTTACAGCCATCCTTCTACTGTGGCCTCTCAAGGGCTGGGGCACACCCGGCTGGGGCACACCTGGCTGGGGCACACCGGGCTGGGGCACACCTGGCTGGGGCACACCCGGCTGGGGCACACCTGGCTGGGGCACACCTGGCTGGGGCACACCTGGCTGGGACACACCTGACTGGGGCACACCTGGCTGGGACGTACACCTAGCTGGAGTACAGTGATGATGGGCTTGGCTGGGATGGACCTGGCTTAAGATCTTTTTTAAAAAACATTATCAGGGTTTGAGCCCAGACTGGGTACGTGCCAGCTAAGCATCCTTACCACCGTATCCGTGCATGCGCACCAGATGCATACATCTTGGAGCCCACGGAACTGGGGTTCTTGGTGGCTGTAAACCTCCATGTGGGCACTGGGATAGAGCCCAGATCCCCTGCAGGAGCCAGTGCTCAGAACCACCGAGCAACCTCTCCGACCCCTAAACAGACTTTATTTTACAGACCTGCAGAATCATGGGATAGATGCCAAATCCCTAGAAAGCTCACTGGGACTCCTGGGCTCGTGGAGATATAAAGGGATAAAGTTGTCAGAGCAGTACAAATGGATGCTTGGCTGGGATGTCTTTGTAGTCTCGGGAGGGGCCTTCTATCCAGAGCTTGTGCACAATTAACTCACTTCAAGTACAAATGCATGCTTAGCTGGGGCATCACTGCAGTCCGGGGAGGGGCTTTCTATCCAGAATTTGTGCACAATCCATTTATATCCTGACTGCTGTCACCTAGGAAGTTAAAACCCTGCTCTCTGACTATCTGGGTGCAGGAAGGGGACCAGTGGGCATGGGGAGGACAAGAGAGACAACGGGAAGAGAGGAGGAGAAAAATGTACTATGTACATGTGTGAAAATGTTTTAAATAAATTTATTATTTTGTCTAATTGAGGCATGCTAATGATAAATATTAAAAATTAGACCTTGACTGGGGAACACGGGGAGGGGAGATGGGTTATGAGACTTTCAGGTGTGTGGGGGGGACCAGGAAAGGGGACAACATTTGAAATGTAAATAAAAATATATCTAATAAAAAAATCAGACTTGAGATGCTAGGCATGATGGCACAAGCCTTTAATCCCAGCACTCAGTAAGCAAAGGCAGACAGATCTCTGAGTCTGAGGCTAACCTGGTCTACAGGGCGAGTCCCAGGGCAGCCAAGGCCACACAGAAAAACCATTGAAAACCCCCCAAAAAGAGGCCTGGACAGATGGCTCAGTGGTTAAGAACATTCACTGCCCTTCTGAAGGTCCTAAGTTCAATTCCCAGCACCCACACGGCAGCTCACAGCGGCTTGATGCCCTGTCCTGGAGTGCAGGGGAACATACAAAGTACCCAGATGCACAAAATACACACATAAATAGGTCTGAAGAAAAGAACCAGATGTCAGTGGAAATTAGAACACAGAGCTTTTCTACCACAAACACAGCTCTAAGTCCATTTTCAGAGACATTCAAGCTTGTTAGTAGTCATTTCTAACTGCTGTCCTCAAGACTCAGTTTATTTTTCTTTCTTTTTTAAAAAAGTTTTTTTTTTTTTTTTTTGTTTTTTTTTTTTGTTTTTTTTTTTGTTTTTTTTTTTTTGTTTGTTTGTTTTGTTTTTTGTTTTGGTTTTTTCGAGACAGGGTTTCTCTGTGAAGTCCTGGCTGTCCTGGAACTCACTCTGTAGACCAGGCTGGCCTCGAACTCAGAAATCCGCCTGCCTCTGCCTCCCAAGTGCTGGGATTACAGGCGTGTGCCACCACGCCTGGCACTTTTAAAAGTTTTTTTAAGGGCTTACTTATTATATACACAGGATCCGGCATGCATATATGGCTTCAAGCAAGATGAGGAGGGCCCCAGATCTCATTACAGATGATTGTGAGTCACCATGTTGTTGCTTGGAATGAACTCAGGACCTCTGGAAGAGCTCTAAACCACTGAGCCATCTCTTCAGCCCCCATATTTTTCCTGTTTGAGGTATGCAATGTTTCATATAGAGGAGCAAGAACCTCATCGCCCCTGTTTAATTTATATTTACAATGACAAAGTATGAGTCAGTGACTTGGACGTTGATGGGCTACATACGCCCATACAAAATCCCATGGGGGCATCCCATGATTCTTTTCCCAGAAATCCAAGAATCCCAGATAGCCAAGAGGCGCTCAACCCCAGAGTAATAGTGATGGTCTTGTCTATTGTGTATTATAGGTGAGGTACTGTGTTAAATACTGCCCACATCATTCTTTTAATTGTTTAGTAGTCCAGCTTCAGGCTGGCGAGGTGGCTTACTAGTTCAGTGCCCAGCACCCATGATGAATGGTTCACAACCACCTGAAACTCTAGTGCCAGGGAATCTGATGCCCTTCCTTTGGCCCCCATGGGCCTTTGACTCATAGATGCATAGACCACCCAACACACATATATTCAAATAATTAAAGAAAAAGTAAAGCAAAAAATTCTAGCTGCAAGCAAGGCATGATGATATGCCAGTGCTTGGGAGGATTGAGACTTGACTATATAGCAAGAGTGTCTCAGACATAATCTATTAAGAATCTACTAGCTGGACAGTGGTGGTGCATGCCTTTAGTCCCAGTACTTGGGAGGCAGAGGTAGAGGCAGAGACAGAGGCAGAGGCAGGCGGATTTCTGAGTTCAAGGCCAGCTTGGTCTACAGAGTGAGTTCCAGGACAGCCAGAGCTACACAGAGAAACCCTGTCTCGAATAACAACAACAACAACAACAACAACAACAACAACAATCCACTAAGTATACAGGGATGAGATTAGCTGAAATGCCCAACAAAGGGGAAAAGGGGCAGGACAACCTGCAGAGACCATGTCCAGAGGTGAGGCAAGGCCCCTGGTTGGGGGATGGGCCACCCACTCATCTCCACATTTTTAACTCAGAATTGCTCCTGTCTAAAGGAAATACAGAGACAGACACTGAAGGAAAGGCCACCCAGAGACTGCCCCACTCAGACACCAAACCCAGACACTACTGTGGATGCCAAGAAGTGCTTGCTGACAGGAGCCTGATGTAGCTGTCTCCTGAGAGGCTCTGCCAGTGCCTGACAAATACAGAGACAGATGCTCGTAGCCAACCACTGAACTGAGCACGGGGACCCCAATGGAGGAGTTAGAGAAAGGACTAAGGGAACTGAAGGGGTTTGCAGCCCCATAGGAAGAACAACAATATTAACCAACCAGACCTCTCCAGAGTTCCCAGGGACTAAACCATCAACCCCGTTGAACTGATCATCCAAGACCACACAAGTTTTATGTTAAAGTGCAGGATTTAAACTTCTGGTTCTGATGGCCACCAACTCCTTCTGAAAACACCAGGGCACCTCTCAGATACAAACAACTCTTTCTTCAGCCAGTCTTCCAATAGAATCACCCAGCCCCTGCTGGCCCCTGCAGGACTGATTCTGCCCCTGATTTTCACCTTCCTGGTGGCCTGCCTGTAACTCAGCACGTGAATTTGTGCGTGCTCCCTCATGACAGCGGCCCCCTGCAAACAGGATCATGTGCTTGTCACTGGGAACAGAGAGACCCAGCGTCCCAGCCTTTCATGCTTTTAAGATGCTACATTGAATTTGGAATAAAACTATTAATCCCCCTCCCCCGCATTATTATTATGGAATTAAGACCACATAAATCCAACCTAATTCCCTGCTTTTACAGTATAAGCCTCTTTCACAACAGACTAAAAGCCCCACAGGATAGGAAGGATTTATAAAGGAGATGGAAGAGGCTCAGAGGGAAAACTGAGTGAAATCCACATTAGCTAAGTGTGTGCTCAGGATGGGATTGGGCAGAGCACCTGTGATTTCAATGTGCAAACGGGGATGAGAACCCCAGGTGTGGGAGCAGGAAGCAGGAAGCAGGAAGCAGGAAGGCTGGATGTACAGGCTAGGACTGCTCCTAGAAAGCTCTGACCTCAGGCCACAGTGTGGGGTCTCACCATGAAGGGACAGGCGTCCCCAGAGAGCTTAGGACAAGGAGTAGGGAGACACCCCTTACCCAACTCCAACACATGCACAAGGTTGATGGAGGGTGATTGCATGTGTTTAGGAGAGGGGACCAGCAGAGGTTCAGTAAGGCACACAGCAGCTCTTTCTGGAACAGTGTGCTGAAGTAGAGAACTGGGGACATCAGGGACATGCTGAAGCTGCAAAAGTCAGACTGGGCCGTGGTCCGGAATGAGGAGATGTGAATTTCCAGGCCTGGCAAACCACTGACAGACTATGAGGTCTCAGGTCCGCCTTTCCCTAATGACTCTACATTCTTACATGGTAATGTTTGCTTGACTAACTCAGGAGACAAAGGCAAGTGGACCTGAGAGTTAGAGGGCCTGGTCTACATGGCAAGTTCAAGGCCAACCAGGACTATATAGATTTACCTTAAAAGATCACTGAGAAGGCCAAATAGGAGCTTGGAAGACAACTACAACTCGGAGGTGCTGAGCCACAGTGTGAGGGCTTGAGTTCAATGCCCAGCAAGCATGCTGGACAGACAGAGGCAGGAGGCTTCTAAGTAGCCCTCACCTCACCTGAAGCACGACGGCCAGGGTTGTCCTTTGGCACAGGCACGTGCACACACTCCTAACAATAAAGCTCGATGAATGAGTTTGGCCAGGAATAAGCCCTCAGCAAAGGCAACTGAGGCGCAGCACTGTCCCGGCTCTCCCACGCAGCTCCCGTGCACTTTAGCCTTGTCTGCCTTTCCCCCACTCACTTTATTTAATTGTGAGCGAGCCTTCAGGTAGAAGGCTCGAGAAAATGCACTTTAGGAAACGTCACCACGTGGGCCCATTTTCTGAAGTCGCTGTAGGAAACAGATAGTGACCGCAGAGCGCAGCACAGCAAAGGAGGCGGTGTTTACCCGGCTCTTAAGGGTTTTGTGGCTTGAGGTCTGGGCACAGTTTCTCACACCACATTAGGCTTCACCCTGTAACAGCATTTTTCATTCATGTGCAAATAATTCCACTTAGGTGTGGGATAAGCGAGGAGAGCTGTTCTTTACTAATGTTCACATTAGTCAATGTGTCTTGTCAATGGGGGAGAAGCTGGGAGGTGGAGACCGCCAGTGATGGGCCTTGCTCTCCTCCTCGTGGAAACCAACAGCCTGGCTGGCGTTCACGGCTCCCCCCTCCGTGCCAGGGAGATCAGCCCACGCTGAACTCTGATCTCAGCATCCTTCGCTTCTCTTCTCTCATCCAGACCAGCATCAGTGGGGTTGGTTCTCACTACAGTCGGATGTTGCTCAGATCTGTCTTCTGTTCCGCCCTTTTTCCTGAGTGTCAAACTATATCTTCATTTAGTTACTTGGTATTTTGATTAAATAAAATACATATACATCTTGACTGTTGGCTCATATAGACCCATAATGCGCTCTCGCTCAGGTGGACAGACAGAAGACAGACTTTTCCAACACCCCAGAAGGTTCCTTCGGCTCCTTTTCAGCCAACTACCCGCCACCGCCACCGCCACCGCCACCGCCAAGAGCACCCCTATTCTAGCCACCGCCTGTATTCCTGTTTGTTTGTGCACTCTGTATAAGAGGGCCTGCAGTAAACGCAGGTGTGTTTATTTTCTTTCACTTGCCATGGGGTCTTTTTCGTTGCTATGCAGCAATGCAGTTCTCAGTTGGAATAAATTCCTGCCCCGACAGGATAATTTTATGGAGATACTTTTATTGCTACAACTCAGGGCAGGGAAGGATAGGAAATTCCACTGGCATGATGTGGCTGTGAGTAGAAGCCAGGGAACAATGCAGCCCTTCATAAGAAGGAATTGTCCAGCTGAAAATGTCTTCGTGCGGAGACAGTATCTGTGTATCCGCCTCCTAAGCAGCCGTAACAAACTGCTAGGATGGAATGGTGAGGAGATACACAGAGGGGGCCTGGGAGCAGGAATCTGGAATCCCAGCTACTTTGGAAGGAAGACCACAAGTCAATGCCTTCTTCAGTGACTTTCAGGCAGACTGGGATAAGTTAGACAGACATGGTCTAGTAAAAACTAGGGTTGAGCCTGGTGGTGGTGGTGCACGCCTGTAATCCCAGCACTTGGGAGGCAGAGGCAGGTGGATCTCTGAATTCGAGGCCAGCCTGGTCTACAGAGTGAGTTCCAGGACAGCCAGCCAGGGCTACAAAGAGAAACCCTGACTCAAAAAATCAAAACAAAACAACAACAACAACAAAAAAAAACTAGGGTTGATGATGTAGCTGGATGGTATAGCGCTTGCCCAGCACACACGAGACCCTAGATGCATCCCAAGGAGAGATAAGGAGGGAGAGCGGGAGAGGAGGAGGAAGAGAGAACAGAGAACCCATACAAACTTATTAGGGAGTTGTGCTGTTCAGTCATCTGCAAGGGATCTCACTGGGGACAGTGCAGAGCGGAAGACACTTCCTTGACCCCAGTGGTCCCAGACTTCTCCCTTCAGTCCATCCTTCCCACCTCGGGCAAAGTCACCTTGCCTAAAATCTCCCACCTGATTCTGACCTTCCCTTTGTTTATAGGATAAGGAGCTGGGCGGAGCCTGTCTGAGTCCCTCCTTGAGAACTGCCCATGTCTCTTCTAGTACTTTTCCTCTGATGGAGCCCTTCCCCACTCAGTGCCCACTTAGGGGCAAGCCTTAGCATACCAGTCACATTCTCTACCGAGCACATTCTGGGTAAGATTCCAGCAGGGTGGAATGAGCGTTCTCTCTGTGCCCTGTCCCACCCTGCACCAGTCACTGCTCAGCACTTGTGCCTGGCCTCACACAAGCTCTTGCAAGCATGGATCACTTCACCACCCGGGAACTTAGTTCAGAGCCTGACATAGGTAGACACAAGCATTTGGTGGCTTGAAACCAAGTTGAAATCACACGTGTTAATGTGACCTGGGAAGAGGCGTGCCAAATGGAGAGAAAGACCGACATACACAAAGTCTGTGCGTTTAATGGTCTGGAAACCTAAAGGACACAAAGGCCCGACAGCTCATAGGGACCAGCCCAGAAATGACAGTTCTATTCCTGCACGGGTTGCAGAGTGAAGTAAGGCCTCTAGACTTCTGACAGACACACAGGAGGCTCTCGCCACCTTCTCAAGGAATATCTCAGGATCTTTTGGTTTGCAGGTTCAGGGCCATCCTGATAGTCACCCCATTCGTCAGAGGATAACTGGTATAACCTGTGATGTCAACACTGTTGTAGAGAGAGTGGGATGGCCCCTTAATCTAACTGACATTTGTTGGATTGTTTCCATGTTGTGTCTGAAACACTGAGTGATTCTTTATACCTGGCTCGACTGTTTTCTGTGTTTGTTTGTTTGCTTGCTTGTTTGTTTGTTTTTAGTATGTGTCTGAGTGATTCTCTAGAGTTACCTATGCAGGTTCTCTTTTCTGGGTGAGTCTTAGTATTGCACCCCTGAGACTGACATGTACAAGACAGACTAATGACCTAATTAACCCCAACAAGACCAACCTTGAAAAAAGAGAGAAGACACAAATTAATGCTAGGCATAAAAAACATACAGCTACAGGCAAATAGATTTAAAATTTTATAAGAATGCTGTTACCAAGTTTATGTCCATAACACTTGAAATTAGAAGCCAGAAAATGTCAGTATCAATTGCTGGAACTGGCTCAAGAAAAGAAAAGCTGAATAAATAACTCAAAATGAAGATGTCTAAATAGTAGTAAAATATATTCACGAAAAAGACCAGCAGATGTACAGGAGAATTTTATCAGATAGTCAAGGAACAGCCCCTCCTACACAACTTGGTCCGAACAATTCAAAAGTAGGGAAGTCAATTCATCTGAATTTAAGACCTCAATCCCAACATTATTTGAGCACAATGTGGAAAAATTGAAAACAGCAGACCAATTTCACTTAAAAATACACATGTCAATATTTTGTTACAAACAGCAAGCCAAGTTCAGCATAATGAAAATATTTCTTTTATCTAAGCAAGGATTATCTCAGGACAAATGATATGGCATCAGGAAGAACTATCAATATTAAAAAGTAAAAACAGGCATCAGTTGATAAAGAAAGATTACTCAATAGGATCTAACAGCCATCCATGTTTTTTTTAAAAAACTCCGAGCAAAGTAGAATAAGTTTCCTAACCTGTTCCCTGAAAATCAGAGCAGACTTCATCCTTAAAGATGAACTGTTAGCCGGGCGGCGGTGGTGGCGCACACCTGTAATCCCTGCACTTGGGAGGCAGAGGCAGGCGGATTTCTGAGTTTGAGGCCAGCCTGGTCTACAGAGTGAGTTCCAGGACAGCCAGAGCTACATAGAGAAACCCTGTCTCGAAAAATAAAACAAACAAACAAACAAAGATGAACTGTTAGAAGCAGTCCTGTGGCCCCAGCCAGACACCAGTTGTCACAGACCACTGGAAACAACACTGAATATTCTAAACAATGCAAAACACAACACAAACAAGATGCAGAAACATTGGAAGCATGGCAACAGATTACTTCTTGGTAAAAACCTATAATCCCCCCCCTCAGCAGAACTGATTACAGCGTGGTAAGGCTCCCAACACAAGATTAACCTAGAGAAACAAATGTATCGGAGCAATAATGGATTAGTGAACTAGCAAATATGTTCCTCCTAAGAGGAACAGTAATTAAAGGATAGTACAAAGTAAGAGAAAAACAAGAGTGTGGTATTCACTCAGGCTGATGAAACAGTACAAGGGATCCAGAAATGACACCCAGGTATATGTGACGCTTATATGCTGGGAGAGGCATCATCTATTCGGGGGGAAAGGTAAGCCTTTAAAAAGGAGATGGGACAATGACACCTGCGAGGGGAGATGGGAGAGGTTGTTTTTTCAGGTTTATTTTATTTCTATCTATCTATCTATCTATCTATCTATCTATCTATCTATCTATCTACCTACCTATCTATCTATCTATCTACCTACCTATCTATCTATCTATCTACCTACCTATCTATCTATCTATCTATCTATCTACCTACCTATCTTGTGTGTGTGTGTGTGTGTGTGTGTGTGTGTGTGTATGTGTGTGTTTTTGTGAGCATGTGTGTGAGGACCCATAGAAGCCAGAAGAGGGTATCAGACCCCCTGGAGCTGGATTACACGTGCTGATGAGTTGTCTAATGTGGGTGCTGGGCACTTGAGTCCACTGCAAGGACAGCATTTTCTCCTAATTGCTGAGCAATCTCTCCAGCCCTGGGGGATTAGATCCCTAGTGCGTTCTACATACAAAGACAAAAATCCAATGAGGTTGCTGCAGACTAAACTGCAAAAAAAATAATAAAAAAACCCCCTGTATGTATGATTATATATCCACGTAAGACCTTGTGGAGTAAAATTGTGTACATGAAAGGTGTAGCAGACTTGAACAAAACATATATTTAATGTGTTTGCATATGGGCAACTCATCCCGTAAACATGAACAGTGGTGTTTTGACAAAGCAAGCCTTATGTCTTTCTTAGCAACAAGAATAGATTTTGGAGTTCCAATTTAAACTTGACAAATAGAACCTGAGAACATGGTCTGGGGATCTGAAGCTTGGAAGGTTTTTCAGGAGGTTCTTCACATCCTGAGGTTTGAGAACCCTGACTGCAGAGTCACCAAGAATTTAGAACGTTTGGGTGTCTAGGCTATGCACCCTAGATGCACTGCATCAGAACTTCTGGGTGGGGCATCTCTACATCAGCAGTTTTATAAAACTGTGTGTGCACTGCACAGCTGAACACATGCACATGCATGTGGAAGCCAGCAGTTGAAACAGGCGTCTTCCCTGGCCATGCTCCACCTTACGTCTTGGCATAAAATCTCTCACTGAGCCTGGAGCTCACTCTCTCGGCTCGGCTAGCTGGCCTCTGAGCTCCAGGGATGTCACCGTTTGCTCCAGAGCTAGAGTGACAGATGCACGCTGCCCCACCTGACATTTTATGTGAGTTCTGGGGATCTCGGCTCAGGCTTGCACAGCTACTGAGCCATCTCTCCAGGCCCTGCATTAGCATTTTCAGAGACTGTACTATGCAGAGGCGCTGAGGCACTTGCCTTAGGTGAAGACTTGTATACAGAGAGGCCCATGGGTCTCACTGGCTTTCCCCAGGTGAGCATTTCCTTCTGGAGTAACATGACAGAACTGTCTTTATCCTAAAGGGGACATGACGCCCTTCCTTACATAGGATTAAAGCTCACTCATTGGTCCCCCCACACACACACACCCCAGCACCTTGGTTGGCATAAAGCAAGGCTGTAAATTCAACCACATGAAATTGAAGGAGATTTATCAAAATGGAAGTGAATAAAAATTTCCCTAAGCCCTAAAAGTCCCATAGGATCAACAAATCCAAGATAGAATTAAGCTGTGAAATGCACAAACGCACACACAACAAAGCCCTTCATTTGAGCACTCCGGGGCTAGGGAGATATGAGCAAGAATAGCCAACACAGAAGCAAAGACAAAAGAGTCTGTGTCGTACACCGTGACTAGAAAGGAAGGACTCATTCCGAAAGGCAGGGCGGAGGACGGTGAAGGTGAAGGGTCAGCATCTGAGGGTGTCTTGAGATACTGCTGGGAAGTATGTGGGTGGTGCACGGAGCGTGAGCCACGCCAGACCTGCCTTCTCCAGCCCTCACACGAGGCTGGAAGGCAGACAGCTAAGGCTCTTTTTCCTTCTGACTCCCTGCTATTGCTTTCATCTTTCAAGTATTTGCCTCTGGTTTACTAATCTCACCTCCCAGAGCCTCCACTGATTGTATCTAGGAAGAGGTTGTCATTAGCATTGCTGCAGGGAGCACCTGGTGCCACATCCATCCCTGTTAGCTGACAGCCAGGGCAATGGGGTTGAGTGGGAGGGGATTTTAATGCCTTCCTTACAACTCATCTATCTCCTAATTGAGGATGCTTGGTCTAATGTCACAAAAGACGTCCCAATAAAACCCATCTTTAAGACAACAGTTCTCCATTTTATAGCATCATCTATGTCAAAAGAATATATTAAAATCTTTATCAACCTCGTGATTATGAATAATGGCAAAGATACCCCCAGATACCATTTACACCTGCTGATCAGGACAATTTCTCAAACCAGGAGTAGCCCAGGGTAGCTGATGTTATTCACTGACTGCGCATTAGCACATATACAACTCTGCATACAGAATGTGCGTTACATTACAGACCACTGTATGGCCATGATGGATCGCATGTCCTTTTCTCTCGATTAAAGCAAATGGCTCAGGTTGCTGCCGTGTGACGGATGGCACCCGTAAAGCCCATGAGAGGGACCAGTCGCCGCCACGGCGTAAACACACCATGACTTATGGAAAGCGGCATAAAAGGAGGTCTTATAAATCAAACCACCACTGACATGGAGCCTAATTTGGTTTCTATGGTGACATCAGGCCCCTCTACAGTGGACATGGGGCATATTTAAATTAAAGAGCTATTCAGAGTCACAGCAAGGAGAAGAATGTCACACAATAGGGGAGGAAAAAAAAAAAAAACAAAAAACAATGTTCCAAAAAGGTCTATACATCCCAGACATTATTTTTATCTAGACTATGTTTATGTTAATTTATAGAATATATTAATTACTTCTTCACAGATACTTTCATCCAAAGTCCATTTCTCTGGAATTGATTAATGTTTCTGATGGAACAAAAGCAACAAAGTAAGTTTCACAACAAATTTGTCATAAATTCAAATTGTTCATTAAAGAAATGTCTGTTTTTTGTTTTGTTTTTTGTTTTTCTGGTTTTTTGTTTTAGAAAGACACATTTTCTTAATGTTTCAAAATACATTAAGGGCACGGATGGGCACAAAGTCAAATATATGTACTTTACAGAAAATGTGATTTAAAAAGAATTGAGGTGTTCAAAGATTGTTCATAATAAGTTGATAGAATTCTGACCACATATAAAAGTGACCATTCTCACTGGCTTCAAGAGAATCACGTCCCCTCCACCAGTCTAGCCAGCCGGTGTTTGTGTGATCGAACCGTGAAGGAGGGCATGCATGCTACCTCAGGTAAGGCTTTGTCGCAGGGTGGATAGCTATGGAACAAAGGCACAGACCAACGTTCGCAGTGAGTCGTCACATCTGAGGGGCGTGCTCACTTCCGAGCTGTCTGACCCAGCTTCCACAAGCAGAGCAGCTCCAGCCAGTTTACAAACATCAACTGAACAGGGTCACCCAGGGCGGTGTGGGAGCCTTGGCTCTCTGAATCCAACCGGCAGGATCTCTGTGAAGGTGAGAAGGGGCAGATCCTGCTGGGTGGCTGGGAAGGCCCCACCCGCCAGGGCGTGGCAGAGTGGAAGATGAAAGGGGCAGCAGGACTCCTCTCAGACGAACCTCTCAGACAAATGAACTAGGATTTGTCAACGCAAGTACCATGGCAGAATCAGAAACTCACGCGCATCTTGGCTTGTGGGAGTTTAATGCCCCTTCGTGTTTATTTCCGTCTCTCTTTTGATCCTCCATTGCTAGTATAAACATTATGAATCCCCCCCCCACACACACACACACACTTCTGTGGCTTCTAAGGAAAAGGAGCTTCGCCCTTGCTTGACCCAGAGCTTTGAAAGGAAGTGATCTACTACTGCTGGAAGGTCAGCCTGGTTGTGATATCAGTTAACCCAGAGAGATACCTCGTGGGAGGCAGACTGCAGGAAGACATGGAAGTCTGAGGCAGAGCTCTGGTTTGGCCTTGACAATAGAGTATTTATGCCAGTCTTCTGGCTGCATGTGAGGAGTACCTGCCGCGTGTACTGAAGAGGCCACACACAGTGTTAGCGGGAGACACTAACTGTAGCCCTTCCTCCCACACTTAGGAAAAGGGCACCTGACTGTGGCACTGAATGAAGACTCAGGAGCCGCAGCTGCACAAGGCTAGCTCCCTCATCATCACGCACACCTGCACAAGGCTAGCTTCCTCATCATCACGCACACCTGCACAAGGCTAGCTCCCTCATCATCACGCACATCTGCACAAGGCTAGCTCCCTCATCATCACGCACACCTGCACAAGGCTAGCTCCCTCATCATCACGCACACCTGCACAAGGCTAGCTCCCTCATCATCACGCACACCTGCACAAGGCTAGCTCCCTCATCACGCACACCTGCACAAGGCTAGCTCCCTCATCATCACGCACATGTGCACAAGGCTAGCTCCCCTCATCAACATCTGCACAAGGCTAGCTCCCTCATCATCACGCACACCTGCACAAGGCTAGCTCCCTCATCATCACGCACACCTGCACAAGGCTAGCTCCCTCATCATCACGCACATGTGCACAAGGCTAGCTCCCCTCATCATCATGCACATCTGCACAAGGCTAGCTCCCTCATCATCACGCACACCTGCACAAGGCTAGCTCCCTCATCATCACGCACATCTGCACAAGGCTAGCTCCCCTCATCATCATGCACATCTGCACAAGGCTAGCTTCACCATCATCATGCACATCTGCACATGGCTAGCTCCCTCATCATCACGCACATCTCCCTCCTCAGTACCCAGCCCCGGTGCTGCTTCATGTTCGAGTCACCTGGGCTCTATCAGCTAACTGATGTTGGCTGAAACATAAAGGAAGGCCCGAAAGCTAAACCTTCAGAGATGTGCCCTGGATGGATGCGAGGCGGGAAAGCAGGCCGGAAAGGCCAAGGCTGCATGCAGCACAGGGAGAATTGTATAAACGCTGTGTGTGGGCGAAGATGGAGGGTGTCTCCATGCTTGAAAGCATTCATTTACAAGGAATGTGAATGTGCCAGAGGATAAGGAGCACATTAATGGCTGTCCTCTGCGAGGCTCCACCCAACCGCTGACTCAGACGGACACAGACACCCACAGCCAAACTGTGGATGGAGCTTGGGGACTCTATGGAAGAATGGGAGGAAGGAGACAGGAACTCCACAGGAAGACCAACAGAGTCAACTAGCCTGGACCGTAGAGGCTCTCAGAGACTGAACCACCAACCGAAGACTGTGCACAGGCTGGACCTAGGGCTACCACACATATACAGCAGATGTGCAGCCCACATCTTCATGTGGGTCCCATACAACTGGAGCTGGGGATACCTCAAAAAAGCTGTTGCCTGTTCATGGGATATGTTCTTCTAGCTGGGCTGACTTGTCTGGCCTCAGTGGGAGAGGATTAGTCTAGTCCTGCAGAAACTTAATGTACCAGTGTGGGGAGATATTCAGGGGGAGACCCCACCTGCCCAGAGAAGAAGGGAAGGGGGTGGGGAGAAGGACTGTAGGGCAGTGTCACAGGAGGGGGCAGTGAGTAGGATGTAAAGAGAATAAGTAGAATAAATATTCAAAAAAGGAAACAAAGAAACACATCTGAACACAAAGAAAGAAAGAAGCTGCCTCAATAGAGGAGAGGGCTGGGGACATCTAGGAAGCAGAATCAAGAATAAAGTGGTAGCAGGGCGGTGGTGTTGCACGCCTTTAATCCCAGCACTTGGGAGGCAGATTTCTGAGTTCGAGGCCAGCCTGGTCTACAGAGTGAGTTCCAGGACAGCCAGGGCTATACAGAGAGACCCTGTCTTGAAAAAAACCAAAAAACCAAAAACCACCACCACCACCACCAACAACAACAAAAAAAACATAAACAAAAACAAAACCTCCAAAACCAAACCAAACAAACAAACAAAAAAAGAATAAACTGGCATTACATAGGAGATTATAATGGAAACAAAATCTATCATTATATCTTAGGCATGGCCAGTCTCCTGAGTCACCTCTTTCCATGTTTCCATGGCTAGAGTCATGTTTGGCATTTAGTCTAGCCTCAAAACTGCACAAAACATCTCAGCTTAAATCAGTCCTCAGTTGACTATTACTGATTCCGGATTACAGAAAGGGACGTGAGGGCCAGGAAGGTTCAGAAGCTCACCCAATGTGTCAGCTACTGAAGAAGCAGGAGGGAACGGCTTCAGAGTACCAATGGTTGAAGAGCTCAGTTGTAATGAGCATGTACAGAAATCTAAAACAGGGTGTGGCGCTTGAGTGTGGGCCAGGAACTGGGGAGGAATCTACTAGGAGGAGACCAAGAGAATGAAAGGGACTGGGGAGGAGAAAGGGTCTCCTGGGAAGAAGTGAGAAGGGAATGGGTGCCCATGGAGCCAACCAGGGGGTGGAGCCAGGCTAAGACAGAAGGTGAACTGATGGGGCAGGGAGAAACTGACAGAGTCTCTTTGGGGCAGGCAGGGTGCTGAGCTAGGCAGCCAAGAGGAAAATGTGGCTCAGGGGTGGCACAAAAAAAAAACCAAGCTGGGAAGACCAGTGTGGAAACTGTTATGGGCTTTCCGACAGGGTGGGGCAGTAAAGTCTGGGTTGAAAGGGTTCTGGAATGTGGCTGGAGAGGGGCGTGGTCTGACTCTGAAGAAGAAGAAGCTGAATATGAAACTTTCGGTGGGGGAAAAAATGGGTGGTCCTCGCGAGGGGATGAGGGTGAGCAGTATCACCTGCTGCCCCCCTCCCCTCCGCACCCCCCCCCCATCTCACCTGTAGGAGCTGCTTACTGTACTCGTCACCTCCTCCCGGATTTGCCTGTTGAGGGCATCTGCCACCGCGCGCCCTTTGCCTCCTTCGGGCCCTGTGCCTTGTGCTAAGGCAGCGGATGTCTGCTCGTGCCCCTCGGAGCGACGCACCATCCAGGCCGGCCCCGCCTTCCTCCTCGTGTCGCGCTCGTCTGCACCGGACGCCTTTCCAGCTGCAGGGCCGCCCTCCTGGGTCTGGGACTGGGCGGGAGGCAGCGGCTTCTCCTCGTGCCCCTCGGTGCGAGTCACCATCCACGCGGGTCCAGCCTTCCTGCGTGTATCACGGAGGTCTGCACCGGACGCCTTTCCAGCTGCAGGGCCGCCCTCCTGGGTCTGGGACTGGGCGGGTGGCAGCGGCGTCTCCTCGTGCCCTTCGGTGCGAGTCACCATCCATGCTGGCCCTGCCTTCCTGCGTGTGTCACGGAGGTCTGCACCGGACGCCTTTCCAGCTGCCGGGCCGCCTTCCTGGGTCTGGGACTGGGCCGGGGGCAGAGGCTTCTCTTCGTGCCCTTCGGTGCGAGTCACCATCCACGCGGGTCCCGCCTTCCTGCGTGTGTCACGGAGGTCTGCACCGGACGCCTTCCCAGCTGCAGGGCCGCCTTCCTGGGTCTGGGACTGGGCGGGGGGCAGAGGCTTCTCCTCGTGCCCTTCGTTGCGAGTCACCATCCATGCTGGCCCTGCCTTCCTGCGTGTGTCACGGAGGTCTGCACCGGACGCCTTTCCCGCGGCCGGCAGCCCGGCTCCTCCAACACCCTCCGCGTCCCGGGCATCAGTCGAAAGTTGCATGGTGCCGCGCTCTTGGCTCTGAGGCCGACGCTTAGGCACCCCGAGAACAGGCGGAGAAGGCTGGGCAGTCGCGGGGATTTGCACCGGCTTAGGGATCCAGGGGTGATCCCCGCGGCGGGGCAGCGGCCAGGCGCGGAAGTCCTTCTGGTACTGGGTCTCGCGCTCGAAGGGCGCGTCGGACGGCTGGTACTCGCTGCGCGGCCGGCAGCTTGGCTCGGGCCGCTGCACTTTCCAGGCGCGGTAGTCCTGTCGCATCACCGAGTCCGCTGGGCCTGACCCGGAAGTGGAGGCCGAGGCCGCGCCCAAGCCCAGCCCGCTCCGGCTGGGGGCGGCTGCAGTCTCGCGGTCGCCGCTGGGCCCGGGCGCCGGCCCTGTTGCCCGGGCAACTGCATCCGACTCTCCCTGGACTGGCTGCGTCTCTATGGCGACAGCACGCGAGGGGGGCGCTAACGCGGGCTGCAGCGGCGCTGGCGGCTGCAGAGGGGCGCCTGGATGGTCGGTGGCCTCCGAGTACTTGGTGAAAACCAGCGGCACCGCAATGTCCGCCTTGTCCAGCTGGTTCCAGAAGCGGGCGATGCAGCAGGCCCTTGTGATGCACGGCCACGCCATAGTGTTAGCCGCAAAGCCTTTTTGTGGTCCTAAATCAAACCTCCAATCTCCCTTTAACCCCAACCCTGACCCGCCAATGTGGTTCCCACCGCTTCCTCCCCTTAGAAGCCCTTGCCTCGTCCTCCTCCCTCAGAGAGCACCCGGGGACAAGGTACCGCTGAGATGAAGTCCGTAAAGTCCCTCGATTGCCGGCTGCAAACGCCTGCTGCAGAGGACCTGCTGTGGGCAGTGAAGAATAGGAGCGAGGCTCGGCGTCCCAGAGTCCAGGCCCAGGGCGTCTGGGTGCGCCCTCTCTGCGACTGCGGTGTCTAGCAGACCCCGGCCGGCCGAGCAAGGAGATGCTTGGCAAAAAGGCTGTGGGCTTAAGCCATGGCGCAGCGAGAGGGCTGGGCAGGATCCACAAGCAGGTTTCTATCTCCTTTCCGTCTGGTTCAGCCGGCTGCCTAGCGAGGCCTGGCAGCGGTCACCTCCAACCCAGACAGAGCAGAGCAAAACGGCCTCCGCTGTATCTATATCCCCGGTGATGCCGCAGCCGCTGCCGCTGCCGCCGTCGTCTGCTGCAGAGAGGCGGCCCCACCCTTTTTTGCGGTTCAGCAAGGGAGGTGGGGTGATCAAGAAAAGATGCTTAGAGTATGCGCGCTGCAGAAAAAAAAAAAATCACCTGCTGTCGTCAGGGCCCGCTGCTGAGAGGTTGCCCTCTCCCTGTCCCCTCCTCCCGCCTCGCTGGCAGCTCCTCCCTCCTCTGTTCCCAGGCAACAGCAGAACTGGGTCCTTGATAGGTTCAAGTCCCAAGCTCGTGAGGACTTGTTGTCCTTGAGTTGCTAGCTCCATGTCCTAGAACCGAGTCTCCTCTTTCGTAAAATAGCCCCAATCAATGAATATTAATTTTTTTCTATGTGTAAGACCACCCCGCCTCCATGAAATGTCTGTTCCAGATTAGATGCTTTGGCTTCTTTTAAAAATCTTTTTTTTTTTTTTTTTTTTTTTTTTTTACTTTTAATTATGTGCTTTTGTCTGTGTGTGGGTACATGCACATGGGCAGTGGTGCCTGCTGAGGCCAGAGGTACCAGATTTCCCTGCTGCTGTACAGGCGATTATGAGCTCCCACCCCACCGTGTGAATGCTGGGACCGATTTGGGTCCTCTGGAACACCAATACAAGCTTTTAACCACTCCGCCATCTCTTCAGCCCCTGAATAGATAGATACTTTTAAAGGGGAAGCTGCTGCTAATTGGCCAGTTACCAGGCTGTACTTAACCCTCAGTGTTGCTGGCTCGTGACCTAAGCCTGTATGTACAGGGCTTCCCAGGGTGTATGAAATTGGGAGAGGCCAGCCCAGTGCTACTCTGGCTGTTCCTTTAAGCAGCTGGGAAGCAGTGAGTCTACTCTCCCAGGGAAAAACTGGTTCTTCTCCAGCCCAGATGCTACACTGGGGAAAAGGAAGATTCTAGAGAGGCCTAAGGAGGAGGTAAGTGGTGGGAGGAGAGACCGTTCCCTAGGAAAAGGCAAGACTTTCCTTGAGGGAATTCTCTGTTGTGTTCCTGCCTCCTTTTCTACTTTGGAGTTGAACAGATTTGGGAATCTAGTGGACCTGGTTTGGCTCTGATACTCTCTTTGTGACTTGGGTTGTTTCTGGGCTGCAGTCCCTCGGGAGGGATGGTAGAGCTAATAGATGCCTCAGGGTGGTCTCAGGAGGAAGTATAAGCACCCGGAGCAGAGGCCTGGAGTGCATATTCAGGGATTCGGATCCTGGCTTCTGTGCTTTTGACTGTAAGGCACCTCTGACCCTTAACTTTGCCTCTGAGTAAGGGTAGCCATTCTGAACTTGCAAAGTTACTCTGAAGACTGAAATGACACAATTCACTAGAAATATTAGCTGCAGATCCTGGCATATGGAAGCGACTTCTTTAGCAGAAGCTGTTAATATTCAAAAAGTTTATCTAAAAGTCTCACAGGCAGTCGTTTTCTAAAAAGTCCCTATTGTTTATTTACTCTTTTTTTAGATTTGTTTGTTTGTTTGTTTATTTTTGGTTTTTTGAGACAGGGTTTCTCTGTGTAGTCCTGGCTGTCCTGGAACTCACTTTGTAGACCAGGCTGGCCTCGAACTCAGAAATCCACTTGCCTCTGCCTCCCAAGTGCTGGAATTACAGGCGTGCGCCACCACGCCCGGCTAGATTTATTTATTGTTATATGTAAATACACTGTAGGTGTCTTCAGGTGCTCCAAAAGAGGGCTCATTATGGATGGTTATGAGCCACCATGTGGCTGCTGGGATTTGAACTCAGGACCTTCAGAAGAGCAGTCAGTGCTCTTAACTGCTGAGCCATCTCTCCTGCCCCTTTTATTTACTTTTATTAAATTACTTTACTTGTGGCATGTGTGCACATGTATATGTCAGAAGGAGGATGCTGGGTGTGCTGCTCCACCATCGTGGGCCGTTTCCCCTTGAGACAAGGTTTCTCGCTGACTCGGAAGCTAGGCTCGCTGGCCAGCAAGCCCCTGCAGTTCTGGCTCTGCCCCTCACAGTGCTGAGGTCCCGGGTACTCACCCGACCACACCCTCACCTGTGCTTCACTGTGCAGGATTTGACCTCATGTGCTCATACTTACATAGCAAGGGAACTGCACTTGAAGGCCATAATTCTGTAAGGGAAGAGTATCTGACTGTAAGGTGAAGATGCCTTCCTGGGGTGGGCCCCTCACCAGTCCCCTGACCTGTCTCTGTGGATTAACCCTTAAGGAGGAGACAAGCTCAGGTTGTCACTTGAAGTAGAGTCCATCCTTTCTGATACAGGCAAAGTCAAATAGTAAGTGGTGTTTCAGATTAGCTCTGACTTAGTAATAAGCCCTAAGGGTCCTTCATATCTTTCCATAGCTTGGTATCTCATTTCTCTGTTCTGTCATATTATCTCATATGGATGTTCCATGGTTTATTTATCCATTCACCTACTGAATGGCATGCTGGTTGCTTCAATTTGGGGAGAATTGTAAACAAAGCTGCTAAAACGGTGTCTAGGCTTTTGTACTGACAAAAGCTTTGAACTCCTTTGGGTAATTATCAAGGAGCAGGATTGTGGTCACATGGCCAAAGGATAGTTAGTTTTATAACAAAGCAAACTGTCTCCCACAGTGGCTGTACCAGTTTTAAGTTCTCAGTAGTAACTAATGAGAGCTCCTGTCTCTCCACCCCTTGCTGGTGTTTGGTGCTGTCTGGGTTTTAGTTACATTTTTTTTGTTTAATTTACAAGTCTCCAGCAACATACTACATTGAACATTTTTTTCCACATGCCAATTTGGCCAGGTACAACTTCGTTGGTAAGGGATCTGTTCAGGGGATTGTCTACAATACATGCCTGTGATGGCATGCCCAGCCACACGCATACACACTTACAATAGATAGATAGATAGATAGATAGACAGACAGACAGACAGATAGATAATAGATAGATAGATGATAGGTAGGTAGGTAGATAGACAGACAGACAGACACAAGAATCTGATATTTAGCAGTGTATATGTTAGGAGCAAGTTCTGGTTTAATAGCTAGCAATGTGCAGATATAATTCCACACACAACAGAATAACGTGGAAGATCATGAGTCATCTCAAAAGCGTGACCATATTTGATACCCAACAACCAATTCTTAAAATATCCTGGAAGTGAGACCTTCCCTAATATATCAAAGGTGCCCACTCTGCTTCATGCTGTATTGTGAAATGTGGACTTTTCTTCTGCATCAGAGGATTATGGGACACAGTCACAGGCTGCAGTGTCGAAGCTATGTAGTCCTTGGAGGACTTGGGACTTCCGGTGTGGCTGCTGTGAGATCCGAAATGGGGATGAAAGAGACCAAGGTAATGGCATCCTTGAACTCTGGGATCAGAATAAAATAATAATATTTTAAGATCAAAAATATTTATTGGAGTCCTAGAATTTCAATGGAATGAAACAACAGAGTTCCAGAATCATGAAATAAATGAAAATTACACCAAATATAAGAAACTAAGAAGCTAGAAATCACACTCACATACATGTGTTCTCTCTCTCTCTCTCTCTCTCTCTCTCTCTCTATCTCTCTCTCTCTCTCCCTCCCTCTCTCCCTCCCTCCCTCCCTCTCCATAAGATGCCCTGAATAAACTCTATTCTATACAAAACAAAACAAAACAAAACAAGCAAACAAACAAACAAAACCTAACCAAACTGGCAAGCTTTAGGGGAAACACAAATGAAGTCATGAGGGTGCCCACACCCTTCAGACACTCGCCCTTATAAGAAGAGGAAGAGGCTGGAGTCACATGTTTTCGGCGTCTTCAGAGCAGGAAATGGATCCTCACCAGACACCACTTCCCAGGCCCCAGAACTGTGGATAATGAGCACAACTCATTTCAGCTCTGGATCTATGGTGTTCTGTCACAGAACCCAAACAGGCTAAGATACACAGTAAACATGTCTTCTTTTTGTTGAACTGAAAGAAAAATCTCCTTTACACAACATGAGAGCATTGCAAAGACATATTTTTATTTTTTCAAAATTTTTTGGTTTATTTTATTTTATTATTAATTAATTTTTTTTTTTTTGGTTTTTTTCAAGACAGGGTTTCTCTGGTATCCCTGGCTGTCCTGGAACTCACTTTGTATACCAGGCTGGCCTCGAACTCAGAAATCCACCTGCCTCTGCCTCCCAAGTGCTGGGATTAAAGGCACGCTCCACCACCACCCAGCTGACATATTTTTAAAACAATTATAAAGTCCTCAGATTTTTAAGTATTCTGTCATTCATTATCTGGTCCAAATATTACACTAAGCAAGATCACCCGACACTCTGCAAGTCGTTTGTTACCCGAAGGATTGTTTCCATCGATTTTACCAACCGTTGCGTCTCTTGCCCAGCACACTTGCTGTGTTGTTTGTAAACGATGGTCTCTCTGACCCCATCACTCCTTCTGCTTAGCAGCTGGCCTCTCTGTTCACACACTGTCGGATTCGTGACTACGCTTCCTGTGGTATTAACCCATTTTTTCACTTTATATTTTGAGGCTTATGTTATCCAGATTTTCTAAGTGAGGATCCTTGGTGAGATCTGAGATGTCCTTATATTAAATGGCCCTGATACATTTTAAATTCCATCCTAAACATAGTCCTTGCCCGCCTTCTTCCAGGGTCGCATGTGGAAGGAGGCATCGATGCATGCTTGTGTGCACTTCTTAAATACACATGGCCCCATAGTACATAGGTATTCAACATTTTCTTCTGAGTGATACCATCCCTTAAGAAGCTTTCTTGGGCCAGGCGGTGGTGGTGCACGCCTTTAATCCCAGCACTTGGGAGGCAGAGGCAGGTGGATTTCTGATTTTGAGGCCAGCCTGGTCTACAGAGTGAGTTCCAGGACAGCCAGGACTACACAGAGAAACCCTGTCTCAAAAAAACAAAAACAAAAACAAAAAACAAAAACAAACAAACAAACAAACAAACAAAACAACCTTTCTCGGGGCAGAGGAGATGGCTGAAGGGGTAAGAGTACTTGCTGGATCAGGATGAAGACTGGAATTTAGGCCCCAGAACTTACATAGAAATTGGTGTAGTTGCGTGTCTGTTACCCCAACACTGGGGGTGGAGACAGATGAGCTAAAAAATTTTTCATTTCATTTCATGAGTGTGAGTGTTTTGTCTGCATGTATGTACATGTATCATTGGTTCCCCTGGAACTGGAGTTACAAATGGTTGTGAGCCATCATGTAGGTATGAGGAACTGAGCCTGGGTTGTCTGCAAGAGCAGCAAGTGCTGTTATCCAACGAACCATCTCGTCAGCTATGACAAGTGACTCTTTAAGGAACTGTCCCTCTGCTGATCTAATCATACATTTTATATAGTTACTTTTTTGTTTTATTTATTTATTTATTTATTTATTTATTTATTTATTTTTGCCCTGTCTGTCCTGAAACTCACTATGTAGTCCAAGCTGGCTGCCAACTCACAGAGATCCTCCTGTCTCTGCCTCTAAGTGCTGAGATTAAATACTCTTAAAAAACAGAAAAGAGGCCTGTTTTAAAAGAGGCGTGTTTCTAAACACGCCTTTAATCCCAGCACTTGGGAGGCAGAGGCAGGCAGATTTCTGAGTTCGAGGCCAGCCTGGTCTACAGAGTGAGTTCCAGGACAGCCAGAGCTACACAGAGAAACCCTGTCTCAAAAAAAAAAACAGAAAAGAGAAGAGAAGAGAAGAGAAGAGAAGAGAAGAGAAGAGAAGAGAAGAGAAAAGAAAAGAAAAGAAAAAAGAAAAAGTATGTATGTGTGTATGAGTACGTGAATGCAGGAGCACACAGAGGCCAGCAGAGGGCATCCGATCTCCTGGAGCTAGCTTTACAGGTGCTTGTGAGTTGCCTGACACGGGGCTGGTGCCTGACACAGGGCTGGTGCTGGTGCCTGACATGGGTCTGAGAACTGCTGGAGCCCACCGCAAAGGCAGTGTATGCTGTTAGCTCTGAGCCGTCTCTCCAGCCTCTTTCTTTCTTTCTTTCTTTCTTTCTTTCTTTCTTTCTTTCTTTCTTTCTTTCCTTTCCTTTCCTTTCCTTTCCTTTCCTTTTCTTTTTTTTTTTTTTCCGAGACAAGGTTTCTCTGTATAGCCCTGGCTATCCTGGAACTCACTCTGTAGATCAGGCTGGCCTCGAACTCAGAAATCCGCCTGCCTCTGCCTCCCAAGTGCTGAGATTACAGGTGTGTGCCACCGCCGCCCGGCCATCCAGCATCTTTCTTAAGTGACTTATTTCAGAATTTTCTGTTTTGCCTGTGATGTAATGTCATATAGCAGAACCTCACCCTTGCCTGGAGGCCCTGGCCCTGCTCCTGGGTTATTTCAGTTCGTGCTGGGCTCTTTCTTTTCTAGACCTCCCTTAGAGCCAAAGGGAGTCATGTGGCATGGGGTTTCCCAATGAGGAATAAGTAGCAGACCATAGGGGGCTCTGAGAAAATATGGGCTTTCTGATTCAGGTATTTTCCCTCCCTCCCTCCTCCCTCCCTCCTTTCCCCTTCTCTGCTTCCCTCCTTCCTTCTGCCTCCTTCATTAGTGAAAATGACATGAACCACAGACATCCCTGTCTGTCTGCACAAGGCAACAAGCTTGCGAGCAGAAGTTGCATCTAAGGATTGAGGAGGTGCAGGCAGGAGGAGCCTGGACCTGCTGGGGGTCGCACTGGCCCTCCGGGATTCTGCTTGCCCTTACTCTCAGGCCTTTTCTCCTTTTTTTTTTTTCTTTCTGTTTTAGAATTTTTTTATGAGAAAAATACACATATTTTTGGTAGGTCAGCCTCCTGTGACTTGCAGCTGAGTACGACCCCTACTGGAGACAGCAATGGCTTTAAGTCCTTCATGTTTCTTTAAATGGTCTCCAAATGTACAGTGGCAGAAGGCTTTGATGGCAACACTGAGGAACCAGAGTCAGGAGGATCACTGTGAGTTCAAAGCCAGCTACATAGTGAGACTGTGTCACAGAGAGAGCACAGGGATGGGGGAGAGAGAGACAGAGAGACAGAGACAGGGTTTTCTTTGTTCAGTAAGCCTGTTCCTCCCTGACAGACGATTCCTCCTCTGGCACACAGTAAGTTTGTACTAGTGAGAATCTCCCTAGAAACAGCACATTCTGTTGTATTGGTCTATTTACTTATTCCTGGACAAACCATAGAGATCGAGGGTGTTGAAGCCTCTTCTCTTCCTTCCCCTCCTGCTCCTCCTCCTGATTTTGTGTGTTGTTATTTATCTTTTCACAGATATTCCTGAGTTCCTACTAAGTACCAGGTCTCAACCCACACTGTATGACACAACACTAAACAAAGCAATCAAGTCCTTGTGTGGCCCCTTGGGCGGTACAAGCAGTCTTTCATTGTTCCATATATTAATTTTGAAGTCAGTCTGACCAATTCTTGATAATTCTAATGGAAAGTTTCATGAAATGCTTCATGGGACTCCATTGTCCAGATATGCTGTGTTCTGTTTTGTGAAAGAACATTTGAGCTGTTTCTAGTTTGGGAATATTAAAACATTATGCTTTTGTGAATGTTTATTTCCAAGTATCCTATTTCTCTCTTTCTCAGGAGCATGGGTTCTATATATGGTGGGTTCTATAGCATACATGTCTAACTTTTAAAGAAAAAAAAAACAGACTGATTTCCAAAGTGCCTCTACTATTTTATACTCCCATTAGCAATGAATGGCAGATCCAGAGTCTCTATACCCTTGAAAATCTCCAGGATTTTATTTTGGCCATTCTAATATGTATGACGCCGTGTTCATCGGCTCTCTGTCGCTGTGACAGAATCCCTGAGGTAACTGCTTTATACGGAGGGACGTTTGTTTGCCTCACAGTGTTACAGGCTTCAGTCTTGGGCCATTCAGTTCCCTTGTTGTCTTAAGTCCTCTTTATTTGTGACAAAACACCATGGCCAAGGAAGAGAATTTCTAGAAGGGCTGACTTTATATAGGGTTCCAGAGGGACAGGAGGCCATCGCCATCACAGTGTGGGGAGCATGGCAGCAAGCACCGTGGCAGGAACAGCTGAGCGCTCACATCCCCAGCCGCCAACAGAAGTAGAGAGGATCAGCTCAAGCAGCCCAGTCTTTTGACACCTCGGAGCACCACCCGCCAACCATACACCAGTGACATACTTCCCCCGGCGAGGTCACATCTCAGAGTTTTCTCAAACAGCCACCAAATGGGACCAAGTATTCACAGGCCTGGCCTATGAGGACTGTTGTGAGGAGGCCATTGGCAGAAGATTGCTCACCTTGGGGCAGCTGGCAAGCAAAGACAGAGGACAAGGAGGTTCCAAACTTCCCCGGGCATGCCCCCATCCTAACTTCTTTGCAGAAAGCCCCATCAACCAAAAGTTCCACTAGCTCCCGACAGAGCCACGGTCAGGAAGCAGAATATGGAGCACGTGTTTTGGTAAAGGGCATTCAAGACTCAATCTACAGCCTGTTGCAGGCTTTACTGTGCATTTCCCCATAGTTTGTGAAGGGGACATCTTCCTGTGGCTTCCTTGAAAGGATGCACTTTAAACAGTGTGCCTGTTTCAGACACACTCAGAGAGGTTTCACTGAGAAGGGAAGACATACTCTGAATGTGGACCACACCATCTCCATGGTCTGGACGGAAAAAAGGAAGAGTCCAGTCTGTTGGCTCGTGCCTTTTATCCAGTGTCTCGGGAGGCACAGGCACGTGGGTGCACAGTGCACTCAAGATCAGCTTGGTCTACATAGTGAGTTCCAGGCCAGACCCTATCTCAGAAAAGAAAAAGAGGAGGCTGGAGACACGAATCATTAGTTATTAGGAATGCTTGCTGCTCTTCCAGAAGACCTGAGTACTGTCCCCAGTACTCACACTGGGTGGTTCACAAGCACCTTTTACCCCAGCTCCCTGGAATCCAACACCCTCTTCTGGGCCCCCAAGGCACCTGAATCATGTGACGCGCGCGTGTGTGCACACACACACACACACACACACACACACACACGTAAAACAAACATTTCTTCTTTTTTAGTTAGTAAAGGAAAGAAAGAAATTGAGTTGAATGCCCATGACCAGCTGCTGTGCTTTCCCCATTATGATGGACTGTATCCTCAAAGTATGAGCCAAAGCAAACCCTTTCTTCCCTTCCAGAAGCAGATTTATTTTTGTTTTTAATTCTATGCATGCGTGTATCTGTCGAGTGTATGCACGTGAGTGCAGGTGACTGGAGGTGTCAGATCCCCCTGGATCTAGTGTAACGGGAGGTTCTGAGCTGCCTGGCGTGGGTGCTGGCAACCAAACCTGGCACAGGCTCGGCCACTCAGCCACGCCTCCACCCAGCCCTCTTTGTCTGTAAATTGCTTGTTATCAGGTATTTTGTCACAGCGATGAAGAAAGTAACTATACAATAAGTAACGTGATTGTCAAGTATTTTTCACGGTTCCCTCTTCTCAGAAACCATTCAAAACGCCCTACTGTTCATAAGATTTATTTAACTTGCCTTGACTTTACTGTTTACATAAGTGATAAATTTCCTCCTTTCTCACTTTTAAACTTCTCATGTCTTTCTCCTACCCTGTCAGCCTTACTATATCGCTAGCATTATTTTCCTGGACTTTAATAAGAATGTTCCAGTAACTTTCCATTAAGCATCAGAGTGAATTTTGATATAAAATATTTAGAAACTATCCATCAACTTCTATCTGCCTCAGAAAATCTTGTAAAAAAAATTACGAGGAGATGATGAGCTTATAAAAATGCTTTTCCAGTCTCTTTATGGACAACCGTATCTTTCCCGCTTTGATGTGTCAACATATCTAATTATAATAACCGCCGTTCCTACTCAGCCGGGCTTGCTGTTTTGGTAGAACGTCAGTTCAATGGTGATGTGTTGTTTTTTAAAACGTGCTTGCGAATTCCTCCACAGAGTGTTAAGAATCATTGTGTTACTATTTACGAGTGGGTTAACTTGTTGGTCTCCTTTCCTGGGCTTTTTGGCAGGTGCGGCTTCCTGAGAAGCGTGGCGCTGCCTTCCTCTCCCACGCTCTGTGACAGGGCACACGCAGTTCCATGGACACTTTTCCTGGTCACCTGACATGCCTCACCCGTGATTCCCCTGTACCCCAGGGATCTTTGTGTACCTGACACAGGGACCATGTCATTCCCTTCTTAAGGAATCTGTTCCTGGGGTCTCGCTGCCTCTGGAATAAAATCGAGGCTCCCAACCGCGGCTTTCAACACTCTGTGTGGGATTGCTGCGGTGAAAGCGATCTCCTGCTCTTGCTCTGTCTCCTGGCGTTGGCTGTGCTCTGGCTGCCCCCGCTGTCTGTCTGTTGCTGAAGCACACTAGGCTGCTTCTAATGTGGGAGAGAATCCAATGTGAGGTCCCTCGGCCCTTTCATGAAACTCTGCTTTCTTACCCTGCAGCTCATTCTACTCTAAAGTCACCTTGCACACTTAAAAAATCTGCTTGCTAGTCAGTGGTGGCGCACGCCTTTAATCCTAGCAACTGGGGAGGCAGAGGCAGGCAGAGCTCCTAGTACAAGGTCAGCCTGGTCTACAGAGTGAGTTCCAGGACAGCCAGGGTCACAGAGAGACACCCTGTCTCAAAAACAAAAAAAAAAAAAAAAACCTAGTCAAAACAAAAACTTACCTACCGTGCCCCACTCTCTACCACCTACTGCTGAACACTCTGGGTCCCCTGGGATCTTCCCCATCTTATTTATACCCTACACTTACACTTATGAAAACGCAGATAGAAAAAAGTTCATCCAACAAATCAACCAGACGATGAGCAGAGGGGACAATCTGAGAGAAAATCGGTACCATTGTCGGAGAAAGACAGGAAGGAGTGGGCTGGGACAGACTTCCGGTCTAAGCAGCTTACAGACATCGGAGAGCCCGGTGAGAAGTCCTTGGAGACAGAATGGAGGAAAGTGGAAAGGAGTCACATAGATTGGGAGATACCCTTACACTTTGATTAATGCAGTTCTTCACCCACCTGCTTTAATGGGTCCACGTGGTGGTAATGGTGCTGGGATGAGGTGGTGATGACAGTGTTTATAGAAATTGGGTGGTGGTGGCAGTGGTGGTGGTGGTGGTGTTGGTAGTGGTGGTGGTGAGGATGGAGGTGACAGTGGCAGTGGTAGGGATGGTAGTAGTGATGGTAATAAGTTTGGTGGTTAGTGGTGGTGATGATATTGGTGGTGATGGACATGGTGGTCCTGGTGGTGGTGAAGGTGCTGTTGATGATGGTGGTGGTGGTGGTGATGTTGTAGGGATGACAGTGATGGTGTTGATGAGGGTATTGGTGATGCTGTTGCTGGTGATGATGGAGGTAATGTCATGGTGCTGGTGGCAGTGATGGTAGAGGGTGAGATGTGGAGGTCAAACTGCTCACGAGGACGTTATCTGGAACATTCTTTAGAGATCCTGATCTTTGCTTGCCAAGCAGGGAAACGTTGCCCAGAGTTATGGGGACAGAGCCTGGGCCAAGTTTGTGCTGCCATCTTTTGCAGAATGACTACAGTTGGAATAGAAACTGGACCCCAGCCATCCACTTCCTGTAAGCCGATCTCACTGGGTTGCTGACATAGACTATTTCATGATGAATGTTCAGATTACTTTTTTTTTCCTATTTAAAAGATAAGCTTTCTCTTCGAGTTTAAATAGTAAGGCCGTGCAGTGGTCAGGGGGAAGCTGATTTGCCTTTGGGGAATACAAGAGAGCATGGCCTCAAACTCAGCCCAGAAGATGTACATTTAGCCTTCTGCTCCTCTTCAGAAAGACAGGAAACGAGACACTGGGGATGGTGAAGGGGGAGGGGGGGGGGGGGGGCGGTGGGAAAACACCTTTGCCAGGCAGGCCCGAGTGAGAAGTGAGAACGCCATCTGCATAGAGGCCCTGGGGCCCATCACAGCGAAGATAACAGCCCCCCCCTTCCCACACAGGATCAGACACTGGATGCTCCAGTGCAAGGAACCAGTGCAGTAGGGGAAGAGGCCGGTCAAATTCAGTGTCACGGTGACTGAGCAGACTGGGAAAGAAAACCAGGTGGAGTGAGAAACCATTGCATGCCACAGGAGCCCACATCTCTGACGCCATACTAGAAATGAGACCCACGTGTGCAAGCGCCTGTGCTCTGGCCTCTCTCCGCCTAGCTCGGGACCCTGAGTTCCTAGAGGAGCCAAACTTTAAGAGAGTTTCAGGACAGCAGAGGCTACAGAGAGAAATCCTATCTTCAAAATAAAATAAAAGGCCGGGCGTAGTGGCACACGCCTGTAATCTCAGCACTTGGGAGGCAGAGGCAGGTGGATTTCTGAGTTCGAGGCCAGCCTGGTCTACAGAGTGATTTCCAGGACAGCCAGAGCTATACAGAGAAACCCTGTCTCGAATAAAATAAAATAAAATAAAAAAGTGGGACGCTGGTGAGATGGTTTAGCGGTTAAGAACACTGACTACTCTCCCGAAGGTCCTGAGTTCAAATCCCAGAAACCACATGGTGGCTCACAACCATTAGGAATGAGATCTGACACCCTCTTCTGGTGTGTCTGAAGACAGCGACAGTGTGGTAAGGAGGACACAGACCAAGAGAATCAGAAATGTATAAAAAGAAAAAAAAAGCTGGGCGGTGGTGGCGCATGCCTGTAGTCCCAGCACTTGGGAGGCAGAGGCAGGTGGATTTCTGAGTTTGAGGCCAGCCTGGTCTACAGAGTGAGTTCCAGGACAGCCAGGGCTATCCAGAGAAACCCTGTCTCAAAAAAGAAAAAAGAAAAAAGAAAAAAGAAAAAAGAAAAAAGAAAAAAGAAAAAGAAAAAGAAAGAAAGAAAGAAAGAAAGAAAGAAAGAAAGAAAGAAAAGAAAAAAGAAAAAGAAACAACAGCAACAAAAAAATACTCAACAATGACTTCTGGTGTGCATGTAAACACACACACACACTATATATAAATATATATACATACATACATACATATATACATACATATATACACTATATATATATATATATACATATACACCAAAAATGTTTAAATAAATGTCTACAAGTGCATGGTTTATCTTATTTTTATTTTATTCATTTATTTAGGGTGTGTGGTATTTTTTGTTTGTTTGTTTGTTTGTTTGAGTTTTGCCATGTAGTTTTGATTATCCTGGCTCTGTAGACCAGGCTGGCCTGGCACTCACAGAGATCACCTGCCACTGCCTCCCGAGTGCTGGGATTAAAGGCGTGTGCCACGTGGCCTAGAGATACGGTTCAGCAGATAAGAGCACTGGCCTTTCTTCCCGGATCCAGTTCAAGTCCCAGCACCTCCACGGCAGCTCACAACTGTCTGTGACTCTGGGCCCAAGGGACCCAATACTTTCACATAAACATACATGTAGACAAAACTTTGCCAATGCACATAAAATAAAAAAAATACATTATTTTAAAAAGTTGTGCTTATTTCTATTTCATGTATATATGAATGCCTCTATGTGTATATGTGTACGAATATGGGGACTAGTGTCCTCAGAGGCCAGAGGGACACTAGACTCTGGAACTGGAGCTGGAGAAGCTGTGCTCGACACTGAACCCAAGTCCTCTGAAGAACAGCGAGTGCTGCGACCCTTTGAGCCGTCTCTCCGGCCTCTGCCAGTGCGGGGTTTATGCCAGCCAGTCAGGGGGACTCCAGGACAGCTTCACCTCAGTCGTTATCAATACAAGTTCAAGTTTCAGAGCGAAATGAGCAATGTACTCTTTTCCAAACTGGAGATAATAAAAATCCTTTTAAAATGTTCACTGCAGGAAACAGTGTTTAATGCAGGAGCCATTTATAATGCTCACCATGACGAGGGTGGATCTTCTGTCCCAGAAGCCCTTACGAGAACTCTCCTGGCCTGGCAGAGCAGTGTCTCTTCAGGTCATGGCAGTGGCTACAGAGGGAAGTGGAACCGGGTGTCACAACTGGGCTGGCAGATGACACTGGGGCCACTGCCATCAGTCACCGTGGTCTCTGAGGAACTGTGGATGATGCCCAAAGGTGAGGGGCCGCATGGGCGGGACACGGGAGCGAGTCCCGCCTGTGCCTTTCTCCGCCTGAGCAAGAGAGGAACGCGGTTAGAAATAGGTTCTGGAAACTCCAGTAACCCTGCTCTGTGGAGGAGGGGATGGATGGGACCAGGAGGCCAGGAGAGTAGGGATGAGGCCAGCAAAGAAGCGTCGGTGGATGGCAGTATGGGATGTGACTGGACAGGAAGAGAGCTATACCTGGTGGAACTAACTGTGCTTTCTAAAAGCCCGGAAGCTGGAGGCTGAGAGGACAGATGCTCAGGTGAGTCGCAGGTTTGAGCAAGCACGATTTCCTGAGCTCAGCTCCCAGGCCTCACATGCGAAGCCGGGCACAGCAGTGTGCGTCTGTAACTCCAGTGCTGGTGAGACAGAGACGACCCCCGGCCTCCACGACGGTGCACACATAGGCGCAGGTACGAATGAGTACACACCCTAAGAAAGAACGGAATGTGAGGTAAAGAAGGAGGAAGAGTTTGGGTGCCCTGCTCCAAGTCCGGTGTTGGGGGGCAGGTAGGTGGTGGGACCAGCCAGAGCCAGGGAGTCGGGAAGTACAAAAACAGAAAATGTCAGTTTGGGGGCGTTGAAGGCTTGGAGGGTTTGTGAGGTATCTGAGGAAACCTGCCCAGGACTCAAAGTGACCCTTTGGTATTAAAGATGAGCCCAGCCGGGCGGTGGTGGCGCACGCCTGTAATCCCAGCACTTGGGAGACAAAGGCAGGCGGATTTCTGAGTTCGAGGCCAGCCTGGTCTACAGAGTGAGTTCCAGGACAGCCAGGGCTGCACAGAGAAACCCTGTCTCGAAAAAACAAAAAACAAAAAACAAAAAACAAAAAAAAAAAAAAAGATGAGCCCGAGGTTCAGGAGGGTGTCATCAGGTCCAGCAGGGCACAGAGCTCCTTCCCGTGGAGGCCTAGAGGGCGCATTCTCATACCGCTGTGTAGATCACTCACTTATTCCGCCAGCGAGACCTCTGCAGATGCGCCTGTCTCATGGTAGGGGGCGGGTCCATGGAGGTGGGAGGAGCTCCCCTCCGCCAATGGTCGCAGCAGGCTCCAGAAGGAAGCCATGCTGGCTGCAGGGATAGGATGGGCCGCCAGGCAGCCATGGTGATGCACGCCTTTAATCCCAGCACTCAGAAAGCAGTGAAAGATGCATCTCTGTGAGTTCAAAGCCACCTCGGTCTATACAGTGAGTTCCAGGCCAGCTGGGGCCACATAGTGAGACACTGTCTCAAAAAACAAAACAAAACAAGCAAGCAAACAACCGAGAGGTCTGACTGCTAGCTGAGGGTGCTGCTGTGGGAATGGGAGAGAGAGAGAGAGAGAGACACTGGGAGCTGAGCCGGAGTGAGGCCTGAGGAAAAGTAGCCCGGGCTGCTAGGACAAGGTCCCCTCAAACAGCAGAGGTCGGTACTCATGGAGGCCAAGTCTAGAAATCAGTGTCATCGTGATGGGTGGTCTTGACTGTGAACGTGACGGGATTTAGAGTCAATTAGGAAGGACACCTCTGGGTGTGTCCGTGAAGCATTTCCAGAGGTTTCGCTGAGAAGGAAGTCCCACACAGAACGTGGATGGTACTGAGACCTCAGGCTGCTTTCAAAGGAGAAAGAGCGCTGAGCAGAAGCCTGTTATGAATGACTCTGTTTGCTGACTGTGGGCATGATGTGGCCAGCTGCCTGTGTTCCCACCCCACCCCCGCTCCCCATGGTGGACTGTACCCCTAAGCCCGAGTCAACATAAAGCCTTCCATATTGAAGTTCCTTTTGACTGGGTATTCTGTCATAGCAACGAGAAGACAGTGTCACGCCCAACTTAAAAGTGTGTCAGCAAGGTGGGGGGGGTGGTTCTGCTGGGTACTCTGTGGGAGAGCCTATCATCTTGCCTTGTTCTGTGTCCTGTGTGGTCCCTTCCTTGTGTTCAAAGAGCATCCTCCCAGGCGCCTCTCTTCTGTCGCCATGTATCTGTCTTCCCTTGTGCCCCCGGCCCTCCAGTGCCTTCTTACAAGGATCTCTGTGACGGCATCATACGACCAGCTGTAGGGTCACGTGAGGTGATTTCAGAATCGTTCCTTCAGTCATGCCTGCCCCATATAAAGCACTGTTTACAGTTCAGGGGGTTGAGATAGGGACGTCTCGGGTGGAAGTGGGGATGTTCCTCCTTCCATGTACGCCCAGCATTTACATCATTGCCGGGACAGGAAGAATAGCATTCAACCCTGAGACCCAAGAGCCAGTCCCCAGTGTCTCCCCAGGCTGCAGCGCCTGGCGCCCACCGGTTATGTCCTAGCAGTTGGGCAAACACGGCTGAGCAGCGTCGCGGTCCCTTTACAGATAGACATCTCAGAGCGCCTACCATGCTGTGCACTCCGGGTTGAAACAGTTCATCACAGAGTCTTACTGAAGCGTGGAGCCCGCGGCACAGGCCGGCCTGCCGCGCTCACGGTCCTGCCTGTGGAAAAGGAACCTCAGAAGAGACGGGACTTCCTTCAGCTCTCCGAGAGCTTGAAGTGGGGAGAGAACACCTCAGCTTCACATTTCCTCATTCAGAGAACACACCTCCAACGGGAGGTGGACCGAGGTCCCCGAGTTAGATTCCTGTGGAGAGAAGATGGGGTTTATACTGTCAAGGAAAGAATCCAGCAGCCAGCTGCAACAGTGAACTTGGAGTCATCATTCGTATCTGCAGAAAGAAAGTCACCTGTGTGAGGAAAAGAGAAAATGCCAGGGCCTAGGAGGGTTCAAAATGATCCCATTACAACAAAAGGCAAAGGAGGGGGCCATTACAGTGGCAAGCTGAAATGGTTTACACCTCTGAGTTTGATATGAGGATGAATGTCTCATCCTCACAGTACCTGACACTCAGGGCAGAGGCTCGCATCCCAGCCTCAACTCTGAGCTCAGGTTTCTGAGCCATGGCCCTGCAGCCTAGAGGCGTTCTGACTGCAGCTTCTCATAATGACCACCAGAGGGAGTAGCTCTCACTGTCGAAGGCTGATTTCCCCTCGGCCAGCAGGTTCCCAAGCCTGGGGATTTCACGTTCAAGGCAAGGTTGGGGTGCTGCTCTAGTTAGGGAATGGAAAGTGTGAGAAGGACAAAGAAAGTGCTGGACGCTGATGGGATCTGAGTAAGGACTCAAACGGAAACCTTAATTCTGCATTTAAAACGCAGTCAGCAGTAGCCAGGAGGTGGCGTTGCAAACCTTTAATCCCAGTACACTGGCCATGCTGGTCTGAACTGCCTACTAATGTCCAAGTAAAGGGGAGCCAGCCCCCTGGTGATGGTGGCGCTGGTCTTTAATAACAGCACTTGAGAGGCAGAGGCAGAGGCAGAGGCAGGGGCAGGGGCAGGTGGATCTCTGAGTTCAAGGCCAGTCTGGTTTACAAAGCAAGTTCCAGGACATCGAGCGACATAGAAAAATCTTGTTTTAAAAAGTAAAAAACAAAAACAAAAAAGCCAAACTAATCAAACAAACAAAATCTCCCACTTTAGAAAAATCTTGTTTTAAAAAGTAGAAAAATCTTGTTTTAAAAAGGCTACCACATCTATTCAAATTTTTAGCAAGTTCGCAGCTAAAAAACAAAAACAAAAAAGCCAAACTAATCAAACAAACAAAATCTCCCACTATATATCAAAAGGCATTAAAACACATTCAGCAAAACCCAGAGTGAAAAACTTGTACCACGTTGCCCTGAAATTTTTAACTCTTTTTTTTGTTCTTGTTGTTGGTTTGGTTTTGTTTTTGGTTTTTCCAAGACAGTGTTGTTGGTGTGTGTGTGTGTGTGTGTGTGTGTGTGGTCCTAGCTGTCCTGGAACTCAGTCTGTAGACCAAGCTGGCCTCAAAGTCACAAAGATCCACCTACTTCTGCCTCCCAAGTACTAGGATTAAAGGTGTGCACCCTGACACCCGATCAAAATGTAATTAATTTATTTTTATTTTTTGAGACAAGTTCTCTCTGTGCAGTCTGGGCTATCTGGAACTTACTCTGTAGACCAGGCTGGCCCGGAACTCACAGAGATCTTCCTGCCTCTGCCTCCCAAGCTCTGGCCCTAAAGGCATGTACCATCATGGCTCTGCTGAAATTGAATTCTTAATGGAAAACAGAAGTAGGAAAGGATATCTGTCTAATGAAAGATGATTCATGTGAATAAGTTGAAATTTTATTCCTATAAAGAAAGATATTCAACTTCAGTGATGAGGAAATGCAAAATGGAAGCATTTTAGACCCTAGCTTCCAGCCTACCCCGCGAAAAGCCTGGCCAGTTACACCCAGTGCCAGAGAGAAGAGGATCCAGGGGCCCTTCCGATGTGTGTCTGTTTTGGAAACTAGCTTGTCCTCCTTCTGACCTGGGTATCCACGGCCTCTTAGACCAGCAGTAGTTTTGAGACTGTGGGAAGGGGATGGAAAGGTGGGGGCTGGGACCACCAGAAAGTGGGAACCAAAGCCAGCTGTGCAGAAAACGGGTTTTTAGTATGCGGAACAGTTCTATCAAGAAACAGCTAGAACAAGAAATGCCCAGAAAAAATGATACCCAAGTGGTCAGAAAGCACACTGCAGTGTGCTAAAGCTTGCTAGTTGTCAGGGAGATTGTACTGGCTGGTTTGTGCCTCCCTGAGGAATGCCTCCATGAGATCCAGCTGTAAGGCATTTTCTCAGTTCGTGATCCAGGGTGGGAAGGCTCAGCTGCTTGTGGGTGGTGCCATCCCTGGGCTGGTAGTCTTGGGTTCTATAAGAAAGCAGGCTGAGCAAGCCAAGGGAAGCAAGCCAGTAAGCAACATCCCTCCATGGCCTCTGCATCAGGTCCTGCTTCTGTCCTGCTTGAGTTCCAGTCCTGACTTCCTTTAGTGATGAACAGCAGTGTGGAAGTGTAAGCTGAATAAACCCTTTCCTCCTCAACTTGCTTCTTGCTCATGATGTTTGTGGAGGAATAGAAACGCTAAGATGGAGATATTACTATAAGCACAGAGAAGACCATTGATCGACGTGGTTACAGTGCAGCATTGGGGATGTAGCACAGCGGTAGAGTGCTTGCCTGACATAGGCAAGGTCCTGGGTTCAATCCTAGCACCACAAAAACAAAACAAGAGTCACAGCATTGAGAAAGACCAGTAGCCAGCTGACTTCCCGTATCATGCTGTGTCTCCTGACAACCGCGATTCGTGGTTATACCATGACCCACCAACTCCATTCCCAGGCATATAGCACACAGAAGGCAACAAGAAAGTATACCACAGGATGTACAAGGGACCAGCAAGACGGCTCAGCAGATAGAGGGGCTTGCTGCTGAGCCTGAACCAGAATTCAACCCCAGGACCTATGTAAAGGTGGGAGGAGAGAATTAGCTCCCAAGAGTTGTCCTCTGACCTTCACACATGTGCTGCAGCATGCACGTACCATGGCCACCCACACAATAAACAAACAATGTAATAAAAGTTCCTTTTTTAAAAGATGTGCGAGAATGTTCACAGTAGAAGCAGAGAGATCTCTGAGTTCGAGGCCAGCCCGATCACCAGAGCTAGTTCCGGGACAGCCAGAACTGCACAGAGGAACCCTGCCCCAAAACAAACAAACACACAAACAAACAAACAAAAAGGGGGTGTTATAGTAACACAACTCTTGTAGCCAGAAACCTATCAGCAGGAAAATAGGTAAACCAGAATAGTCACACCATGAAATACTACACAGCAAGGGGAACCCCACCAACAGACATGAGTGACTCAAATATACAATCTTGAGCCAAGCAATCAGTCTCCAAAGAGTACATGCTGTATAATTCCTCTTTTCTTTTCTTTTTTTAAAAAGACTTATTTATTTTATGTATATAAGTACACCATTGCTCTCTTCAGACACACCAGAAGAGGGCATCAGATCCCATTACAGATGGTTGTGAGCCACCATGTGGTTGCTGGGAATTAACTTGGTACCTCTGGAAGAGCAGTTGGTGCTCTTAATCACTGAGCCATCTCTCCAGCCCCCAATTCCTCTTTTATAAAGTTCAAAAACCTAGATAAGGCTGGGGTGGTACTCACCTATAGTCCCAGTACTTAGGAGTTAGAGGCAGGTAGACTAGGGGTTCAAAGTCATCGTTGGCCATGTGTTTAAGGTCAGCTGGGCTCATGAAATACTGTCTTTAAAAAGGCAAATTACCCCTGCATACAATAAAGACACATGTTCCACGATGTTCATAGCAGCCTTATTTATAATAGCCAGAAGTTGGAAGGAGCCCAGATGTCTCTCAAAGGAGGAATGGATACAGAAAATGTGGTATATTTATACAATGGAATACTACTCAGCAATTAAAAATAATGAATTCATGTAATTTGTAGGCAAGTGGTTGGATCTGGAAAATATCATCCTAAGTGAGTTAACCCAATCACAAAAGAATACACATGAATTGCAATCACTGATAAGTGGATATTAATGAGCCCAAAAGCTCTGAGTACTCAAGGCACAATTAGCAAATCAAAAGATTCCCAAGAAGAAGGAAGGAGAGGACCCTGGTCCTGAAAAGACTGGATCCAGTTTTGTAGGAGAGTATCAGAACAGAGAAATGGTGGTGGTGGTAGTGGTGGGGTGATTGGGGAATGAGCGGAGGGAAGAGGACTTATGGGACATATGGTGAGGGGGGAACTGGGAAAGGAGAAAGTCTTTGGAATTTAAACAAAGAATAAAAAAGAAAAAAAAAAGACAAATTAGCCGGGCGGTGGTGGCACACGCCTGTAATCCCAGCACTTGGGAGGCAGAGGCAGGCGGATTTCTGAGTTCGTAGCCAGCCTGGTCTACAGAGTGAGTTCTAGGACAGCCAGGACTACACAGAGAAACCCTGTCTCGAAAAACCAAAGGAAAAAAAAAAAGACAAATTAGCTATTGGTGCTGGCACACACCTTTAACCTCAGCACTTAGGAGGCAGAGGCAGTGGATCTTTGTGAGTTCAAGGATAATCTGGCTAACAGAGCAAGTTCCAGGACAGCCAGGGCTGCCACACTGAGATGCTCTGTCTTGACAAAAGGGGAAGAGGCAGAAATATTTAAAAACAGTAATGCTGGGGTCTCAGTACTGAGTCAGGACGTCTCTCTCACCCTAACCAAGAGCCAACCTGCAATCGGTACCCAATTACAAAGAAAAAAAATGAGTCTTTTCCATTGGCGTCTCAGCAGGTGTACCTGCTGCCCTTCAGCGCAGGCCTGATCGATCAATCGATCAATTAATCAATGCCAGGGTACATGACCTACGCAGAACAAACTTAAATGATATCTCCAGACTTTTGTCTCACATTGTTTTGTTCGGGAAATTTTGATTTATTCGCCTTTTACTTGTTTATTTGGGTTTTTGATTTTGTGGATTTTGTGTGTGTTTTGGTTTTTGTTTTTTAAAAGAGAGAGAGAAAGAAAAGGTGTGCTGTTTGGTAGGTAGGGGTAGGGAGGTAAGGAGAATCTGAGAAGAGTTGGAAGAGAAAATTGCAATCAGAATATATAGTATGAGAATTTTTTCAATTAAAATTGAAAATCAGGGTTGAGTGGTGCATGCTGATCTCTGAGTTTGAGACAAGCCCGGTCTACAGAGTGAATTCCAGGACAGCCAGGGCTACACAGAGAAACCCTGTCTCGAAAATAAATAAAAAAAGAAAAAAAGAAAGAAAGAAAGAAAGAAAGAAAGAAAGAAAGAAAAAGCTCCCCTTCCCCCACCCCCAAAAAAGTCAGTGATGGTTGGTTGGGGTAGAGTGCTTGTCTGTGTTTCATGAGGATTTGGTTGCCATCTTAAATGTACATAAACCAAGTGTAATTATGCATGCCTGTAATCTCAGCATTCCATTTGGGAGGTAGAGGCAGGAGGATTAGAAATTCAAGGTCATCCTTGGATAGTTAAGTTTGAAAACTAGCCTGGGCTATAGGAAAATGTGTCTTTTAAGACAAAGTGTGTATGGTGGGGGAGGGGGCTGGAGAGAGGCTCAGTGGCTAGCAGTCCCTGGTGGCTTTGCGGAGGACCAGGGTTTGATTCCCTGAGTAGGGGCTTGCAGTCATCCATAACTCCAGGTCCAGGACTTCTGGTGACCTCTTCTGACCTCTGAGGACACCGGTCACAGGTATGGTGCATTTACATACATTCAGGCCACACATTAAAACATGAGTAAATGTATTAGAAGAAAAGCAGAGATGAGGGTCACCTGTGAAGGCAGGACAGGAGGGACATGGCCATGTTCTGTCTGCTTATTGATCACATACAGAGCGAGGCAGCAGGAGTGATTTTATTTTATGAAAATATACCACTTTGGACACACGTGGGCTTTTCCTGATGGATGGTGTGTTTGGATAAATGTGCCAAGTTCCACATGGAATGGACTGGTTCTCTTGGAGGAGGTGTAAGCCTTAACAGGTGGGGCTTAGAGGGAGATCCTAAGATCACTGGAGAGAAACGCATTTTCTTTATAAACTTTTTGTCTCAGGTTTCTTTTTTCTTTTCTCTCTCTCTTTTTTTTTTTTTTCTTTTGAGATGGAGTCTTATTATGTAGCCCCAGCTGACCTGTAACTTGCTGTGTAAACCAGGCTGGCCTCGAACTCACAGACTACAGTGCAGGTATTAAAGGCAAGTCCACTACTCATGGCCCCAAGTCAGATATTTTGTTGAAGAGACAGAAGATAGACCAACATGTGATGCATTTTAAATCATTTTGTACCTTCACAGAGACAAAGATTCTTTTTCAGGGGTCCATGTGTGTCTTTGTGTCTTTGTGTGTGTGTGTGTGTGTGTGTGTGTGCGCGCGCGCGCAGATGTACATAAGTACTGGTGTGTTAAAGGTCAACTTTGACACCATAGGATAAACTGAGTCAGGTAGCAGGGTGTGGTATCAGGGATTGGGGTCGGTCACACACACACACACACACACACACACACACACACTGGCTGAAGCAAAGGCAGGCTCCAGCATTTTTTTCTCTTAAAACTTTTTACACCCCTTAGGCAAATTTTTTCTGTTTAGCAAGTTACCTCAGCCACAAGTTAAATAATTACCACAAAAACATATTCTTCAAGAACAGATTAGAATCATTACGCAAGAGGAAATCACAACAGGATTATTGATTAGGTATTTTTTTGAAACATATCTAACTAAACAATTCTCATCTTTCTTTCCACAAGCTCATTGTAATCCCAAAGCAGTAATTTTTTTGGTCAGAGATTAACAAAGTTTAAGCAGGCCAAGTCTATATATAGAAGCAGGTTTCTCCCTGTGCTTGGCTGGGGACAATCTGTACTTACTAAGGGACAGGTCATCTATCTTGCTTCTTATTTTGAAGTCTAGATCAGCGAGGCTGGCTAATCTATTTCATGGTGCACACTGAAAACCTGTTACCACATCCCTAGATCACAAGATCAGGGAATCAGGCCCAGCCTAGCGTGAATGCTGCCTTTGATGGTTAACCGGTCCCAAGCCTAGTTTTCTTGCTACTCCAATTCTGGGCTTGTAAGGCATGGACACTCCCTGTGCCCCTGTCTCTGACCTGTGCAGCGCTTGCCGTCTATGAGGAAGGGGCTCAGTCTATTCCTGATTCGAACTTTAAACTTTCTATCATCTACCCTGACTTCCCAAAATTACTTAAATCAAGCTAACTTCCTAAAACTCCCAACATCAAATCGGGAATTCCGTAAATCATTATTAATTCATCTAACAGCATTACCTCAAGACATTTCATGCCCAACAGAGTGGGCCATCACCAGGCTGTGGGCAGCGAGGGTCTCCCGCTGTCCACTGACACCAAGTGAAATGAATGAGGAGAATGACGATGACAAACCTGAGAAGGCCCATCAGTAGGGAGAGGCAACCTTGGAAGGAAGACTTTGAGGCCACGCCTTTCCAGAGTGTGCCCACCTTGGTAGCCTAGCAAGGGCCTGGGCCGTCTCCAGGGAGCTCACTTGCCCACTGTAGCCCCCTCCCCCCCGCCCCTCCCCCCACCCCCTCCAGCCCCCCCCGCCCCCCCTCCCCCACATGCACGGGCGCCTGCCACTGGTGCCTGCAGAGGACAGAGATCCCTGGACCTGGAGCCTCGGTTGTGAACATGGGAGCAGGGAACAGAACCTGAGTCCTCTGCAAGAACAGTGAGCGCTCTTGACTGCTGACCGCCCGCCCCCCCACCGTCTCTCCACCCCAAAGGGAACATTCAGAAGAATGAATAGCTGTAGTGATGCTTGGATGTTGTTAGCATTCCTTCTAAGCTCCGCCCAGGCAAGCCTGATGCAAACAGATTTGCTGTTTGCCCTCTCCTCACTCTCTTACCCTCCTCTCTCTGACCCTCCTCTCTCTGACCCTCCTCTCTCTGACCCTCCTCTCCACATTCCTCTGACCCCTCCCCCCTCTCCACATGTTCAGGGCCGGCTTCTCTCTCTCTCTCTCTCTCTCTCTCTCTCTCTCTCCCTCTCTCCCTCTCTCCCTCTCTCCCTCTCTCCCTCTCTCCCTCCCTTCCCCTTCCCTCTCCCAGCCTTTCTCGGTCCTTACTCCCTCAAGTCCCCTCCCCATGCCGTAAATAAACTCCACTCTATACTATACCAGTCTTGTGGCTGCTCCCTCAGGGGGAAGGGCTGCCCCAGCATGGACCTGTGGAGGCACCCCCCCCCTTCCACCTCACCATACCAAACATATTCTGGTTCATCCTTTTATATACATATATAAAACACAACAGGAGTGGCTGGAGAAAAACAAAACCTCGAATGGGACTCTGGTTAGAGCCTCGGCAACGAGGGAAGTGGAATTACCCTTTGCCATGGTGTGAAGGAGCCGAGCTGACCCAGGCAGGCCGTGAGAGTTGAGTTCAGTGAGGCGTGCAAGTTATGCAGGGTGGTGGAGGAACCACCTAGATCTTCAAGTCTAGAGCGGGGAGAGGTCGGAGCCGGAGGCTCCACCGAGACGAGACAGGAGACGAGCCACCAGGCCAACACAACCTTCGAGGGGCACAAGGAATCAAGGCCAGGCGTGGTGGCATCCTCCTCTCATCCAGACACTTGGGAGGCAGACACTAGAAGCCATCTTGATCTAGAGGAGGGAGAACAGAGGAGTCCAAGCAGGAGTAGTTTGAGCCTGGGACCCGGGAGGCAAAAGTGGGGGAGGGGCTTCAGGAAGTGTAATGCTCGGCGCTGGCGGAGCCTGCAGACCAAACAAGGTGCGCCACCTGCCTGGCGGCGGCGGCGGCGAGCCTGGGAGCGCGATCTGTGCAATGGTGTTGTGTAAAGTGTGGAGCTGAGCGAGCCCAGCCCTTCTGGGATCTTCTGCTTAGTTAGGCAGAGGGAAGGCAGGTGACGGAGAGAGATGTGGGCACAGGGCTTTCCGATGCAGACTGTTGCAGCTTGCTTGTGAAGGAAGAACAGAGGACACGTGAGAAAGCAAGGAGAGCACTGGGCGAGGCTGGGGCGCAGCCACCCGTTCCGCGTGGGCCGTGGTCCCCAACTTTCCTGGTGCTGCGACCCTTTAGCACAGTTCCTCCTGTTGTGGTGACCCGCAACCATAAATTGTGTTGTTACTTCATAACTGCAATTTCATTACTGTTATGAATGGTAACGCAAATATCTGATATTCGGGATATCTGATATGCGAGCCCCGTGAAAGGAACATCTGACACCCTCCCCGCGGGGTCGCGACCCACATGTTGAGACGCACTGCCCTTGAGGTTTCGCCTTCTTGCCCCGTACCTTGAGCAGATTCTAGAGGGTGGGAACCGTGGTTTGGCAGATAAGGCAGTGCCTAAGAGCACTGATAAGGATGAAAGCGGTTTCTCTTCCGCCTTCCTTTAGCCCGGTCCCAGCAGAGGGATTCCAATGTTTCCTCTAGGAAAAAAGATCTGGCGTGGGCGGAGCAGGGGGCCCTGGCGCTGGGCTGGGTTGGGCTGGGCTGGGCTGGGCTGGGCTGCGCTGGCCCTGCCCCTTCAACATAGAGCACTGCCGGTGTGTGGAGCCGCCTGAGCCAGCTCAGCATGGTGGAGTTCGCCCCCCTGTTGCTACCATGGGAGCGCAGGCTACAGACCTTCGCGGTCCTTCAGTGGGTCTTCTCCTTCCTGGCCTTGGGTAAGAGGGTAGCTACGGGGACACGGGAAGGGCAGGGCAGCCACAGCGGGAGCACAGGATGCTTGGTGGAGAAATTCAGGGAGGGGCTTTGCTGGGGTCTGCCAGAGCCTCGTGTGGGTGTGTTGGGTCGCCCATGTCTTAGGCAGACTTTACTTTCCTGGACTTTGGGGCTGTCGCATCCAGGGTTTAGCTGCGAGCTGCTGAGGGCTGGGGAAGCATCCGATGCTGGGGGATGCCTCTGAGAGAGAGGGAAGCTCTTCAGTTTACCTTTCAGAAAAGGGGAGCTGGAACCGAGGCCAGGAACGAGGGACCGGCCTCTGCTTCACCACCTGAATGATGGAGATGCCAGGGTCGCGCCTTGTGTGGGGTCTTTGTAGATGAAATGCAGGGAGCTGGGACCCTCTCTGAAAGGCAGACCTGACCGGGCTCCTGAGGTGTGGCTCTGTCCCACCCCACCCTGTGGATGCTCCAGCGCCGCTGTGGCCCGGGAAGGAGGAGAGTCGGGGAGCACGGGGAGGGAGCCTTAGCTCCTTTGTCGGCTCTAGGCTGGGGAAGGACTGCCACCCAGGACTCCGATTCAGCCTGGGTCCAGATCGTGCTGCCTGTCAAAGCATTCACACACTCAGTACATGTTTTACACCACACACACACACACACACACACACACACACACGTGCGTATGTGTTCCCACCTCACAATGTTTCATCTATAAGGTTTATTCCTGCAAAGTGGGCCTTCCAGGATCACGCCTTTGGCCCCCACTTCAAATGGGTCTGCACCTCTATTCCAGGGTTCGTAACCATTTTACGTACCCCTGGAAACAGCCAAGCAGAGGACTCGCATACTTGAAAGGCCCAGGCTGTGGGTCAGGAGGCTGGCAACTGCTCCTTCCAGAGGAAGAAGGGCTGGGGGATGGGCAGAGGCCCCGGGAGGAGGTGTGGATGCCGAACATAGATGATGGGCGGGGCAGCCTAGGCCCAGGGCTGGGTCCAAGGGCTCTGGAGACTCTGGAGACCCAGAGCCACGTAGTTCACAGCTGCAGTCTCACAGGGCTCATGGACACCAGGCGCAGCCTGCCTCCTGTGTCCCTGAGGACAGGGGCTTCCTGACTGGACCACCCCACCCAATCCCTGGGCCTGGGCCTGCTCTTGCATAGACCTGGCGAGACCAAGGAGTAGAGAACAGAAGTCAGGGCTCCCGAGGCGGAGAGGACCCTGTGATTTGAGGAAAGGGCTCTGGCTCTTTTCTGCCAAGGCTGGGACTTTTCACTTTTCCCCTTATCCCGAGGGCAAAGGAGAACAATAGACTCAGCAGGGAAGTGACAAGGTCCAGTCCGGTGTCAGAGATCCCTGAGCCTGCTGTGTGGGGGGATGGGGAGATCAAAGGCGACCAGAGGCTCGGCCTTGGTCACCGAATCAGGGCCAAGACCAGCCCGAGTGGTTTTGTTTTCTTTTGTTTTTTTCAGTCTAAGATCCAAAAGTGGATATCATTTCTAAAAGATTAAATTTTAAACTGCTACTTAAGTACCCCCAGAGTGTCTTTCGTTTTGCATCTTAAGTCACAAGTTCTGAAATGTCTAAAATATTTGCTGTCTTGCCTCCTTTTTTACTGTGATGATGGTGATGGTGATGGTGGTGGTGATTTTGGTGCTGAAGGAATGGCCTCAGTGTCTCCAAAACATGAGGATCTGAATTTGATTTTCAGAACCTTTGTAAAAAAAAAAAAAATGTTGGCATGGTGACACAAACTTGTAGTCTTAGCAGAATCCGGAAGATCCCCAGAGCTTGCTGGCCAGGTAGCCTAGCCTAATGGCTGATCGTTAGGCTAATGAGAGACACTGCCTCAAAAGAAGGTGGACAGCCTTCCTGAGGTGGACACTCAGGGCTGTCCTCTGGCCTTCACATACGTGCATACATGTGAGTGCACACCCACACCCACAGGTGAACACACACACACACACAACACACACACACACACACACACACACACACACACACATGTCATTACAAAGAGATAAGCCTAGGCAGGATGGGAAAGGGTAGTCCACAGACTACTGCTTAAGGGAAGTTTTTAAGAATAGTGAGGTTTGAGACGGGCAGTGGTGGCGCACGCCTGTAATCCCAGCACTTGGGAGGCAGAGGCAGGTGGATTTCTGAGTTCGAGGCCAGCCTGGTCTACAGAGTGAGTTCCAAGACAGCCAGGGCTACACAGAGAAACCCTGTCTAGAAAAACAAACAAACGAAAAGGAATAGTGAGGTTTGGGCTGGGACATGATTTTGCCAGTGAAGTGCTTGCTGTACAAACGTAGGATTAGAGTTTGGACACTGTCTTAGGCTTTTACTGCTGTGAACAGACGCCACCACCACAGCAACTCTTAGAAAGAAAACCGTCTAACTGGGACTGGCTCCAGAGGTTCCGTCCATGCCCGTGTTGGGAGGATCGACAGCACGCAGGCAGACGCGGTGCGGTGCGGTGCGGTGCGGTGCGGTGCGGTGCGGTGCGGTGCGGGAGAGGTGCCGAGGGCCCCGGGGGTCGGTCCAGGGGCAGCAGGAAGAGAGTGGGCCACTGGGCCTGGTCGAGCTTCTGCACCCTCACAGTCCAGCAAGACAGTCCAGCAAGGCCACACCCACTCCAACAAGACCACACCTCCTAACAGGCCAGTCCCTAGAGCCTATAGGAGCCGTGTTTATTCAGATCACAGACTCCCAGCCTGCAAACACACCAGGTGGGGTCGGTGGCCTGCCTGGTATCAACACCAAGGAAGAAGAGACAGATCCCTAGGGCAAGCTGGCCAGCTAGACTAGTCCAATCAGTGAGCCCTGGATTCAAGACAGACAGACAGATAGACAGACCCTGCCTCAGTACCAGAGAGTCACAGAGGGATAGAAAAAGATAAAGGTTGGAGAATGATAGAGGACAATACACTGGCCCCTGAACATCTGTGTGCCCACATATGAATATACATACATACATACATACATACATACATGCTTACAAACCACATACACACCAAGAAGAAATATAGTGTGAGTCTAAAGCCTGCCAACACTCAGCTTCCCAGGCAGGGAAGTCTGAAGGAGGAAGAAAAGACAGAGGGTGATCCGAACAGCCGGTTCAAGCTGGACATATGGCCTGGAAGCAGCTGGGAAGGTCAATCAGGAACAGCACGGAAGGCTCCAGCCCAAGCCAAACGCTTTCCAGATGGGCTACTCACCGCTTCTGTTTCTTTCCTCTCTCACACCTCTCTCGTGGGGGGAGTAAGGTTCCTCAGTCTTGGTCCATGCTGTTCCTAGATGATTTTGTTTTATATTTTTATTATTGAACGAATGACTGGCATGGGTCAAGCACTGAATCCTAGGTATTACCCTGCTAGCTTGCTATGTGACCTTAGCCTGTGTGCATAGCCTCTCTGAGTCTAAAAAGTAGGAGTTTAAGACAGGCATGGTGATCCCAGCACTTGGGAGGCTGAGGCAGGTGGATTTCTGAGTTCAAGGCCAGCCTGATCTACAGAGTGAGTTCTAGAACAGCCAAGGCTACAAACAAAGAAACCCTGTCTCAAAAAACAAAACAAAACAAAACAAAAGAATAAAATTGTAGGGGTTTAAGAAACCTCAGGCTTAGCTGGCATGGAGGCATATACCTTTGATCCTAGCACTTAGGATCCCTGTGAGTTCGAGGCCAGCCGGTTATGCATAGTGAGTTCTAGAACAGCCAGAGCTACATTGTAGGACCCTGTTTTCAAAAAACCAAAACCAAAACAAAATAATAATAATAATAATAATAATAATAAATAAAAAAACCCTGCAAGCTTTTAAAGATTGGGTAAAGGTTGGAAGGAAGGGAGGGAGGGAGGGAAGGAGGGAGGGAGGGAGGGAGGGCTACCTTCCTAAATTACCAAGCAGACTCATCTGGGTTTGCCTATAACAGGGCAGAGAAATAAGTCTGGAGCCAGGACGGCCAAGTGGCGTCCTTCCAGTTGAGGGGAAAGCCTTCTGTTTTTTTCTAAACTTTTTTTTCCCCTGTCTGCAAAAGTAACTCATTCAAGCATCATTCGAAAAGTAAGAGACTTCCCACAATCCTCCCCTCCAGGTAGCCTGTTTAACAGTGAATTTTTCTTCTTGAGACAGGGTCTCAGTGAATGGGAGCCCCTGCAGGGCCCCTTGGGTTAACCCAACAGGGAAAGAGCTGTTGCTGTTTTACTGTTTTTGTTTGTTTGTTTGTTTGTTTGTTTTGTTTTTGACGTTAAAAAGTTGGGGTTCGGCAAGGGAGATGGCCCAGCTGGGCACGTGCACAAGTGTGAGAAGCTGAGCTGATTGTCCATGCCCACATACCAGGCTGGGCACGGTGGTGTGCCACAGTAAGTCCAGCTCTGGGAAGACAGGAGGATCAGGGGCATTCCTGCCAATCATCCTGGCTGAATCAGTGAGCGTCAGGGTCAGTGAAAAACTCCTGTCTCAAAAGATGTAGTGGGTTACACTGATGAATTTCCGTATGTTGAACCATCCCTGCATCTCTGGGATGAAGCCTACTTGATCGTGTGAATGGTAGGTTTGATGTGTTCTTGGATTCGGTTGGCAAGAACTTTATTGAGCACTTTTGCATCGACACTCATAAGGGAAACTGGTCTGAAGTTCTTTATCTTTGTTGGATCTTTGTATGGTTTTTGTATCAGTGTAATTGTGGCTTCATAGAAGGAGTTGGGTAGTGTTCCTTCTGTTTCTATTTTGTGGAATAGTTGAAGAGTATTAGTGTTAGGTCTTCTTTGAAGGTCTGATAGAATTCTGCACTAAAACCATCTGGTCCTGTGCTTTGGAATGACCACTTCTATTTCTTTAGGGGTTATAGGACTGTTTAGATGGTCTATTTGATCCTGATTTAATTTAGGTATTTGGTGTCACCTGGGAGGCTCTGCTAGTGCATGACAAATACAGAGGGACAATCTCTCAGCCAGCCATTGCACTAAGCACAGGGTCCCCAATGGGGGAGCTAAAGAAAGGACCCAAGGAGCTGAAGGGGTTTGCAGCACCATAGGAGGAACAACAATATGAGTCACCAAGTACTCCCAGAGCTCCCAGGGACAAAACCATCAACCAAAGAGTACACTTGGAGTTACCCATGGCCCCAGACACATCAGTAGCAGAGGGTGATCTTGTTGGACACCAAATCGGGGAGAGGCCCTAGGTCCTGCAAAGACTTGATACTGTAGTGTAGAGGAATACCAGAACAGGGAAGCAGGGGTGGGTTGATTGGGGAAGGGGAGATGGCTTATGGGATTTTCGGGGAAGGGGGGAAACCAGGAAAGGGGACAACATTTGAAGTGTAAATAAAGAATATACCTAATTTATAAAAAAGGAAAAAATAAAATTAGGGATTTATGGCAGTAGTAGAGCACCTGCCTAGCAAATACAAGGCCCTGGGTTTGGTCCTCAGCCCCAGAGGGGAAAATGGAGGGTAATAGAGAAAGACACATGACCTCTGACCTCTGGATTCAACATGCACATGCTCACATGGGAACTGTACACCCACACAAGCATGCATACACACGTATGCACACACACACACACACACACACACACACACACACACACACAGAGAGAGAGAGAGAGAGAGAGAGAGAGAGAGAGAGAGAGAGAGAGATGGGGAGAAGGGAGAGAGAGACAGAGGGAGAGAAATATTTTACAATATTTACCTCTATGTAGCTGAGGTCTGAATTTGCAATCCTCCTGCCTTGGCCTCCAAGAGCTTTGATTGCAAAGCAGCTGCTGCCTATTTCCAGTGCAAAAATTTTTAATGAAAAGCATAAATAACTAAAATCTAAGTCAACCCCCCCTCCCTCCGTTTCTCCTGCTTGGAGGAGCCTTCTGTGCCCCCTCCCCTGGGGGGTGTGGGGACATCTGTGCTTGCCTCTGCTCCTAAGCACACTGGCACTGATTCCAAGCCCTCTACAAGCAGAAAGTGACAAAGCCATAAGCCACTGCTGGTCCTGTCTCTCCGTCCATGCCTTACAGGGGTCCAGGAAGAGAGGCAGATATCTGGGTTTTTCCACAGACACCATTTGTCTGGGTTTGTGTATGAACCGCTCCCTCCCTGTTTTATTTGTAAATAATTTTATGGCATTTTAAAACAAATTACAAAAACATGGATTCAATCTAAGTATCTACTAATGGAAATGCAAAATGTGTTAAATACATACAATTAATAGAAAAGGGGTGAATTCCTATGACCGCACACTACAGTATGCCTGGAGAAGTTAGAATCATCGTGACATGGGTGGGCACCTCCCCTGAGCTAGGGAGGCAGTGGTGGGCAGTGTCTCCTGAGTATGGAGTTTCTGTAAAGAGTTCTGGTGACAGATGATGCCAGTGGCTGAATAAACGATGTATGTAATTGCACTGTACACTTACAATGGCAAGGTGACACACTGTACATCTTACTAGAACCAAAAAGAGCTGGGGAGTCAACCCAATGCAAGTGTGAGGAGCAGAGTTTGAATCCCCAGACCGTATGTAAATGCTGGGCTGACATGGCAGCCCTCCAGGAATTCTATCACTCAGAAGGCAGAGATGGGGGATGTTGGACCATGGTAGCTAGATTGCATGTACTGGTGAGCTCTGGGTTCAAGCGACAATAGGTGGGAAATGATGGGATAATGTGATGAGCAGTTGATGGAGATTCCTGATGTCATACATATGCACACCCCACACACACATGTGAACACATACACATGCACACCAATAACATATAAACACATACACGTACACCCCATATACACATGAACACATACATGCATACCCACCACAAAAGAATATACATACATGCACACCACACACACATGTGAATACACATGTGTACACCTACCACATATAAACACACATATGTGCATCTACCACATAAGAACACACACACACAGATGCACACCCCACACACATGTGAACACACACACACACATACCACATACGAATGCAAAAACAAAACCCAACAAACCTTTATAACAAAACATAAAGTGCCTCAAACACAACACTGGGAAGATGGATTTCCAGGGACAAGATTCCATTGGCTGCTCATGGCTGGCCCACGAGCAGTCGGTACCTTGTAGACGCTCCAGGCAGAATGAGTATTTGTGGCCCAAATCTACACCCTCTGGCTCCTAAATCTTTAGCGTTCAAATGGTCAAGCCCCACCCTGCAACCTCACACCATCAAGGCTGTCCCCTATCTTCTCCAAGTGCTTCACAACTGCATCTTGCTTTCTTTGGGAATCTGAGGGCTGACTCAGTGGTGGTGGCGCACGCCTTTAATCCCAGCCCATAGGAAGCAGAGGCAGGCAGATCTCTGAGTGTGAGGCCAGCCTGGTCTACAGAGTGAGTTCCAGGATAGGACTACACAGAGAAACCCTGTCTCAGAAACAAAGAAAGAATTTGAGGGTGGTGGGGGGGGATGCAGCTCAGTGGGGAGTGGTTGCCTAGCGTGCACAGGCCCTGGGTTGGATCCTTATAGACCAGGCCTGGTGGACACCTGTGATCCCAGTGGGAGGCAGAGGCAGAAGGAACTGAGGTTCAGAGTCATCCTTATCTACACAGAAAGTTTGAGGGCAGTCTGGGATACTTGAGATCCCACTTTACAACAAAAACAAGCAGATGAAAAGAAGTCAGGGCCTGCGTGTGGCTCAGGGGTGAGGAGAGCGCTCGCCTAGCAGGTGCGCGTCCGTCCGTGGGTTTGATTATGGTGCTGAAAGGGAACATCAGCGAGTGGAAGACATGTCGCACCAGTGAGGGTGAAGTCGTCCAATGGGATCGCTCCAGCAACTGGCGGGAGGCCCCGAGGATGGCTAGAAAGCAGCCTGGAAAGAGGAGTACCTCTTTTTCCTCTGGGACTCCCTAAGGTATTCAGAAGGCAGAGGTTAATTCAACCCATGGCTCCATTTCTCGAGCGCCTGCTGAATGCATATGGCCTTCCTGGGGATGGGAGCAGTGAAGGTTGAGACACCTGGGTGGGGTGGGATGACTATGACTGGGCCCCAGGCCAGCGTGGCATGTCCTGGCGTCTGAGGTGTGGAAGTTGGTCTCCTCCCAGTGGTGTGTGCTGGATAGGGTCGGGGCTCTGCAGGTGCGGGGGGGGGGGCAAGGGGAGAGCTGCAGGGGGGTGCTTCAGGCACAGGGGAGCTGCAGGTGCGTGGGGGAGGGTGCTGCAGATGTGGGGTCACAGTCATGGCAGAGCTGAGCTAGGGTTTCCTTGCAGCACTAACTCTCCTGCTTCTCTCCCAGCCCAGCTCTGTATGGCCATCTTCGTAGGCCTCTTGTTCACGAGGTTCTGGCTCCTCTCGGTCCTATATGCTGCCTGGTGGTACCTGGACTGGGACAAGCCGCGGCAGGGAGGCCGGCCCGTCCAGTTCTTCAGACGCATGACCATATGGAAGTACATGAAGGATTACTTCCCCGTCTCTGTGAGTACCAGGCTTTGGGGGTCAGAGGGCCCCTGGGCCCCTCATTTCTGTGGGGCCAGGAAGTCTGAGAAGCAGAAGGCTGGCTGGGAAGCAGGGGCCTGGGCGAGGCCCAGGGAAGAGCATCGCTTCTCTCTGGTGTGGGACCAATGTGGTCACTGGTGAATAAATGTGGTTTGAAGGGGGTATGTGTATCTTACAGGAGCAAAGCTATCAGCAGTCCTGGTTTTGAGCGAGGTGACAAACAGTAGGTCTTAAGGGATCATGTGACCCCCACATTACATTAAACAGATAGGGGACTTGAGGGTGTGACCCAACACACAAGCTCTCAGGCTTAATGTTTCTGCACTGGTATAGGACTGCCACAGAGACCATCCTGCCTTACCATGGGCAGGCTGAACATTCTTAGGCAAGGCTTGGCCCGTGCTGGCCAGTGTCCCTAAGGGTCAACAAGCAGTGAGACATCTCCTACCGTGAGTGTCCTCAAATCTGGCATCTTTAGTTCACGGCACTTTCAGGCCAGTGTGAACACGTGGCCTTGGACTTGGAGGTCGGTCCTGAGTGGAGCAGACTCGGGCTCCTTCGATGGGATCTAGGTAGACTGACCCCAAGAACCGCAGCCAGTGCTGGCTTACTGATGGGATGAGATGGGGTGGGGATGCAGGCCAGGTGTGGGCAGTTAGAGCGTGGCCTGTGGGGCTGGACATGCATGATCCTCATCCAGGATCCTCATCCAAAGCTGAGCACGGTGGGACACGCCTCTAATTCCAGCATTGGAAGGCAGAGGCAGGAAGAGCTGTATGAGTTCAAGGCCAGCCTGGTCTATATAGTGAGTTCCAGGACAGCCAGGGGTATGAAGAGAGACCCTGTTTCAAAAGCAGAGGCTGGAGAGATGGCTCAGTGGTTAGGCCCACTGGCTGCTCTTCCTGAGAACCCGGGTGTAATTCTTAGAACCCACATGGCCGCTTACAACTGTCTTTAACTTCAATGTGAGGGAATCTGCCACCTTCACACAGACAGACATGCAGGCAAAATACCAATGCATATAAAATAAAAATAAATAAATCGTTAAAAAGTGAAAAAGAAGCCATGAGGTGGTGGCTCGTGCCTTTAATCCCAGCACTTGGAAAGCAGAGGCAGAGGCAGGGGCAGGGGCAGGGGCAAATAGATCTTTGAGTTCTGAGTTTGAGGTCTACAGAGTGAGTTCTAGAACAGCTAAAGATACACAGAGAAGCCGGGCGGTGGTGGCGCACGCCTGTAATCCCAGCACTTGGGAGGCAGAGGCAGGTGGATTTCTGAGTTCGAGGCCAGCCTGGACTACAGAGTGAGTTCCAGGACAGCCAGGGCTACACAGAGAAACCATGTCTCGAAAAACCAAAAAAAAAAAAAAGATACACAGAAAAACTGTGTCTTGAAACAAACAAACAAACAAACAAGGTAGAGATGATGCCATATAGCTTCCTGAACAGTGTGTATACAGGCTGTGCAGGCAAAGCCCTTGGAGAATCTAATAGCTGGTCTCACACCATGTCACCAAGTCAGTAGGACATTACCTGGAACTGGACACTCTGACCTTCACCCCAGCCTGACTTCTTCCTCCCCATGCAGAGCCCCATGTCTTTCTTCAGTCCGGGACTCAAGTTTCCTGCAAGCAAAAGGGAAGCGGTGGGGTCAACGGGCTCACAGAGGTCACGCAACTTGCTTGCATCCTGGGGACTCCAGGAAAGGAACCTACCCTGCGCCCTTGTGAGAGTCCTGGGGCCCCGTAAGGCTTGACGGAGGTTGAGGGACAGTGGTCATGCAGGAGCCCATCGCCTTCCAGTGAGCAGGGCCTCCAAGGGAAGGGGCTGGCAGGGAACAGGGAGGGGCTAGCAGAGACAGTCAGTCAGGGGCATTGAAGATTTTAGTGTCCAGTGTAAGGGAGCCTGGGGGACTCAGATGCAGGAAAGTCACCTCCGCTCCTCAGATTTATTCTTCAGGGGCCCATCCCAGGATCTCCACAACACCCGCAGCCCAGCACAGCCCAGCACAGCCCAGCACAGCCCAGCCCAGCACAGCACAGCACAGCACAGCACAGCGCAGCTCAGCGCAGCACAGCACAGTGCAGCAGAGCAGAGCACAGTGCAGCATAGCATAGCAGAGCACAGCGCAGCCCAGCGCAGCGCAGCACAGCACAGCACAGCACAGCACAGCACAGCACAGCACAGCACAGCACAGCGCAGCTCAGCGCAGCACAGCACAGCAGAGCACAGCCCAGCGCAGCACAGCACAGCACAGCAGAGCACAGCCCAGCGCAGCACAGCACAGCACAGCACAGCACAGCACAGCACAGCACAGCACAGCACAGCACAGCACAGCACAGCTTGCTGGGACCCAAGAGCAACCATGGGCATATCTTGGGCTGAGTCCCAAGTCCTGACTCCAGGACCTCTGAACTCAGTGACTTTGAACCCTGCCTCACCTCTCTCCAGGCCCTGTGTTGGGAAGTCGGAGTTCTCCGGGACAGGACGGGACAGTGCGCACCCTGTGCTGGGGGAGGTGTAAGAGGCATCAGAAGAAGCCTGGTTAGTTCTGGGCTCTGCTGAGTTTTGCAGATTCTGGCTTAGCCCTGGCTTCACTTTCTTTTTGTGAGCTATAGTCTTGAGCTCACCAGGAAAAGAAAAAAGCCTTTCTGTAAAGGGGGTGGCACAGGCAGAGGCCCGCTGCTCCTCCAGAGGCCTCCTGAGCTGAATCTGGCCGTTCAGTGTGACCAAAGCAAAACCTAGCCCTAGCAGTGGCTCAAGGGGCGGCTCAGGCCAGTGCAGCTTCCTAGAGGCCTCTGCCCGGAAGTGACATTTTCTGGATCTGGGTAGCCCAGGGCTCTAGAGCGCATCTGCCTCTGCCCACTTGACTTTCCAGCTGCAGGGCTGACAGAAGTGATAACGAGGATGTTCACTGACTTCCTGATTCTTCTGCGGCCAGGGGATGGATGCTCCCGCCAGGGGCAGGCGATACCCTGAATGGCCAGCAGAGGGAGACATGCGCGACCAGGAGTGGGGCTGTAGCTTGCAGACTTTCTTTTCCACCAACCTCCCAGGATACCTTCCTTCCCTCCCTCCCTTCCTCCCTCCCTCCCTCCCTCCCTCCCTCTCTCCCTCCCTCCTTTGTAGGCGCTGTTCTTCCCAGATGTGCCGCAGCCCCTCCCCCTCCAAGCCTCTGCACTCCCCAGCCAGTGCAGTGCTCTCCTGATGACTTTCACGTCTTGATGATTTGTTACTATGATTTTAGAAACTAGCTTCCAGGGGTGGAAATATCAAACAAAATCAGAATGCGCATTTACTGACTCCCTAGGAGCTTTCGGTGGGGCATCAGGCAGTTCACGGAGAGGGAGCCATCCTCACCACATGCGAAAGGTGGGCCCAGAATCTCCCGTGGAGATTTCATCACCCAGAATAAACACAGGCCGAGACCTTGGGAGGGATTAAGTTCTGTGGCCAGGACCCTGACCTGGGGTCAGGAAATGCTGGGCACATCGCACAGACCGTTGTCTGAGTCAGCTTGGAGGGGTACGGACCACCTCTCACCCCACTCCTGTCCCTCCCAGCAAGAAGCGGCCAGCAGGCTTTCTCAATCCCTGTTGACAAGCGTGATAGATAGATAAGCCCTTGTTTCTGACTGTTCTCACCCCTGGCGATTACCTACCAAGTACCAGCACCATCGTCCAAATGTCACAGACTGACGGGTGGGAGATGGCGAACTTGCTCCCCTTGGGGAGGACCACTGCCCCGAACCTGTGTTCTGGGTCCTAACCGCCCTGACTCATCCCGCCTTCCGTCTACCCTAAGTCCAACCAAGAGCCTTTCTTTTTCTGCATTCCGCTTGCTCTGCGGGATAAAACCCACCTTTGCAACAGCCTGCGAGCTCCTGCGACCTGAAGCCTGTACCTGCCCCTTTTCCCTCTTGCACACCCCACTTCATTGCCTCCCACTGCCTTTCACACAGCATCTGGGGGGGGCTTTGCAGCATCTGGGAGGCTTTGCAGCATCTGGGGGGTTTTGTAGCATGGGGGGGGGCTTTGCAGCATCTGGGGGCTTTGCAGCATCTGGGGGGGCTTTGCAGCATCTGGGGGGGCTTTGCAGCATCTGGGGGGCTTTGCGTTTGGAGGCTGGACAGCCCGGCTCTGCTCCCTCGTCGCGGTGTGAGCCACAGAGAGGCTGTGAGTCTGCTTCCTCCTCTGGACACTGGGGCACAGACACCAACACTGCTCTCAGGGAAGACAGTGGAGGACAAAGAGGGTTGATCTGTGTCCCGTACCTGACGCACAGTGCTGGCACTGTTTGTCCACTCCGACGCTCTTCCTAGCTCCCAGGGCCTTGTACAGACATAATGTCGTCAACTCTGTAATAGTCTCGGTGGTAAAACTTTAAGTATTTTATGGGCCATAAGAAATGCACCTTCAGTGAGAATCGTGGGGTGTGTATTGATTTCAAGATGGTGATGGGAGTGTAGCTTAGAAATGAGGAACATGTCCATAAATGTCCGTGAGCCCCAGTCAAACACCGTCATGGCATGGTAGGACGGCAGGGGCAGAGAATTTAACTGAGAATCGGGGAGGCCACACCCACACTCAGGGCCGTCTGCAAGGGCAGCTAGGATAGCCTTTTCTTCATCCATCCGTCTGGCTGGGATGGAGGATACAGGGACGCTGCTCCAGGCCCTGCCTATAGACACGTGCCCACCCAAGCAGCCACACACGCATGTACACACACACACACACACACACACACGCCCACCCAAGCAGCCGCACATGCATGCACACACATACATACATACACACTTGCACACATTGATGCACACAAGGAATAGGCACTCCCAGCCAAGGCCAGCACCAGATCTACTGAACCAAATCCTGTTTTCCTGCCAAGTAATCTAGGTGCACGAGTAGGCCGTGACCCACTTTCCCTGTAGGACAATATCGGCCCGCTTGCCCTGGAGCCCTTGGGTAGGCTGCTGAGGCAGTAGCCTGAGGTTAACCCTCGAGTCCTGGGTTTTGCAAGGTTGACTAGAAAGTTCCAAAGCTAGTCCTGAAGCAAAGGCTTTCTAGCTCCCTCTATGCACTCGAGAGAGATGGCAGGTCTTAGATCCAAGTCACCTCCGTGGCTCTGGGCAATTCTCTTATCACCTCTGCACTCTGTGTGCTAGCTTGTGCAATGGGCTATCACGCTGCCGCCGGCCCGTGGGGCCCAGGTAAGCGGTACAAGCCAGCTGTACAGGTGCTCTGGGTGTCCTAAAAGAGCCGAGAGGTCAGTGGACCCTGGGGCACGTGAGGCACAGAAGGGCTTGAGAAAGCACAGGGCATTTGGAGAGACTGGACCAAGCCAGTGTGGTAGAGCACTGTCTGATGGTGGGGTCTTCTGTGCGGGCTTGGAGGGGGGCCTTATGATTAGCAGTAATAGTTTAGGATTTTCCTTCAGAACTGAAAACATGTTCATACATAGTCAGGGCCATGGTGTTCATAACAGCCAAAGAGTAGACACGACCCAAGTGCCCGTCAGCTGATAAACGAAGTGACAGTCTGTCCATACAATAGAATATTATCTGCTCATAAAATTGGAGTGAAGTACGATCCACCACACAGCATGAAAGCGACCTAGAGACCTTGGACACATGCCAGTAAGTCCACGGATCCAGTTACAAAGGTCATATGTATGCGGCTTCCTGTATGCACTGTCCAGAAAAGGCAAACCCAGAGAGATGGAGAACAGATTGGCGGTTATCAGGGCTGCCGAGAAAGGAGTGAGTCACAATGGATGCGGACTCCCTTCTGGAGCCGGGAGTGTGCTCTGGACTCAGTGGGGACTCCACTGTTTCCAAGTGCACTTGACTCAACCACAGACTTTCAAAGACTGGGTCTTATGGTACACAGGTGATACCAGTGAGAAATGCGGTGCTCCAGAGTCTAGCAGACTTCACCAGTGCCCCTCTTCTTCCTTTGCCTACTGGGGACCTGTAACAAGCATGTCAGGGAAGCATCACCACTGCCCTGTTAACAGCTAAGGCGTGGAGGAGCCAGGGTCTGGCACAATCCTGAGGTGAGCCTCTGGACTCCTAGCTTAGGATGCTCTCTCTGGTAGTGGAATCCAGGGGATGTGTAGGACAGGATTGGGGTGGGAGATGCCATCTTTCTGAGGAAGCCGCATCTGCCTCTTCCACTTTTCTTCCTTCTCTCCTTCAATCTGCTCTTCCCAGGGCATCTCCTCTGTCCTGTTGTGTTGTGGAGACACCATGGACAGGAGACACAGCCTCCAGTCTTCACAGGGAACAGTGGCTGGTTAGCACAGGAGATACTGGTAGGAACCATCTGTGGGAAAGCTCAGACCAGCACCCAGTGGGACCAGGGTCACCCTCCAGTACACACACGCGAATGTGTGCATGTCAATACCTATGCAAATGTCAGTTCACAGGGTCCCCATGCTCATCAGGGTATTTCTATGCAAATGCTTCACTGTCAAAGGTACAATTCTTCATCTGTGCATTTATTTAAAGTAGTAATGCGTTCTTGTTCAAAATTCAGGAGGACAGAAAAGCAAGTATAAAAAGACTCCATTCTAGGGCCAGGGAAAGAAAGGCTCAGGCAGTAGAGCACGTGCCCCACAAGCCTGAAGACCTGAATTTGGTGCCCAGTGCTAATGTAAAAACGCCAGGTGCCATGGTCACCTGTAATCTTATCACTGGGGACAGAGACAGGGAGATCCCCAGGGTTCACTGGCCAGATAACCCTAAGTTGTGAATGCCCGCCAAATGAGAGACAATGTCTCAAAGGAAGGAGGTGATGTTTCTGAAGATGACACCTGTGACACCTGAGTTTGTCCTCTAGGCTACATGCATACATGTTTACACACACACACACACACACACACACACACACACACACAGCAGTCACTACTGGCCCATTCTAGGACACATTCATCACCCCAGGTTCCATCCTTGGGAACATGTCTGAGCATCAGTGTTCGGCGCAGCCACGCTCAGTGGCCGTGCTGCACGCACTGTCCCGCTCCTGGCTGTTAGCTGAACAAGTGACCTCAGCCTGTTTCCTAATCCTCTGTGGCTGCAGCTGTCCCTGTGTGTCTCATTCCGGGTTTGTTCAGACAAGCCCTGTTGGGGACATCTGTGTAGGGAACAAGTTTCTGATATGAACAGAATTGATTCTTCCACCAATGACAGCACTCAGATGGCGTTCAACTAAGGAGCAAGCAATTCTGTTCTGTTTTGTTTTGTTTTGTTTTTTTCCGAGACAGGGTTTCTCTGTGTAGCCCTGGCTGTCCTGGAACTCGCTCTGTAGACCAGGCTGGCCTCGAACTCAGAAATCCGCCTGCCTCTGCCTCCCAGAGTGCTGGAATTACAGGCATGCACCACCACCACCCGGCTTGAGCAAGCAATTCTGTAGGCTCAACCCCCGCCATCGGAACTACTGAGATAAAGCTCCATTCTCTTTTGTTTTGCTTTCGTAAATTTCCATGAGTTTTCACGGAGATGCAGATTTTTGTTTTTGTTTTTGTTTTTGAGATGGGGTTTCTCTGTATAGCCCTGGCTGTTCTGGAACCCACTCCAGACCAGGCTGGCCTCGAACTCAGAAATCCACCTGCCTCTGCCTCCCAAGTGCTGGGATTAAAAGCGTCTGCCACCACCGCCCAGCAGAGGTGCAGAATTTAAATAGTATGTGTTCCCACATAAGGAGCAAGGAATGACCGCCACCCGTGGGATCCCGCGAAAGCACCTCTCCAGTGACAAAAGCCAGCCCTCTGACCCCACTGGGTTTTCCACTATCTCCTCGGTCACCTCTGCACCAGGGGAGGGGCTGGACCTTGTCTGGGAAGGCAGCAGCCCCTCTGCCTGTGGCTTCTGCTATCCTTCTTGCAGGGGCCTGTGGTAATCTGGAGGGTTTGGGGGGATCCTGTGTGCTAAGGGTGTTTCATAGGTCATGTCAAGATCCAGGCCAGGAGGATTGGAAGCTCTAACTCCTGGATGGGCAGACAGGCTCAGGGCCTCCCTCATGTTTACTCCCAGACTGCGAAGCCCGGCTGCCAGACCTCTGTGGCCCCAGAGGCAGCGACTGTGGCTTCCAGAGCACAGGGCCTGAGGAGGGGAAAACAGGTTCCTGACAGAGCAAGAAAGGGCTGGTCCCACCTGTAACGTGGCCTCCAGCAGTGATCTTCGGGTGTAGACACCACCCAGGCAGAGCTGTGTGTGTGTGTGTGTGTGTGTGTGTGTGTGTGTGTGTGTGTCTGTCTGTCTGTCTGTCTGCCAGTCTGTCTTTCTATCTGTGTGTGTGCTTGTGTCTCTATGTCTTTGTGTGTCATGGCCCACCAATGGAGACCAGAGAGCAACCTAACGAGTCAGTCCTTGCCTTCCCCGTTTTGTGACAGGGTGTCTGCTGTGTCCTCCCTTCATTCACTCTCTTTTGTCTTTTGAGTGAGGGTTAAGATGGGGCGATGCCTGCATGGTGGCGCCCCCGTGTGGCCGTCACCCCCATGTGGCCGTCACATCCCTCACTTCTGTCTTAGCTACTTTTCTATTGCTGTGAAGAGACACCATGGCCAAAGCAACCTGTGAAAGGAAATCTTTAACTAGGGGCTTGCTCAGTTGCAGAGCGTTAGCCCATGGCCATGGTGACAGGGAGCACGGAGGCACGCAGGCAGGCGAGGGCCTTGAGCAATGACTGAGAGCTTCTTCACAGATTGGAGGAAGAGGGGAAGCCAGGCTGGGCCTGGTGTGGACTCTTAAAATCTCAAAGCCCACTTCCAGTGATACACTCCCCAAACTAGGCCATGCCTCTTAATCCTTCCCAAAACAGTTCCACCAGCCACGGACCAAGCATTCAAATATATATAAGCCTAAAGGAGCTATTCCCATTCAACCCATCACAGCTGTTATCCGGTAACCAGGGATTCCCGTCTCCTTCTGCCTAAGCCTCTCAGCAGAAGGAACAGGGCCTTCCTGGGACAGGGCCAGATGTTCCAACTTCACACATAGGCATCAGGTGAACAAAGCCAGCACTCGGTCTGTGAGCGCCCATGTGTTACCCCCTGTCCCACACGGCACCTATCGCTGTGAGAGCATCCAGTATACTCAGGACTACGAACATCCTGAAACTCAGAGTCCCAGGCTGACACAAGCCCGTAGCAGAGCCAGGATCCGCTGTTCACCACCGGTTTGCTGTCTCCGCAGTTGGTCAAGACAGCTGAGCTGGACCCTTCCCGGAACTACATCGCAGGCTTCCACCCCCACGGAGTCCTGGCGGCGGGAGCCTTTCTGAACCTGTGCACTGAGAGCACAGGCTTCTCCTCGCTCTTCCCAGGCATCCACTCCTACCTGATGATGCTGACCGTGTGGTTCCGGGCCCCCTTCTTCCGAGACTACATCATGTGTGGGGGTGAGTCTCTTTGCCAAGCCCCAGGTAGCCCAGGAAGAAGCTGCGTGGGTAGGGGGATCCGAGAGAGGGCTGTCGACAGCTCTGTGTTGTTCAGTAATAGCAGAGGCTAGACCCAAAGGACATCCTGCACTGCCTATGAGAGGGTGGGAGAAAGAAGAGAATGCAGAGGCCCCAGGTGGTGCAAGGTGGTGCTTGGGGCGTCGTTGGCTTCTGTGGACATGGTGATGGTCTTTCTCGGGCTGCACCCATCTTCACAGTCCTGCCCCCTTCACCCAGTATCTGACCCACCGTGCTCTCTCCCCAGGGCTGGTCTCATCGGAAAAGGTGAGTGCCGATCACATTCTGAGCAGGAAGGGCGGCGGGAACTTGCTAGCCATCATCATTGGGGGCGCGCAGGAGGCACTGGACGCCAGGCCTGGAGCCTACAGACTGCTGCTGAAGAATCGCAAGGGCTTTGTCAGGCTCGCCCTCGTGCATGGGTATGGAACTCCGGGGGCAATGCTGTAGGTCCGCGGGAGGCTTGTACTGTGTAGGGGAGACAGCAAAGATGTGGCTTCTATTTTGGTGAGGAGATACTCAGGCTATACAGTGAAAGCCGTTAGGGTGGTATCTCACAGCCAAGTTTCTAGCTATGTTTCCCTAACGGAGCCTGGTGGAGCTAGGTGAGAAGGGACATGTTCCCTACCGCTGGTGTGAACTCTCAGACCTTTGGGACCCGGATGACCTTACTGCTGAGCTGCTCTCCCAGCGTGCGGAGAGGCATCTGAGGAAGTTGAGCCAGTTGGCACAAGAAGGAAATTTTTCTGGGTAAGAAGTAAAAAATGTTCTAGAACATTCTGGCCTACTCGTCACACGGTAGCCACACAAGAGACTGGGAGCCTGGAAAGGACCTTTGAAGGTCAGAGAGGGGTCAGGGCAGGCCTGCTTCAGTTTCTAGCTGCTGGCTCTCCGCCTTTCTCGGTTCATCCATGTGTCCTCTCCTGTGTCCCTCTAGGGCAGCTCTTGTGCCAATCTTCTCCTTTGGGGAGAACAGCCTGTTCAACCAAGTTGAGAACACCCCTGGCACCTGGCTGCGCTGGGTCCAGAACCGGCTACAGAAGATCATGGGTATCTCCCTCCCTCTCTTCCACGGCAGAGGTGTCTTCCAGTACAGCTTTGGCCTCATGCCCTTCCGCCAGCCCATCACCACCATAGGTGAGCCGAGATCCAGCTGCAGGAACAGGGCCTGAGCTAGAGGCTGCAAGGGGCGTGGAGGACGGGCAAGGCATGCTCCTATCCTCGCAGAACTCAGTCTAGACAGAGATGCACGCCCACACAGATAACCCTACCAGGAGTCAGTCTGGGATAAGAGCTGAACAGACACAAAGGTACTGCTGACTCAGTACTTATTCTCAAAGAGAGGTTCTAATGGCTGAGTACTTCTTTCTTTCTGTCTCCTAAGTGCTGGGGTTGCAGGTGTGTGCCACCACCGCCCGGCTTCCTTCCTTCCTTCCTTCCTTCCTTCCTTCCTTCCTTCCTTCCTTCCTTCTCTCTCTCTCTCTCTCTCTCTCTCTCTCTCTCTCTCTCTCTCTCCCTCTCTCTTTCTTTCTTTCTTTCGAGACAGAGTTTCTCTGTGTAGCCCTGACTGTCCTGGAACTTACTCTGTAGATCAGGTTGGCCTCAAACTGAGAAATCCACCTGCCTCTGCCTCCCAAGTGCTAAGATTAAAGACATGTGCCACCACTGACTTTTTTTTTTTTTTTTTTTTTTTTTTTTGGTTTTTCGAGACAGGGTTTCTCTGTGTAGCCCTGGCTACCCTGGAACTCACTCTGTAGACCAGGCTGGCCTCGAACTCAGAAATCTGCCTGTCTCTGCCTCCCAGAGTGCTGGGATTACAGGCATGTGCCACCACCGCCCGGCTCTGTCTGACCTTTCGTTAGGTCAGAGGAGGACAGTTTAACTGTGATCTGGATCTGGGGAAATGGCTCAACCCACAGTGTTTGCCCCCAGTGCCCAATGAAAGCTGGAAACAAGGCATGGTGGTGGGCATCTGTGATCCTAGGCTGAAGGGACCGAAACAAGATCTCTAGGGGCTTGGTGGCTGGCAGTCTACCAGGGGGCAAGCTCCAGGTTTAGTGAGAGACCTTGTCCATCCTCAAAAATTAGGATGAAGCATGATTGAGGAAAATACTCAACTTCGACCTCTGGGTCTCACGTGTGCTCACACATGCGCTTGAACACATAGATACAGGAATGTTCAGACATGCACATGAACACATAGATACAGGTAGGTATGTTCACACATGCACATGAACACATAGGTACAGGAATGTTCAGACATGCGCATGAACACATAGATACAGGTATGCTCACACATGCATATGAACACATAGATACATGTATGTTCACGCATGCACATGAACACATAGATACAGGTGCCAGAAGGAACGTTTTTGTTTTTTTGTTTTTTGTTTTTTTTTGTTTTTCGAGACAGGGTTTCTCTGTGTAGTCCTGGCTGTCCTGGAACTCACTCTGTAGACCAGGCTGGCCTTGAACTCAGAAATCCGCCTGCCTCTGCCTCCCAAGTGCTGGGACTACAGGCGTGTGCCACCACGCCCGGCAGAAGGAACGTTTTTAAAATGCGTGTGCCAGCTAATAATCAATAGACTTTGAATTAGACTCTGGAGGCTCTTTCTATAAGAAATTAACAGCTTTGGTGTGTAAACGTAAGACAATTTTTCAGCTACCTGTACACCTCTTTTGTTTTCTTCTTGGGCTCTCATTCTGACAACGTTTATAGAGAGAACTCCATTCATTTCAACTCCACCCATCCACCCATCTGTCTACCCACCCATCTATCCATCCACCCATCCACCCATCTGTCTACCCACCCATCTGTCTACCCATCCACCCATCTGTCTACCCATCCACCCATCTGTCTACCCACCCATCTATCCATCCACCCATCCACTCATCTGTCTACCCACCCATCTGTCTACCCATCCACCCATCTGTCTACCCATCCACTCATCTGTCTACCCATCCACCCATCTGTCTACCCATCCACCCATCTGTCTACCCACCCACCCATCTGTCTACCTACCCATCTGTCCATCCACCCATCCACCCATCTGTCTACCCACCCACCCATCTGTCTACCCATCCATGAACCCATCCCCCCCCCCCATTCGTCAGTCGAGCACAGCCTCGGTAATCCTCACGTCATGGGTCTCACAGGTTGTATGGCAATGTCTTCATGCACTTGGATGCTGTTGCTGCCGCTGATGCCTCCAGAGATAGTTCTGAGAGAGAACCGTGTTCCCAGCCAGGCAGATTTGCAGGTTTTCCGGAGTCTTCTGGTTCCTCCCTATGACTAGGGAGTGTCATACATCAGGACTTGTGCCCATGAGGGAAGAAGGGCTGCCTGGGCCGTGACATTCTAGAAGTGCAGACTCCTCCAGTTCTGGTACTTTGAACTCTCAGAATCACATACCCTGGAGGTGATGTGTAAACCCTGGAGGTGACGTGTGCAGCCTGGAGGCATTGTGTGCACCCTGGTGGTGTCATGTGTGCCCTGGAGGTGACACGTGCAGCCTGGAGGTGATGTGTGAACTGAGTACTGCTTCCGCCTGGTTACTTGAATCAATTACTTAACTTTTCTGAGCCTCATTGCATCACCGATCCAGTAGGAATGGTGACAGGGTTCTGTGTGCCCGGGATTAAGGGAGAGAACATATGTAAAGAGGAGGAGTACTGCCCGGCATATTGAAAGCCGGCTGTTGGCATACCAAGAGTCTGGAGGGGATTGTCCCGAAGCCTTGGGACTCAGTACCTGAGGGCTGCGGAGACGGCTCGGGTGATGAAGTACAACCACGGGGACCTGGGTTTGAACCCCCAGAACCTATGAAAAGCCGGGTGTGGTGACACAGGCTTTTAATCCTAACACAGAAGGATCCCTGGGGCTTACTAGGTGGCCAGCCTAGCTTAATTAATTAGTTTCAGGCCAATGAAAGAAAGACTTGCGTGTCCATAAGTATGGTATTTGTAGAGCAGTACTAGGGATTAGCTTCTGGCTTCCACATGTGTATACATGCACATGAACTTACACACACACACACACACACACACACACACACACACACACACGGTCAGGGAAAGGGGAGGGGTGAGGGAAAGAGAGAGAGAGTAAGAGAGAGAGCACAGAGTATCTGAAGTCAGGGGAGGAGGAAATGGTAGTGGGTCACTTTGTGTGATGACCGGCTCCCAGGGCCCCTGGGACTGCAGTGCTGCTCATTTTGGACCATTGTCCTCCTCTGTCCCTTGCAGTGGGGAAGCCCATCGAGGTGCAGATGACGCCACAGCCCTCAGAGGAGGAAGTGAACCGACTTCACCAGCGCTATATCAAGGAGCTCTGCAAGCTCTTTGAGGAGCACAAACTCAAGTTCAACGTCCCCAAGGACCAGCATCTGGAGTTCTGCTAAGTGTCTCCAGCCAGAGGACAGCTGCATCTGAGCGCCTGCAGGAGTGTGGGATACAAAGCCAGCCACCACTGCCGAGCTGGAAGAGGAGGCAGCTCCTGACCCTGGGATTTGTACCTGCAGCCGAAGCTCTGAAGCCTGCCTGTCCTTGGCCTGTCTGCACATCTGTAGAGTGGGGAGAAAAGCAGGCAGAATCCCCAGGAGACCTAATTCTTGAGGTCTCTTCCAACAGTTGTAATGCCATTCAAACATGACCAAAGGACAACCAGGGAGAAAGAACAAAACTGTTCTTCATTTACCCTAGAGGGACAGTGCGAGAGGAGCCAGCACCCCAGGCCTCCCCGTGCCTGCTTCCTGGATGCCTCCTCTTCCTCTCGGAGCTGGAGAGGGCTAGCCAAGTCTGCCTGGCACCCACTCTGTTCCTTCCAGTTCCTGGGTCCTCTGAGCTATGACACGGATACCAAAGGAGCCCAGCAGGCAGTTAAGGGGGACAGAGGTCACTGACTATGACCGAGGGTAGGTCTCCTTCCCCTGTCCCGAGCCTCAGTTTCCCTGGCCTTAATGACCTGGGGCAGCACTGCTCATACCACCAGGAAGCCTCTGCTCATGCTTTCTAGTGAACTCCAGCCTCGGTCTTGGCACTAAAGGGCAGCGATGTACGTGTTACCTCAATAAATGAGAGGAGTCTGCCTTAGCGCCCTTCTCTTCCTTTCTCCAAACCAACAGGGCTTGTCGCATGGGTCCAACTCACCTCCACAGCATCTGGGACAGAGTGGGTCTTAGAAGACCATGTCACCTTGGGCTATGGTGGCACACACCTTCAATCCCGGCACTTTGGGAAGCTGAGGTAGGGGGATCTCTGAGTTCAAGGCCAGCTCGGTCTACAAATAGAGTTCCAGGAAGGCAGTGCTGCAAAGAGAAACCCAATGTCAAAAACCAAACCAAACTAGCCAGCCAGCCAACCAACAAACCAAACAAATAAAACCCCAATGTCAGTCAGTCTCTTTCATGAACAGCCATCCTGCGTGGCTGTGTGTCTCCAGATGGGCTGTGTACTCTGGCCAGGAGAATGCTGGGTTCCTGAATTGTAGATGCAACAACAGCAGTACAAGCACAGGGTATGGGTCTTTAATGTGGAGCAGATCGCTTCCCAGAGGAACAGTTTCTACAGATGCTGGAGAAGTGCACATTGGATCCTAGTCCTGGCTTCATCTTCAGTGACTACCTCTAACCCTGTTTAGTGTCTGACACAAGAATCACGATATCCCACTCTAGTGTCCGGAGGGGTTCCCAAGCCGTGGAGTCATGCCATGGCCTTCGTGGAATGCTGCACAGTACATAGAAATTAGTGGTTGGGTGACACGGGCACTCAGGATCTTGTTCAGGCACCTGGGGTTCAGATGGGATAGTGTGGGACAAGAACCAAGCAGAGTATGGTGGCACATGTCTGTCTTCAATCCCAGTGCCCAGGAGGCGGAGGCAGGTGCATCTCTGTGAGTTCGAGCCAACCTGGTCTACGCAGTGAGTTCTAGGACAGCCGGGGCTATGTTGAGAGACCCTGTGTCAAAATAAAATAACTGCACCAGGAGAGGGCAGGGGACTGGAGAAGTGAGTGCTGCCTTCTGGCTCAAGGATGATTTGGAGGAAGTGGAAGTGGACAGGGCCTTAAAGGCCAGGATGGGAAGAAGATGGCAGGTGGACAGGGTCACAGCAGTCACCTGGCGTGGAGTCAGAGCCACCAAATAGCTGAAGATGGGGGATTATGCACCCCAGTTCTGAGTTGCATCAACTACTGCAGCTGCATGGGTCGCGTGGGTCATGTGAGGCTGGGATGGCTGTACACGCCGTCCCAGCAGGGCACAGAGCCCAGCTTTCTCCTGACCACCTCCTTAGCTCTCTGTAATGGCTGGATCCCAAAGGGATGGGAGTCCAGGGCTACCCAGCGTGCACTGTCAGCTCAGTCACGCACTCTGCTCCTAAACGGTCACAAGGCCGGGTGTCAGGGCTAGATCCGCTTCTGAGTGTGAAGAGGGGGGCTGCCACATCACAGAAGGCGCTGCAGAGTGCCGGTGGCCATCTGTGTAAACTGTCTACCAAGATTTTATAAGTAAAAGCCTGTGGCAGAATCCCCGCCCCCCCACCCCACCGCCATTCTCATGGCCGTAATTAAGCTATTGCATCTCGAGGGGCCCACTCAGCCTGGCATATCTGGCCCATCTCCATTTCCCCCTCTGACGGCACTCTCCCTGCTCGGAAGCCTTCCATGGTCCTCCACTGTGCCAGGCCAGTCTTGCTCTCAGCGGGAACCAGAGGACAATCTGAGATGGGTGTGCTAAAGGAACACCTTCTCGAGGTCCCCGCAGGTTTTGGAAGCCACATTGGGCGGTGCTGTGAGCCACAGATGATGCACCAGACACTCGCCACCCAGAGACAACAGAGGAGCAAAGGGAGGCATCGAGTCCCAGGGCCTAGTTAGTCATGCCCGGGACCCACCTGACAGGGACACGGGCGGCTTTGAGGGATTTGTTAGACAAGAGCAGGACCTTGTTCTCCCTCCGTGCTTCCTTCTTTCTGTCAACTTCCTGCTGAGTCCTGGCGCTCAAGTCCAGAGGAGGCCGGAGGGACCCTGGGCCTGCGGCTGTATCCAGGCAGGTGGGCTGCAGCCCGGGAGCAGGACTGAGGCTGTTGGGTAGGGCTTGGAGGGATCTGTGGAAGACAGACGATGTCTACCTTGAAGCCCAGGGTCAGCTTGCTGTTTACCACGGCCTCCTGTCCTGCTCTAGTCCTTGGTATTTGTCTTAGTCCTTAGCCCTACGCTTCTGTCACAGTGACACCGTGACCACACTCAGGTCACCTCTGTGATCTTGCCTGAGCTGTTTCTCTGACTGGAACATTTCCCTCCCACCACCTTCCTGTCGCCTCCTTCTCACCCTCCAGCGTGATTCATCTAACCCAGGGAGCCTCCCAGTGCCTGGGGTGACAAGCGCATCCTCTAGCCTGCCTGGGCTGCCCTTCCCCTGCCCCTGCTCTCAGCAGCCTGGTGCACACCGCGGCAGGACCTGATCGACCCTCTCCAATGAAACTCAAAGTCCATAAAACCCTCGGTCCTTTTCAGGGCTCGGGATGGCGTGCGTCTCTCTCTTCCCTTCGGCCTTCGAGGCCCTTCTCCATCTGCCCGCAGGCCTGACTAGCCTCCCCTTAACCTCTGCACCCTGTGCTGCACCTCAGGACACACCCCTGCTGCGCTCACTCCAGCTTAGGCACCTTCTGTCCCTTAAGAATACTCTTTGTCACTTACCCTTTGTCACTTGTTATGTCATAGCCCTGTCTACTCTACTCCGTCTTCTCTCCTGAGTCAGGGTGGACACTTGCCTCTTAAGCAGAAAGGGTTGTGGTCACAAATACCTGAGAGCGTGGAGGGACTTTCTGTCTCTCACAGAATTGGGAACATCTGAGAGCTAAGACCTATGCCTAATGTCTACACAGAGACAGAGATAGGCAGACAGACAGACTGACTGACTGACTGACTGACAAACAGACAGACAGACACACACACACACACACACACACACACACACCAATCACACACCAATCACACGAGCTACACTACCTCAGCCATCCTCTAAATGAAGCTGAAAAACTGGCCCACCCTGCATTCTGGGCCTTTTTATTTGGAGGTAGTCAAGATTATTAGCTATTGCTGCCTATAACAAATGATTTTAATAGCTATTTGACTCTGAGTTCTGGAAGGTGGGCACCTGGGAGTGGCTTAGCGGGTGGCTCTGGCTCAGGGGCCTTCTGAGTGGCAGCTGGGCTGCTGACTAGGCCCAACCTTGGAAAGGTCGCACAGGGGCCGCAGGGCTCACACCCACAGTCACTCACATGACTGACAAGTGGGAACCTCCATTCTTTGCCATGGGGGGCCGGGCCTCTCCATGGGCCCTCAGTGATGGGACTTCTCCTAGAAGGAGTGAGTGGGAAGAGAGGGGCCAGCTGCCTTCTGCGACCTCTGAGTCACGCAATTCTATTCTGCCTCAGTCTGTTGGCTAGGTGAGTCATTCTGCTCAGTTCACACTCCCTCTAGGGTGGGAGGGCGGGGAGGTGGTGAGAACTGCCACTGTGATGACCCCGTGCGGCAGCACGGCAGCACGAGGCAGCCTGCCCGGGAAACACTGAAGGACAGACACCCAGCTGGCCAAGGAGAACACATGGAGCGGGGTGGGGCGGGTGTGAGCAGAGGCTGGAACAGGAGCGCTTGCTGTGACCCGAGGCCCGGCTGGCACGGAGGACAGACTTGCCTTTAGACGGGAAGCTGCCAGGATGGAAACAGGAGGAGGCAGGAGACTTGAGGAAAAGGACTCGCCCTCTTCCCCACGACCTTAGGCTCCCCAAGTTACAGACACCAGCAGCTCAGGCCAGCAGAAGGGAAGGGCTCTGAGCTCACAGAGGGCTTTGTGTTCGGGTCTAAGGGTGCTTTTCACGGACCCAGCCTCTGAGCTGGAGGATATTGGTTACAGCCGTTGGATTCCCTAACTACACATGTAACAGGCTCAAGCACTAATCTTCATGTTCCCACACCTCCTGGCCCTCTCGGGGCCTCCCCTGGGGTGCCCCACAATGTGCAGAAGGCCGTCCCTTCCGCTTCAACACACATGCAAATACACACAAGATTTGTCAGTGTGATTCAGAGGGTCAGAAGTCCTCAAAGGATGGGGATGGCTGGAGTCTCCTCCGGAATCAGGCTGCCCTTTGACCCAGGAGAAGTTCTCAGACATCATCACCCAAGGGGACAAAGGGCTTGCTGAGGCCCAGCCTGTCTGATACCGCTTTATGGTGACTTGGGTGGCAAATAGGACAGGGGTCAGTCGGCACAGTAGAGCCTGTGTCCACGTGGCCTGGGCCGGGGCTCACCCTCCCACGGAGCTCAGCTTTCTTAGGACACAGGAGGGGGGGGGGCGGAGAAGGGGGGAAACTGCTGTGTGAGCAAAGGCAGACAGGAGGGCGCTGTGGGGACACTGCTCAACTGTTGTGATCAGAATTCAAGGGTGCGTGCTTGAGACTTTGAGGGGTAGGCCTGTGTTCAGCAAACTTTTATCAAGCCCTCGTGATGGACCAGAAACTGGTATTGGAAATGGTGACCCGGGAAAATCAGTCCCTGTCTTGTCCTTGTTGGCTGTCCTATAGAGCCTCAATATCGGGGAGGCAGGAACTCCTTCCCAAAGTTGAAGGTGGCCGGGAGAGCTCGGAGCTGGTGTGGGGCCTGGGTCAGGCCACATGGGCAGACAGAATGCGCTGAACTGGGCATCCGTGTTTTGCTTTTAATTTTAATCATTGTTCTGAGACACTGTCTCACTTTGTAGCTGTGAATGGCCTTTTGAGCACACTTGGGTAAATCAGGCTGACCTTGAACTCACGGAAATCCAACTGCCAATCTGGAGTGCCGGGATTAAAGGTGTGTGCCACCACACAGACATTGATTAAAGACACCACCCTCCTTAACTGGTGCCCCAGGTAAATCATGTCCCCCAGATCCTGATGTCTTCAACTGCTGTGGCTGTCCATGAGTATCTTGAACACTCATTCCTCCTGAAGAACTCCGGGGACGGCCTTTGCTGGTGTGAGTCTGTGCTTCTCACAGACCACGTCTGGGTGTTCTGCGGCCTCGCTGACTCCTCTTCTCCCACTGCTTCAACTACCAAAACATTTTCTCTTCAGGCTGAGTTGGGGCCAAGAACCTGCAGGCTCCTCTGTGGTGCAGAATGAGTAGTCGCGAAATGGAAGGCATTCCCTTAGCTCCCAACCCATGTGTGTCAATTCAGGATCTTGTTTATGGAACCCTGGCTGGCCTCGAACTTTCGATCCTCCTACTTTACCCCAGTGTGTAGAGATCACAGGCCTGTGCCTCCGTGGCTAGCTAGGGAAGCTTTTTGAAAAAGAGGATTGGTTTTGCTTTTTGTTTTGTTGCTTTGCTGCAGACTCTCATGTAGCCCAGGCTGTTGCCAAGAGGACCTTGAATTTCTGATCCCCCCGTCCCCACCTCCAGAGCGTGTAGGCACACCAAGCTTTTAAGGAAACTTTTTTCTTTATGAGGTTGATACAATTTTCTTAATATAATGTTCTCCAGTTGCATTCATTTTCCTGAAAATGACACAACTCCATTCTTCTTTATGGTTGAAAAAAAATCTCACTGTGCATGTATGCTATTCCTCTATCGACTTCTCTGTTAATGGATATCTTGGTTGGTTCGGTCACTTGGCTGTTATGAACAGAACTGATATTCAAGCGCCTCTGTAACACTTAGTCTTTTGGATAAATACCCAGGAATCATAGAGCTGGGCCACATGGTGGTTCCGGCTTTGTATTTCTGAGGAATCTCCATGTATTACATCCCGGCTGCTATCTCCCCTCCCTGCCTTCCCCCAAGTCCACCTCCCCTGTAACAGGACTTTTGGCTACTGCGTGGGTTCCTTTCTCTTCCACCCTTCTCTGCCCCTCTTCTTCTTCCCTTTCAATCCCTAACACTGGGCAGGAGAGAAAGAAGGATGAGGGGAAAGGGGGTTGGTGATGTCGTTAGACAACTGCCTGCTGATTAGGGACACTGGGTTTCTTGGGGGAACGTTTGATCTTCACCGCCAGGGTATCTAATTTCTTCTTGTCTCTTTGTGCACGACTACTTAACAACTGTACCCAGCCACCAGCCAGCCCACAAGTCCCTTCTAGCGAGGCTCTAGCATTTGTAGATCCTCTGAAAAGTCCTCAGAATTCCAAACATTAAACACTTGCAAAAACCTATCTGCAGCTGGTAAAGTCACACCCCTGCTAGAACATAAGGCGAGGTCTAGTCAGCCGCTCTGGACCACCGAAGCAGCCCCATAGCCCACAGTCCCATAGCCCCATAGCCCACAGCCTGGGATTAAGACAAAAGCATATCCCATATGTCTGTGTTTCTTTTTTTTTTTCTTTTTTCTTTTTTTTTTTTTTTTTTTTTTTTTGGTTTTTCGAGACAGGGTTTCTCTGTGTAGCTCTGGCTGTCCTGGAACTCACTCTGTAGACCAGGCTGGCCTCGAACTCAGAAATCCGCCTGCCTCTGCCTCCCGAGTGCTGGGATTAAAGGCGTGCGCCACCACGCCCGGCTTATGCCTGTGTTTCTTAAAGAAAGCAAGCTTCTCACTACGTTCCCTCTTCCCAGGTCCATGCCCCTTCACCTCTCCTCAGAAAAGAGCAGGGCTTCCAGGGACATCGACCAAATAGGCACCACAAGCTACAGTAAGACCAGGCACGTATTCTCACATCGAGGCTGATAAGAGGAACCCAGTGGGAGAAAAAGGGTCCCAAAGGCAGGCAAACCATTCCGAGACAGCCCCTGCTCCCACTGTTACGAGTCCTACAAGGGAACATTGAGCTCCACAGCCATAACTTATATGCGAAGGACCCAGGTCAGACCCATACAGGCTCTCTGGTCTCTACGAGCCCACTTGAGCCCTGGGGTCAGTTGAATCTATGAGCCATATTCTTACTATACCTTTGGTCCCCGCTTTGTTCCCCAGTCCTTCCTCCTCCTCAGGGCTCCCCCAAGCTCTGCCTGTGCTCTGCTGTGGAGCACTGCATCTGCTGCCGGTAGTTCCTGGGTGAAGTCTCTCTCTCCCTAGGCTGCAGTCCCAGCACATACTGCAGGCAGGACAAACTGTCGCTGGGAGGTTTCCTGGCTGGGTTGGTGTCCCAATCTCTCCACTTGAGATGTTGCCTGGTTACAGAGTATGCTCCAGGCTTGATGTGCACATGACCAGGAGTCATTGCTAGTGTCACCCCCGTAGACTCCACGGAGTGTGCATTGCTCTAGGTTTCCCCCCCTCGCCCGCCCCCCAGATTTGTCCCCCAATTCCAGTCATCTCCCTCTATCCTCCCACCCGATCGCTTCTGTTTCCAGTCCCCCCAACCCCTAGTCCACCCAGGAAATCTATTCTATTTTCCTTTCTCAGGAAGATCCCTGTGTCCCCCCTGAAGCCCTCATTGTTACATAGCCTCTCTGTGTCTGTGGATTTGTAGTATGGTTATTGAAACTTTTAAAGTTTAAAAAAAAAAAAACAGCAACAAATCCCCGGCCCTATTAATAAAGTGTCAGTTATTAAGGACCATAAGAAGTCCCTATCTAATTTGAGAGAATTGTCAGACTGCATCTGGGCTGGACAATGCTTCCTGCTCAGAGTGTCTGTAATAGATAAAGGCCCAAAGTCTTGCTCTTTCTGTTTAATCCTTTGCGGGTCCATCCTACCTATAAAATATAAATCACTAGAAAATGACAAGAGACACATTGGTACTGTCCTGGTTAGGATTAGCAATGCTGCAATGAAACATTATGACTAAAACCAAGATGGAGGGAGGGGAAAGGGCTTCTTCATCATAGTCCATTACCGAAGGACGTCAGGACAGGTGCTCAGGCGGCGAGAACAGGAAGGCAGGAGCTAACCAGAGGCCGGGGAATGGTGCTGCCCACTGGCTCGCTTCCTGTGGCGTGCTCGGCCTGCTGTCTTACAGAACCCAGGACCCCCAGCCCAGGGAGGGCAGCACCAAGGGCTGGGCTCTCCTCCATCAATTACTACTTAAGAAAATGCTCGGGGCTGGAGAGATGGCTCAGTGGTTAAGAGGACTGACTGCTCTTCCAGAGGTCCTGAGTTCAAATCCCAGCAAACATATGGTGGCTCACGACCATCTGTAATGGGATCTGATGTCCTCTTCTGGTGTGTCTGAAGACAGCGACAGTGTGCTTACATATATAAAATAAATCTTTAAAAAAGGGAGGAAGGGAGGGAGGGAGGAAGGGAGGAAGGGAGGAAGGGAGGAAGGGAGGGAGGGAGGGAGGAAGGGAGGAAGGAAGGAAGGGAGGAAGGGAGGGAGGGAGGGAGGGAGGGAGGGAGGGAGGGAGGGAGGAAGAAGATTCTCAGCAGGCTTGCCTGCAGCCCAATCTCACGGAGGAGTTTTTCTCCGTAGAGGCCCCCCTCTGTGATTGCAGGGTGTGTTAAGGTGACATAGAACTAGCCAGCACAAGTACTTCTTCACAGTATTTCAACACATGTGGCCCAGGGCCTGTGCCCTTTGCCTTGTGAGGTGTGATGTCCCTGACTCCCAGCTTAGAAAACAAAGACCAGGGAGGTGAGAGTGCAGTGGAAGGGAAGACGGACAGCTCCCTTCGGGAGCCCGTTTGGCAGTTCCTCCTGAAGCGAAGCACCAGCTAGCCATGAAGAAGCCACTCACTCAACAGATCAGAAGACAAGTCCCCACGAGAGCCTGCACCGCATGGATATTTGCAGCTATTTTGTTCATCAGAGGACAGGGAATAGGAGGATGTTGAACAAGATCTAGTACGCACTCACACAGTGGAATACTATACAGCCCTGAAGAAGCAAGCTCCTCATTCACAGCAGTGGTAACTCAAGTGCACTTTGCTGCGTGAAGGGAATCAAACCACAGAGGCTGCACACTCTATGATTCCACTGACTTCGAATTTCAGAAAAGGAGAAAATACAAAGGCCAAAAACAGACTGACAACTGCCAGGGATTTAGGCAGTCTTTTGGGAAGCACAGGGACATTTTTAGAGTACAGAACAAATTCATATGGTATTATATAGTGGTGTCTGTGTAACAATTGCATGCTGTGTAACAATTGTATGCTGCTTAAAGCCCACAAAGTAACTTTTTCTATATGGACTTTACATTTTTGTTTGTTTGCTTGATTGCTTGTTTTGGTTTTTCAAGACAGAGTTTCTCTGTGTAACCCTGGGTGTCTTAGAACTTGCTCTGTAGACCAGGCTGGCCTTGAATACAGAGAGGTCCTCCAAGTGCTGGGACTAAAGGCGTGCACCACTGATGCCTGACTTAAAATTTTAAATTGTAAAAAGGAATAGGATTTGGATCAGTCAGGAAAACGGGAGGACTTGAGTTTGGACCCCTAACACCCTTGTAAAAGCCTGGGTATGGTCACCTGGAGCCCCAGCTCTAGGAGGGGCAGCTAGAGACCAGCAAAGCCTTGGGGCCCGGTGGTCAGTCATGTTGACCTCCAGGTTCAGTGGGTCACCCCGCCTCAAAAGCTAACTAAGGTGGAGCGTAGTGGAGGAAGACCCCTGATACCAACCTGTGATCTCTACATGCCGGGCACATGCAAACACGTGTAAACACACAATGTACACATATACACACAAAGCAAACAAGTAAAAATGTAAAGGACTGTGCTGCTTTTTGTCAGTTGGAAAGAGGGAATGTCAACTGAAGAACTGCTGTGTTGTCTGCGATCAAGTCTGCGGGGCATTCTTTCAATTAATGATTGATGTGGGAGGGACTGTGGGCAGTGCCAGCCACGAGCAGGTGGTCCTGAATTGTAAATCAGGTGAGAAGCCACGGAAGCCAGTCAGCAGTTCCTCCGTGGCTCACCGCTCTGCTCCTGCTTGTGTTCCTACCCTGACGTCCACGGGGCGAGTGGAACCAATGAGGCAAATAAACCCTCCCCTGACCCCCATGTTACTTCTGGCCACAGTGTTTATCATAGCATAGAAGGCAAACTAGAACAAGTAAAGTCGGGTTAGTGGCTCATGTCTGTGATCCCAGCAGGTGAGAAGTAGAGGCAGGAGGACCAGAAATTCAATGTCATCTTCCACTATAGTGAGTTCAAGGCCAGCCTGGGACAAGAGGCACTGTCTTAAAAGCAAACAAAGAGCTGGGCAGTGGTGGCGCACGCCTGTAATCCCAGCACTTGGGAGGCTGAGGCAGGTGGATTTTTGAGTTCAAGGTTAGCCTGGTCTACAGAGTGAGTTCCAGGACAGTCAGGGCTACACAGAGAAACCCTGTCTCAAAAAACAAAACAAAACAAAACAAAACAAAACAAAACAAAACAAAAAAACAGAAAAGAAAGCAAATGAACAACAAATATACTTTAAATTTGGGAATCCCAAGAAGGACTGTAGACTGTGATAACAGTGTTATTTTTTAAAAAAGCACCTAAAAATGCCACCAGACTAGGAAGCTAAGGGACAAACTTAAGTAACTCCAGAACATAGGGTGTGGAGGAGAAGCTGCAGGCATGAGGTCAGAATGGGATGGACACAGCATCCACTGTGTGCAGGGATGCTGAGGTCTTCCAGATGTGCAAGCTCCCGTATCTGAAATGGCCGGGCTTCTAGCTGAGAGCAGACATCTAAGTCCTCACTGGGAGCCAGTTTTCTCTCAATGCTGAGAAGGAAGACCAGAATGAGCTATGTAGTATGAGACAAACCTTCTCATGGTACCTTCTCACAGATGTGGATGGATAGATACAGAAACCATAATAAAATCCTGGTGTATACACAGGCTGGTGCACACATGTGGGCTGCCTAGCTCTGGTTTCTGAGAGAGCCAAGAAGCAACAGCTCCCACTAGCAGCTAGCACTCCCTGAACCCAGATCTTAGTTCCTCATACAGTTCTCTAAGAAGGGCTTTCCTAGGGCCAGTGTAATGGTGCAGTGGATAATGCACTACAGCCAAGCCTGATACAGAGTCTGGAGCTGAGTAGGGGAAATATACAAAAGTCTGAGGCATCTTGGAGTGCCAGAAAGTCAAGACCAGCTCAGACACACTAACAAACAAACATCAGCCAGGCAGTGATGGCTCACACCTTTAATCCCAGCACTTGGGAGGCAGAGGCAGGTGGATCTCTGGGTTTGAGGCCAGCCTGGTCTACAGAATGAGTTCCAGAAGAGGCAGGACTACACAGAAAAACCCTATCTCGAAAAAACAAACAAACAAACAAACAAGAAACCAAAACAAAAACCCAACCAAACAAAAAAATATCAGTGACAGTAACTACACACACACACACACACATACACACACACACACACACACACACACACACACACAAACACAATGATAGTCATCTTATACAGGAGCCAAGTAGACTGATGTAATGACCATGTCAGGGACAATTTGAGAGAAAAAATAATACCATGGCATTGGGAAAGTATAAGCCAGACAGCCTTGAGCACATGCTGATAGAGTAAACAAATAATGAGTTACCAAAAAGAAGAAGTCTTTTAGAAAGATTCCCAGATTCTGGGTGGTTGCACTTCCCTTAAGGGAGAGGAGCTTAACTCTCCAGGTGGAGTGTATGTAAGACCCAAAGGTAGGGTGAACAAGGAGAGGGTGCAGAGGAGGCACAGGAAGTGACGTCATAGGGGAAAACCTTGGCAAGCACTAGCTTGAGCAGGTGACCAGGGCTGTTTCCAGTGATAAGCCTCATCAATACTGCGTCCCTTTGATATGGCCAGAGGACAGTGGCCCTTCCAGCTCTGGTGTCTCTCCTAAGCCTCATAACCTTATGTAATCCTGGGGAAAAAATAGACAACAAGTTCAGGAGTATTCCCTCAAAATATTATACTTGTACTTTTCAGAGCTCAAGGTTGTCAGAAAGTGTGAAGTCTGAGTGTTGTCACCCAGGAATGGCCTCTAAAAAGGACAGGACACCCTTCATAAGGTCTCAGGACAGATAGAAATCATTAGAAAAATCAGTCACTAACATATGAAATTTAATTAACAGTAATAGCAATGACCAGTCTTGGGTCTGTAGAGATGACTGAAATGTAATAATGTAAAATGTTCCATGTGGTGAAGGTATGTAGGACACTTCTGTTCAGTGTTTGCTACTTATCTGTAATTCTAAAATTATTCTAAAGCCATCAGTTCACCTAGAGTTTAAAAAGTTCCTATGGGGTGTGGTATTTGTTTTCTGGAGCTGCTGGGTGATATGACCGTGGGTGGACTCTTAAAATACCAGACACTAGGACCAGTGGATGGCTCAGGGGGTGGAAGCGCTTGCCTGCAAGGTTGATGACCTGAGTTTGATTCCCGGGACCTGCGAGATGGATGTGGAGAGAGTTGTCCTCAGAGGTAGACAGGAGTGCTGAGGCACATGCACAGCCACACACACACACAAAACAAACAAGTAGAACGTAACCTAGAGAACACCGTCGACTAGCCTCACAGGAGTCTGGATTCAATACCCAGCCCCATAACATGGCAAAATAAAGTCAGTCAGTGGGCTAGAGTCTGAAGTTAGTGGCAGTGGTGTCACTTGTACAAGGAGCCAGCAGGGCCACCTTCCCTAAGAGGCCTTAGGGGTGGGCTGTTTTACCTCTGTTATCTTCTGACACTGTATCCCTTGCCTCATGCCTTCCTCCATTTCCAAAGCAGAGACATCTTCAACTCTCTCCAACCCCTTCAGCATGTCACCCCTTGCCTTCCGCTTCTATTTTGTTTCTGTGGTTTTTGAAACAGGTTTCTCTGGTTGTCCTGACACTCATTCTGTAGACCAGGTTGGTCTTGAACTCAGAGATTTGTCTGTTTCTGCTTCTGGAGTGCTGGGATCAAACGTGTGTGCCGCCACCACTTACCAAGAAAATTCTCTTCTGTAAGAACACACGTGATAGCACCGGGAACCCGTCCAGATGATTCAGGGTAATCTCACTCTAAATCCTTAACAGAATCATGTCGTCAAACCATTTTGCCACGTACAATAAACATTCCCCAACTTTCAGGGCCTAGGACAGACATTTTGAGGTGTGAGGTTTCCGCTTACTAAGAAGCCAAGCAAGTTATCATTTTGTATGAGCCTTGGACACCTTATCAGGAAGTTAGATTAGACAAATTGCTCAGACACCACGCTGGTTAAAGGGGAAGACAGGGCGTGTTTAAGAACACACTGTCTTGGCCACATGAGACCTGACACTCCCCTCGGCATCCTCCATCCCTACACGAAAAGGGAGATCTGTGGGAAGACACCAGTTAGTCAAGTAAACTGGGACTGGAGTTCTGAGTCCCGACCTCCAATCTTTGCTCTGTCCACAGCTTTCAATGTGTCTCAAGGACATCATTGTCCACATGATTGAAGCAACTCAAGGAGCAAATGGAAAGTTAATCTTGCCCCGAGAGGTCACAATTACAGGATGTCCTATGTCCAGTGTGTCACTATCAGCTCGCAGTGCCATCCAGGAACTGAGTAATGCTTAGTAATGGTAGAAATGCTGGCGCGGGCATGGAGGCTTCAAGGCTGCTGGGGGGAGGGGAGGGAGAGCCTTCTTGCTCCACACTCATGTCCCCGAGCTCCCACAGTCTAGACCGTGGCTGGTAAATGCAACCTGGGCTATTGATCAGTTCTTGTGTGCTTGCAGTCAGGCTGATGACAGGAAATAGGACCTTTGAGTTCAGGTTAAGGGAAGTGTCATTCTTTTTTTTTTTTTTTTTTTTTTTTTCGAGACAGGGTTTCTCTGTATAGCCCCTGGCTGTCCTGGAACTCACTCTGTAGACCAGGCTGGCCTCGAACTCAGAAATCCGCCTGCCTCTGCCTCCCAAGTGCTGGGATTAAAGGCGTGCGCCACCACGCCCGGCTACGAAGTGTCATTCTTTAACAGAGAACTCCAGGGCTGACGAGATGGCTCAGCAAGTTGAAGAACTTGCAGTAAAAGCCTGATAACCTGAGTTTGATCCCCCAAACCCATAGTGAAAAGAGAACAAACTCCGGAAAGAAGACATTCCTTGATATCCACTTACATGCCTGAGTGTGCGCACATTCTCTCTCTCTCTCTCTCTCTCTCTCTCTCTCTCTCTCTCTCTCTCTCGGGTTTCTCTGTATAGCCCTGGCTGTCCTGCAACTCACTCTGTATACCAGGCTGGCCTCGAACTCAGAAGTCCTCCTGCCTCTACCTCCCAAGTGCTGGGATTAAAGGTATGCGCCACCACTGCCCTGTTCTCTCTCTCTCTCTCTCTCTCTCTCTCTCTCTCTCTCTCCCTCCCTCCCTCCCTCCCTCTCTCTCTCTCTCTCTCTCTCTCTCTCTCTCTCTCTCTCTCTCTCACACACACACACACACACACACACACACACACACACACACACTTGTAATGACATAACGACATTCCATTTCTTTTTTCTTTTTTCTTTTCTTTTCTTTTTTGAGACAGGGTTTCTCTGTGTAGTCCTGGCTGTCCTGGAACTCACTCTGTAGACCAGGCTGGCCTCGAACTCAGAAATCCGCCTGCCTCTGCCTCCCAAGTGCTGGGACTACAGGTGTGTGCCACCACGCCCGGCTATCCATTTCTTATTTGCAGACCTTTAACACAGAAAAGTATACTCAGTTATTTAGTTACATCAGTCACATTTTTGGAGGGCAGGCATTCCCTCTGCTCTACTTGATTGACACCCCCACAGTCTCCTTTTATCCTGAAAATCCTCCAGTTTCCCCTGTGGTAGTCAGTTTGCCCAGAAGCCCCTATCTTTCCATTCAACCAACTTGTCCTAAGCCATCTCAGGTCCGTCTTCCATGACACAGCCAGAAGCAGCTTGCCAGTGACATCTGGCCTCTTCAGTCCCTGCAGTAATTTTCCCTGACTCCCGGATGTGCCCCCTGGATTCCCGAGGCCTTGGTGGTCCACCCTCCAAACTGCTTACCTTCTCAGCCAGCCACTCTCTCCCCTGCAGCCGGGATGGACATCATGAGATACCTTGCTTCCCCAGAACCTTCCACAAGCTGCCTCCTTTGCCTTAAGCCACATTTTCTACCCAAGTCTTGGTCTTTCTCATCATTGAAGGCATCACCTGCCTCCAGAGAGCTTCCTTGGCTCCATGCCCCTTGTTGGATGCCTCTGCTGATCTCCCACAGCCTCTGTTTCCTGCCGTTCCATTGACACACTCTTTAGATACCTGTGGCCTCTGCTAGATTAGGAGCCCCTCAGTGCCAGAGATGATCTGCTCCACACTGATGGCCATGATCACCGATGACAAGGTTCCTTCCCACTCTTGCTACTTGAGTAGGCAAGGGCTGAGACTGGGCTATCATAAGGCCCGGGTCATTTCCTTCTCAGGACTATGGTTTCTCATCTGTACAGTAGCGTGCCTTGCTGGCTCTCAAGCCTGGGTCAATGGTGGGAGTGGGATGTTGGGTGGGGGTAGTGTCAGCAGCTGCATTCTAAGAAAACTTGGTCAGTCCTCACAGGCAACCCCAGATAAACACGAGCCTGATCTCTGGATCTGGCGTGATCTGGATCATCGAAGACAAAGGTCAATCCTCTGTGACCATCTGCAACTGACACTGCTTGGACACTGCTTGCCCACCTCCTGTCCCTTTCCCTGATTCAAGAGTCAGACATGAAAAGGATTTTGGATGGCCAGGCTTTGGATGTGAGCCTAACAGTAGAGAACATGGGGGTGCGAACATGTGCTCGGATCTGTGGGTGCTTCTGCAAGGGCAGCTGTGTGCACATGGGTGTGTGAAGGCACGCACAGAAGGTCTCGGGTGCATGTCTGTGTTCCCGTATCCTAGCAGGGAGAGTGTGTGTGGCTATGCTTGTGTGGCCGTGGGGTCCCTTTAGTTTCTCCAAATCATTACAACTGGTTTTTTGGGGCTCCAATGGCCCTGTATCGTCCCCTCAGTCTTCTTATTTAACACAGTGCTTGGGGATCCCAGTTTCTAGGGACTCTGGCCCATTTCTGTGTCAATTCACTACTGTTAGTAGGGTCCAGAGCCCTGAGGGGAGGAAGGTGCACTCTCCGGTGGCACCGGGGACGGTGGCATGCTCCTTCGGGCTCCCTCGGCCCCTTTTAGGAATTTGGTGTTACAGGAGACTAAGCCCCGGGCGCGAAGCCTGCCAGGCAAGTGTCTTGCCACCGGGAGTTCAGTGCCAACCTTCAGACTCTTTACCTTTGCCAAAGCTCCAGTCCTGGGCGTCTAACCCTGTTCTTCTCTTCGGCTTGCTGGGACCCCTGAAAACCCTTCCCATTTGCAGGACATGGCAAAGGCTTGGTGACTTTTAGCCAGGAGGGAAAAGGCTGCTGTCTCACTTAAGTTGGAACAAAGACTAGGACATAGGTCACATTCCTGGGCCCCCTTTGGGGTTGGGCTGAGGCCCTGGGCCTAGCTCAGTGGTTTGCTCAGCTTGTTTTCCACCCTTCCCTGCCTTCCCAGATCCATTCTGGAATTTCCATTTTATTACTGCTGGTTTATCTTGTTTGTCCCAGGGTGTTGCTATGTAGCCAGGTTGGCTGATATTGGTGATCCTCCTGTCTCAGCCTTCCCAGATCTCGGGGAAAAAAATTGAAAAAAAAAAAAAAAAAAAAAAAACAAAGAAAGAAAGAGAAAAAAGAAATGAAACCTTCAGGGTCAGGTGTTGGAAGATGGTTTAGCAGTTATGAGGCCTCAAAGAGATCCTGAGTTCAATTCCCAGAAACCACCTGGTGGCTCATAACCCATCATGACTGTAGTCCTATGGGTTTCAGTGCCCTAATGCCTTCTGTGGTGTGAAACACCCATAAACACAAATGCACAAATAAGTAAATCTTAAAATGAACCAACAGGAATATTATGGCTGGGTATGGTGGGGGGGGCAAGGGGGGAGGCAGAGGCAGTTGCATCTCTGAGTTAGAGGTTCTAAACCCTGTTAAGGAAAAACAAAACAAAACTAAACTAACCAATAGACGGGCTCTGGGTGGTGAAGTCTGGGACTCGTCAGGTGGGCCTTGCATGATGGAAGGACCTTACTTCAGAAGCCAGAGGCTTCCACTCTCTTGGCACCTGGCTGGGTGGCTTTAAGGGGGTCAACTGATCCTCTGGGACATGCCAGGGGGGGAAATATGTGAGATACAGCCTTTCAGAACGCAGAGATTCAAGCCTCAGGCTGGGGGTGTGGTAGAGTGCTTGGCTGTCATGCCTGGAGCCCTAGGTTGGCTCTCCAGCACCCACAACCTGGCATGGCGGTTCGTGCATTCACTCCCAGAGCTTGAGAGACAGAAGCAGGTCAGAAGATCAAGGTCATCCTGGATTACAGGTGACCCTGTCTCAAAACAACAGATTCAAGCCTCAGTCCCACGTCTTAGAATAATTGAACCAGTTACTTACCCAGCCTGTGACTTAGTTTGCCCATCTGTCAATGAAGACTGTCACGGGAGGGACCTCGCAGGTCCTGGAGAGGTCTAAGGTGGGGTACGGCACACAGAGAGCACACCGTGAGCTCTGACATCTGGTGGCTATTTTTGTTCTTGTTATGTACCAAGGTTGTATAACTGCATCTGTCCTGTGGCCTCGCTGGCTCAACACAGCTCCCGGGCTTTGTGACAGCCAGAGGACGCTGCATAAAGGACATACTGGTGGGAACAGTTTAAAGGGTTTCACCTCCCTGGCCCAGCTGTGCCACCTCACATGCCTTCCCTACGGGCTTCAGGCACAGGGCTGGGCACCCGGCTGGATGCGCAGGGCGGGTGAGCTCACCCAGGTTGGGGTGAGCAAGTCTCAGTATCTGCAGGGTCCACTGAGTGTCTTAGCCCAACCCTGTTCTCTTCCATCCCCTAAGGTGAATAAAAGTCACGCAGGCGTCACCTTTGCCCTACTTCCCTGACAGCCCTCATCCTGACACCGGCTTGTGTCTTCAAGTTAGAAATGTTTTTACTTTGGTAAGAATCCCCTTTTCCATGTTTTATTATAGTTTTTATAACTTGCAGTATTGAGGGAGTGCGTGTGCTGGGTGGGGTAGCTGCATGCCAAGGTTTGCATTCGGCCATCAGAACACATCATCTCTCTTCCCACCGTGTGAATTCAGGGGTGGATTCAGCAAGCTTCTCTACCCACTGAGCCATCTCGCCAGCCCACGTTTTTATCTTTTAATTACGGCGACACAGGTAACATAAGTCTTGTTGTTCACGTACACAGTCCACACCACCTCCAGGATTTGTGCTCCCTCACAAAGCCCGAACCCAGATTTCCATTCCCTCCAGCGCCCGGGTTCCTTTTTCTCCTCCACTATTTTATTTTCTGTGTGTGAGTGTTCTGCTTGAGTGTATATGTGCGCACCCCATGCCCGACACAGAACAAGTCATTGAGTCCCCTGGAACCGGACCTGAAGACAGCTGTTAGCTGCTGTGCGGGGGACTGGGACGCAAACTCAGGTCCTCTGCAAGAGCAGTCGGTGCTCCTAACCACTGAGTCACCACCGGAAGTGTCTGAGTTCAAGGCCAGCCTGATCTACATAGTGAGTTCCAACCAGGACATCCAGAGCTACTTAGTGAGAGTCTGTCTCAAACAAACAAACAAACAAACAAACAAACAACAAACAGTAAAACCTCAAACCAACAATAAAAAAAAAAGCAAAGAAAGAAAGAAAGATTTATTGATCATTTCCTATGTGCCTGATGCCAACCTAGAATGCAGGAGACTCACCGGTTATCACAGGCTGTAAAGATTTAAGATTCAATGAGCTTGAAAAAAATATAAAAGATAAATTTTGTCATTTAGTCATTCAACAAACTTCCTCTGCCTCCCCATCAGGCTTAGGGAACCAGGAAGTAGCAACATGAGATCCCCTTGCCTCCTCTTCCTGGAGGTTTTCTGACTGGTGTCAGAGGGATGGAGCCCCGATGCCTGTGCCTCTCTGCTGGCCAACTCCCACCCAAGAATTGCACAGCTGCCAGGGAGCTCTGCGGAGCAGGCGCCATATTCTCTGGATGTCTGGGAAGAACAGTGTCTTGGGAGCTCAGAGGCGGGGGTACAGCTCTACACGAGTTCTGTGACCTTAAGTTCTTCCCCTCCCTCTATTGTAAATCGGAATTAAGAGCACTCTGCTCACCTGCCTCACACACCCTCATCCCAGCTAGACCAGCTCCAATGGCTAAGCTCCACGCCAGGGATCCCGGGGGCTCTGCTAGCCCATTCTGTGGATGGTAATTTGTGTGAGTCGTCCTTTAAAGGGTCAGTCATCTCTGTGATGCTCCAAAGCAGTCCTTCCCCCCCACCCCCACCCCAGCCTCTGCTTCTTAACACAGACTCAAACAGCCCCAGACCTGGCTGTCTCACCTCCACAGTGAAGGCAGACAGGATTGTCCAGAAGCAGCAGGGGACTGGGCCAGAGGTCACAAAGCAAACAGACCTGCCTTCCTCTTCCCAAGTGAGTCACTTAATTACCTGAGCCTGAAAGATCCTCTTACCAAAGCAAATAAAGCAAAACCCACAGGGTCTTTAGCAGTTAGAGCTGGAGGATAACCTGTGGGGGTGAGCTGGGGGGAGATGGGCTGGGGGGGATGGGCTGGGGGGGTGGGCTGGGGGGGGCGATAGGCTGGGGGGGATGGGCTGCCTTTGCTACAGTGACCACTGAGACTGTTGAAGCAGGGACTGTTAATGGTTACTTACAAAGGCTTTGTTTTTGAGTATGAAATGGTCCCGTTTAATCTCACACCATCTCTTTGAGGTTGGATAGATAGACACTCTGGAAAGAGAAATAAGATACAGAAAGGAGAGATCACTTGCAAGGAATGCAAGGTGAGAACCTCACTCCGAGGCATGGAGAGGCTGGCTTTGCAAACACCAGGCAGCCTAAGTCTGGATCTTGTTCTGAGTGCTTCTCTGTAGAGCTGCACCCCACAGCTTAGGAACTGAGAGGGTGACTGAGTCATGCCAGTGGGGTGCCTGAGCCCCGCAGCCCCACCTCCACCCGTCTCACAGCTCTGTAGTTAGGATGGTCCTACAGGGACACCGTCCTTTTCCTCTCTCTCCTCCCTCTTTCTCTTCACTCCCAGCTCTCCTTTCCTTTTCTTTCACTCCAGCACTAGGGATGGGAACTGGAACCCAGGCCTCCCTAGACAAGTGTTCTTCCGCTGAGCTGCAGCCTCAGGCTTCTGACTTTTTGAGACAGGATCTCACTAAGCTGTCCAGCCTGGCTTGCACCTACTCTGGAGTACAGGCTAGCCCTGAATTTGAAGGGACATAAATCTCCGCAAAGTTTAGACTTCGGCTTGGAGTGCATGTGACAAGTCCTCTGGGGCTTCCCAAGTGTCACCAAGTGTGTCCTTCACGGGTGAATTTCTTCTCGGGTATACAACAGGAGACAGCCTCTGTGCAAACTCCTAAGACGTGATCTAAAAACATTTTCACTTACTCCTAAAGTTCTGGTGTCCAGAGGGGGAAAGCGGGGTTTGGATTTGCAAGCTCTTCTCTAGAATTCTAACTGCGAGCATACATACAGGACGCATGGGCATTATGCTGTTTTTCGTAGTCACAAGTCTACCCCTTCCTCTGGCCCATCACTTTACAAAGCAAAAGTCTTCTAGAAGCCCCTAGAAAGACAACAGACGGTCACCCTGTTCCCAGCGCCCAGGCAGCAGCACACTGCCTCTGGGGAAGAGCCGAAGCAGCACCCAGAACACAATCCCTTGGTGGTCCAAGAGACCCCTGGTAGGAGTGGTAGACAGAGAAAGCCTGTCTGGGGAGGGCCAGGAGATCACCTCCATCCTATGGTCGGGTCTTCTTCATCTTCTTCGCTGATGCCAAGCAGAGGGGGGCCCAGCACTATGGAGGAGTGAGAACTCTCTTCCACCAAAGACCAACTGTGGGTCCAAAGGCAGCAGGTGGCTGCCATGGGAGAGGTTCCAGGAACACAGAGCGAGCTTGTGAAATAACTAACTGGGGGCGGGCAGGCGGGCAGGGGGCGGAGGGCGGGGGGGGGGTAGTGAGGGAGGAGGCAGCGTCGAGGTTGTTAGGCAGACAGGGTTTAGAGGCCCTGAGTTCCCATGTAAATGAAAACAACACAATCCAGTAGATGTGATAATAACTGCTAAGTACCATCTACCTGGGGACATTCTGTGCCCCAGCCTCCTTCCACAAGGGCAAACGCCCTTCTTTCTGTAGTCGATCTTAATTTTTGATGATTTTATTTTCTCTTTGTTCAGCCTATAAAAGGTTACTGTTAAGCTGCCCCACTAGGCCTTCTGGGCACTGCTCAATTGATGAGTCTTTTAATGCTCAAATAGGTTGTTAAATTTCATCTAAAGTCTTTAAGAAAGACCCACTTTCAAGACCGAGGAAGATGAAGGTGGGCCTGCCCAAGCTTGACCCACTTAATAGAGACCCCGCCGGGTGTCGTGACTAACACAGAGGAGCTAGCCTACAGCGGTGTACACTGAATAAGGGGGGACTGCGGGGGGATGCTGTCTGCAGAAGCTCGTTTATGGGGACCTTCGAATGGGGTGAGCCCTGAGCAAGACTGCATCAAAGCTCTAAGCTCTTAGGCTTGAAAGTCATTGCTGGGCACGTCAGAGGGAGGCCACAATGGTTCAGCTTGACTGACAGCTTCTCGGGGCTGAGGTGCTTAGGAAACTGGCAGAGCAGAACGTTGGGTGGGTCTGAGAGGGCAATGCCAGAGACCAGCTGATGTGGAACCTTGGTCACAATGATTTAATTCACTGATTGGTTGGTTGGTTGGTTGGTTGGTTGGTTTTGAGGCAGAGTCTTGTGTAACTGCCATTAAGTGTGGTGGTTCTAGGTCTGTGCTAATATGGCCAGATTATGTGGGGCTGGGGGCCAGAGTCAGGGCCCTGTGCATGCTAGACAAGCACCCTAGCAACTGGGCTGCCTCCCCAGTCCCAGAAGTCTTGACTAGGCTGGTAGTAAGTGGAATAGTGGAGGGGAGGGCCTGGTTTGAGGAAGGGGTAAGCTTTTGGAAGGTGTATCTTGGCCCTGCCCCTTCCTGATGTGTTTGCTGTTCCCTAGCCACCATGGAAAAAACAAAAAACAAAACAAAACAGAAAACAAGTTCCTATGGAGCATGCGCTTTCCACCCTGATGGTCTGCCCCACAAGCCGGCAGCAGTGGAGGAAGTTTATTGTGGGCTGAGATGAAATTGAACCATTCTTCCCTTGAGTAGTTCTCTGGTATTAAATTATGGAGAACTCTTACAATTCAATAATTAAAGGATATTCAATTAAATAGATTAGTTAATTAAAAATGGTCTAGGTGGGATATGATGTGATCCCAGAAGTAGGAGGCAGGCAAATCTCTGTGAGGGTAAGGCCAGCCTGGTCTACACGGTGAGTCTCAGGCCAGCCAGAGTTACTTAGTGGGGTCCTGCCACAAACAAACAAATGACAAACAAACAAACAAAAAACCCAACAAAATTTTTTTTTCCTCAAGAAGATGATCAAATGGCCAATAACCACGCACAAAAATCGGGACAAAACACTATGAGACACAGGGGAGACACAAATCGAGACCACAGTTAGACAGCGCTCCCACCAGCTGCGTGTATCCATTCAGAAAGCCAGATAGCAAGTATCATCAGGGGTGTCAACACATGGCTCTGCCGAGATGGCTCAGTCCTTAAGAGTACTGGCGGCTCTTCCAGACGACCAGAGCTATATTTACAGTTCTGAACTGGCGGTTTACAAGCATTTGTAATTCCAGTTCCAAGGGATCTGACACCTTTTTCTGGTCTCCACATGCCCATGGAGAGGCACAAAAGAGAATAGTGTATAGATACACATGCAAGTGAAACACTCATATATACAAAATAAAAGTCTTTATTTTAAAAACAAGACATGAAGCCGGGCATGGTGGCGCATGCCTGTAATCCCAGCACTTGGGAGGCAGAAGCAAGCGGATTTCTGAGTTCGAGGCCAGCCTGGTCTACAGAGTGAGTTCCAGGACAGCCAGGGCTACACAGAGAAACCCTGTCTTGAAAAACCAAAAAAAAAAAAAAAAAAAAAAAAAAAAAAACAAGACATGAGAACACTGCAACTCTCAGGCAGCCTAGGGACACAGGCCTGCCATCCAAGTTACTCAGGAGGCTGAAGCAGGAGGACTGGGAGCTTGAGGCCAGGCTGGCCAGCTTAGTGAGAACCTGTTTCAAATTTTAAAATTAAAGAGCTTTTCATTTTAGCTGGGGTGTAGTTCAGTGGCAGAGCGCTTGCCTAGCACGTGTGAAGCCCTAAGGCTCCAGCCTGGATCTCTGTGCAGTGTGCAGGTATCTGGACAGGATGGTGATCTTCTTCTCCAGCAGTGTTTCCTACTAATGTAGACTTAAGGGATGAAGTGGCCTTGTGAATCTGGAAGGTTTTAGGGTCTTCCTGAGGCTTGCGAGTTGTCTTTTTCCTGAGTCTTAAGGAGTCTCCCTCCAGGCTGGACTGTTTCAGCTGGAAGTTGCTACACGGTGCATATACACCAAGAAAACTGAGCCTGTGTTCACTTAAGATTTTATGCACAAGTGTTCATAGTGGTGTTTTTCATTGTAGCCTAGAGGTAGACAGAAACTATATGGCCATCAGCTGATGGACAGCTAGACAGATGCGGTACCCATAAGACCAAGTAACATGGTCATGAGCAGAAGTGCAGTGCCATTCATGATTCAACTTGGTGAACCATGAAGCTTGCTGTGTGAGAGAGGCACAAAAGAGCACGCCATCCAATTACCATGGAATATGAAGAACAAAATATTCTCAGGGTGGGGAGTACAGCACAACTGGGCAGGATGAGGGAGAGAGAATGGTGGATACATTCTCATTCTCTCTCCTCTCTGTCTCTCTCTGTCTCTCTCTGTCTCTCTCTGTCTCTCTCTCTCTCTCTCTCTCTCTGAGTGTGTGTGTGTGTGTGTGTGTGTGTGTGTGTCTGTCTCTTCATACTTGGCTCAAGTTTTCAAAACCATTTATGGTTCAGTGGATGTACCAGCGTGTTTGGAGTGGAGTGAGCACTCACCCACTGCACTAGCAACAAGGCTTTAGGAATTTTAAAATCCCTAAAGAGAAACTCCCCTGCGATTTTCCCTCCCCTTCAGTTGCTGCCAAATGCAGGGTTTGGGGTTTTCTTCCCTGTGATGAAATGTTCTAAAAATAGACTGTGATGATTGCGTGATTCTGTGACATGCCCAAAATCCATTGAGCTGTGTGATTGTAACAGTGAAACACATGATGCGTGAGTTTTCGCTAAGTACCATCATTACAAAATGGGGTTGGGGAGAGAGATGGATGCATCCCTGAAGTCATCTTCAGCACAAGGGAACAGCTGCCAACCACTGGAAAAGATTGCAATGAGGCAGTAATAATCCCCTACTCAGCCCAGAGCTGAGCAGTGACTCCAGCCCAAGTTACCTGCCTGAGAGAAAGGCAGTGGTGTCTGTTTCCAGTCATAAATTCTGCTTACCTCAGTTTTACCTCCTGTTCCCTGTGTGTGATGTTTGATATTCCATCAAGAAGAGGAGGGGGGAAATTTTCCACTATCAAGAAATAAAGCACACAGCAAAACTAGATGGTCAGACAAGTAGGAACGGAGTGGGTCAGAGGTGAAAGTAGAGACTTAACTCTGGTTAAAGTGAATGCTTCCAGTAGAAACCATAGATGTCCTATGTGAGATGGTGGGGAATTAACAGATATGAAATCTATTTATACACATAGTTAAATGAAATACTAGAAGTAAATAATATGCTGAAGAAGTAGGTTGACCAGATTGCTTAGTTGGGGAAGGAGCTTGCTATTGAACAGGGTGACCTGGGTTTAATTCCTAGGATCCACATGGTGATGAGACAGAGACAACTTTTGAAAGTTTTCCTTTGGTCTCCACACAGGTGCTCCCACATATGCACATAGAAGTAAATAAAATGTCAAAAAAGCAAAAAAGAAAAAGCATTCACCAGTAAATTGAAAACAACCAAGGAAAGAAAGTGGACATTCACTACAGGAACAATCACATCCTAGGACAAAGAGAAAAGGGGAAAGAGAAGAAACAGCTGTGGGACAGTTGTGGGGTAACAGCAAACAGTCCAAATATACACCCAATGGGAGCCCCAGGGTGGGAAGAGAGGAGAATAGAGAAGACATTCAAAGAGATGATAGCTGAGAATTTTCCAAATTCAATGAAAGACAACAATTCTGGGAAAACTTCCAAAGGGATAAATACAAAATACACACATACCTAGATATATAGTCAAACTGCCAAAGATTAAAACAAAACAAAACAAAAACTAAAGGTTAGAGGTAACCACAGGGGGAGAGTTATATACAAAAGAAGAAAGACAATATTGACACCAGGCTCTTGCCACATGTTTGCAAGCCAGAGTACAACCGAGTGACTCTGAATGCTGAAGATCCCACAATTCCACCCTGGTGAAATGATCATTCCAAAAGGATGGCTAAAGAAGGGTTTGAGCCATGCTTGGTGGCACAAGCCTTTAATCCCCAGCATTCAGGAGGCAGAGGGGTAGAGAGACAGACAGAGAGGGAGGGGGGAGAGGCAGAGAGGCATCTCTTTGAGACTAGCCTGGTTTACATATCTAGTTCTAGGACAGCCAGGGCTACATAGAGACTCTGTCTCAAAAGAACAAGAATGATGGCAACATTTTGAAAGACAAAGTTAAACGTGGCTACATATATACGACCCGCAGATGGAAATCTAGATTTACACAAAGAAATGAAGATTCCTCAGAGAAACCCTGTCTTGGGAGAAGAAGAAGAAGAGGAGGAGGAGGAGGAGGAAGAGGAGGAGGAGGAAGAAGAAGAAGAAACGAAGATTCCTGCCAACTCCCAAATAAAGCAAAAGGTAAGTATAAAAGACCATTGTTGTTGCTTAAGTGTCTCCCACCACCCAAATTCAAGTTGGAACTGTAATTCCTCAATGCAGCAGCCTTGGGATGTGTCTGGGTCATGGATGTGGAGCCGTCATGGATGGAATGCTTGTCTTGAGGGAATAACTAGCTATGTCTTTAGATCACACTCGCTTACACTTCCGGTTTATGACACGAGTCTAGACCGGATGTAGCCCTCACTCATTGTGGATACTTGATCTTGGACTTCCCAGAATCCAGACTCATTAACCCAAAGAACCCTCTTTTTGTAACAAATTATCCAGTTCCAGATGGTCTGTTACAGTAGCAGAAAGAAGAGTAAATAACTGTTTTTATTTTAAATTTCCTTAACAGACAATTGGGAGTGTGGTGTAGCTCAGTGGTACAGCCCTTACTAAGGATATGTGAAGCATTACGTACAATTTCTAGCATTAAAAAAGACAATTAATAAAGTCAATAATGACATATTGTAGTGTTTATAGTATCTGTAGAGGAATGTGTGCAAAAACATAGTACAAAGGAGAGGAAGGAGGAAATGGGAAAATATTTTCCTACAATCAAACGTAGACTAATAAGCTTAAGGTGTGTGGTATAAACCCCAGATTACTAACTCTATTGTCAGTGCTGGGGATTAAACCTAGAACATTATGCAAATGAGGCAAGCTCTCCACAGAGTGATAGTCCCACTCCTCTTTTAAATTTTTCTTTTTCTTCCTTTTTTTTTTTTTTTTTTCCGAGACAGGGTTTCTCTAATATACTCTATATAGCTCTAGCTGTCCTGGAACTCACTCTGTAGACCAGGCTGGCCTCAAACTCAGAAATCCACCTGACTCTGCCTCTCAAGTGCTAGGATCAAAATCATGAGCCACCACTGCCCGGCTCTTTCTTTCTTTTGAAACAGGGTCTCACTGAGTTACCCCAGCTGTCCCTAAACCCTCTCTGTAACCTGCACAGCTTTGAGCTTGTGATATTTCAGACTTAGCCTCCCAAGGAGCTATAGCCCCAGGCTAGCTTTAAATGTTTAAAAGAGGTAAACACAGCACTAAAGTAATCCAAAAGAAGGCATGAAACGGGAAAAGGATTCTTAAATTTTATATAGGGAAATCATACAAGAGCATGAGAAGCAGTGGATTTCGCTGTCTCCTTGATGTGAGGCCAGAGACGAAGTTTGACAGGCAGATTTCTTTTAAAGATCAATCAAGCAATCGGTCAATCAAACTGAAGTCATACAAATTATGACATAACAAAAAACGGGATGAAGCTAGTAGAGGTGAAGCTGAGTTCCCTCCCAAATGCTCAGAAACCACATAGTTCTGAAGAAACAAACTCAAGGGAGAAATTCCACAGGAAACACTTCAACATTCTTAGTTGCGTGAAAATGTAAACAAGACATATCAAATTTTATGGGGTATAGCTAGAGCAGTTTTTAGAGAGGATTAAATGCTTACATTAATCCCAGCTCTTAGAAGGCAGAGGCAGATGTCTCTCCTCTCTCTCTCTCTCTCTCTCTCTCTCTCTCTCTCTCTCTCTCTCTCTCTCTCTCTGTGAGTTTGAGGTCAGCCTGGTCTACAGAGCAAATTCTAGAGCAGCCAGGTCTATATAGTGAGACTGTATCTCAAAAAAGAAATCCAAAAACCCAAAACCAAAAACATCACACACACACACACACACACACACACACACACACACATCACCACAACAAACAAACAAAGCAAGAGCAACAAGAAATCAAGAAAGGAGGCTTGGAATCAATAAACTGAGGAAAGAGGCAATTGTAGCCAAGCTAAGCAGATGACAGGCATTGAGATAAAGGCAGAGGTGACTGGAAAACAGGTTGAGAAGATGAGGCTGGTCAAGGAAAACAAGGAGTAAAGACGCACAGACCGGCAGTGTGAGGATTGAAAATGAGCCTTTGCTTTCCAACAGGATTAAATCACAAGTCAAATTAAGGCTTTCACATTAAGATTTGAGCTAACATAATGGATCTTTCATGCCAAGAAAAGAGAGGCAACCCAGAGGCAATACTGTAGTCGTGCAGAATGTATAATAGTTATTGGTATCTAGTGACATTTGAGTTACTTCAGTTACATTGAGAAACTAATAATTTATGACATAAGAAAATACGATCTAGAGTATTGAAGATATGTTTTATCACTCTGCCTCCGGTGATGAGGATCTCTTCCCAATACTTACGCTCCTCTCTCTGTTCCAGTATTCACTCTCCAGCCTGAAGTTAACGCTGGCAGTTAGTCATGGCAGCTACCCTCTTACGGGACTTCATCAGTGATGGACTGATGGACTTGCCTGCTTATGCCGAGAGCCGGATTCAAACGAAGACTCATGTTTTCTTTCTCCTCCACTTAAAAATGTATCACCTTGAGATACACACAGCTGGATAATAAAATCGACTGTGCACTTCAGTCCTTAAAATTCCCTCTAGACTGGTTCCAGAAAGTCGAATAGTGGCAGCACACTAGCCTAGAGTTGTTTCCTGGGCGATTTGAAAGAGCCAAAAGTGAGCTGGAGATGTCTACATTTTTTTTTTAAATCTCTGCTATTGATGCATACATGACCTGCTGCCTTGAGTTCCCATCTCAACGTCTTTGCGATGATGAACTATAACCTGGAATGGTAGCCAAAACAAACCATTTCTCTTAAAGAAAGAAAAGAAAGGAAAAGAAAAGAAAAGAAAAAGGAAAAAGAATTATGACATCTCCTAAGGAGTAAAAGCAGAGCAGGTGACTGTTACAAAGAGCTGTGTGACGGTGTACTTGATATTTAAGACTAAATGTCTTGGTGGAGGGCCTCAGAAGTAGCCAGGCCATTTCTTCCACAACCGCTCGTTGTATAATAGTGCGTTTGAGGCCATGCGAGGGGAAAGGGGAGGGCGCAGAGTGTTCACTACTGCGAACAAGGAACCTCTGGTCCCGAGTGGGGTGAGGTTAACCTCTCTGAGAACAAACTGGGAAAACTAACTTGAGTTCAAATTCCCCTGAGTTTATCTTGGGTCTGAATCTATTTCTCAATATCAGGTACACAAGGAATGACAGCTGTAGTGGCAGACTTAATTCTGGGGATTGCCCAATGGCAGTAAAGTAAAAATCCCCAAATCCTCCCCCCCCCCTTTACTCTCTTCACCTCTGCCCACACCGTCCCAAGCATTGCCTTAGCTTTGGGCTGACCAGGGTTTAAGGCCCCGCTCCTCTACTACCTGGTCACCTCCTTCCTGAGCCTCAGTGTCCTCAGCTCTGCTTTAAGGTTGTCATGAACTCGCCTTCAAAGCTGTCATGATGGTCACAGAGCACGATGCAGATGCACGCTTGTCCTCAGCACAAGGCCAGATCTAAATTTCTATCAGCCGTTACACCTTCCCTGAAGGATTCTTCACAGACACTCCAGTGCAGACTACACACCTATTTGACCTTGAACTTTAGAAGCTCCAGGAGGGCAGAGATGGAGTCTGTCTCTTCCCTAGTTCACACACAGAACTTGGCAAAGAACATGCTCATGATAGATGATATTGAATGAGCGATCATTGATTCATCCATGGATAAATGAACAGCATCCGCTGTACTAAGTTCTAAGATTTAAAACTGTGTGGTCCATGTCCACTGAGTGTACCCAACTGCTGAAGTAGGAGGGGACAATTAATTATGATTCACCCTTCATCCCTAAATAATGCAACAAGTGTCTGTGACGCCCACCTTCTGTCAGGTCTTGGGCTGGGTCCGGGGCTCTTACCTGTCATACTTCCTTTGGGCAGGTCATCAATCCCAGGCTCTCAGTGCTTCTGCAGATGAACACCCGCCTCTCCACAAGACCACAAATGTCTGGAGGCAGGATTCATGGCGAAGAACATTCTTTTGTAGTGCTAGGAATGGATCTCAGGGCATGCTAAGCACAAGGTCTATAAGCAGGCCTGCTTGAGCAGTGTAACACAGAGCAAGCCCACACTCCACTGTGGTCTCTCACCAGCGTAGTTGGGGGAAGGGCTGTTCTCACAGGATGAACTGCAAGCCATCATCAGCAATTCCCAGGGACTTGTTAGAAATACAAATTATGGGCTCTCAATCCAGAGCTACACAATCAGAAACTCTAGGAATGGGCCCAGGCACCTGATGGACTGTGTGGAACATGTGTGTGTGTGTGTGTGTGTGTGTGTGTGTGTGCGCTTGTGACATGTGTTGTGTGTGTATAGGTAGAGGCTAGAAGTTGTCATCTTCATCTGCTCTCCATCTTATTGTTGTTATTTGACAACTCAACAATGTGGTTAGATGGCCTGGAGTTCACTGATTTGACTAAGTTGGCGGGCCAGACAGCTCCAGGGGGTCCTCCTGCCTCTGCCTCCACAGTGCTGGTGATTATAAGCAGGCTCCATCATTCCTGGCTTTTTATGTGGTTCCTGGGTCCTCGTGCTAGCATGGCAGTACTTTATCAGCTGAGGCAACTACCTGGCCCAATTTAAGGATGTTTGTAATGTACCCTAAAGGTTGGGATTCGGAGTACAGTGCAGCAGTAATTATGGGCACACTGAGATTGACTCAATTTGCCTTTCCTCCACGAAATTCGGGTTGCCCAAGGTCGCCCTTCCCTCCATTTTACTGGCATTTCTAACTTCCTCTATCTGCTTGTGTCATCTGCACGTAGAGGTGCTTCCCTAGGTTGCAAGCAGGGCGAATCCTACCCATCTCTGTGTGACACTGGGTGGCCCAGGAATTACTAGAGGAGGTTCTGTTTGGGGAAGAAGTCTGAGGCCGTTGTGGCATCTGCTCCTTCTAGGTCCAACTCACAGTGTTCTCTTTTGTGAGTAGCGGCCCTCTCCTACTGTGTAATGATCCTACTAAGCGGTGGTCCTCTCCTGGGCTGAGGGCAGCATTTCTGCCATTTCTGGTCTTCTCCAGTTATATTGGCTTCTCTGGACATGTTCCCCATTTCTATTCCTGTCACGTTTGAGTGGAAACCCTTTCGAACATTGCTGCATCTGCAGGCAGGAAGCCCTGTCCTGCTCACTCAGGCTTCAGCTCTGGTCTTTCTATGGATGGCAGTCAAGAACCGTGCCCCAGGCTCTGTGGTACACACCGTGTTTATAACTTTACTCCTTATTACAGCTCACGGAGCAGGGGCCACTGTACTTCCTTCCAGTGAATGGAGCCTAGGGAAACTGAGGCATGAACAGCAGCAAGAACGCATGGCAAGGTCAGAGGCTTTTTTGCTGCTGTTGTGAAGGTCTGGGTGTGTGTAGATTAGAAATGCTTTGATTAGGCTATACTCAGAACTACCATAAATAATCTGATGGCCCTGTCCTGAGAACCTACCTGTTACCATGGGCCTAAGAGAAGCCTCGTGCACCAGAACTAGTGTATTCTGTCTTGTGTGAACCACGGGCCTCACCCCTCTGCCTTCTGCATGGCTCTGGTGTAACACTGTCTATATCATAGGAGTTTCCAGATGGTGCTTCCCAGACCCCTTTAAGACTTAGTGAGAGGGTTAAACATGTGTGGGGAAGCCGGGCGAAGTGGCACACGCCTGTAATCCCAGCACTTGGGAGGCAGAGGCAGGCGGATTTCTGAGTTCGAAGCCAGCCTGGTCTACAGAGTGAGTTCCAGGACAGCCAGGATTACACAGAGAAACCCTGTCTCGAAAACCATAAAAAACAAACAAACAAATAAACAAACAAACATGCATGGGGATAACCAAATGGAACTTTGGGGTCACCCTTGCTAAGCTAGACCATCCCTGTCACCCTTGTCACCTCATGGGCTTCTGAACAAAGCTGTACTTGAATAAAGGGTGTAAGTGGCAAAGGGCTGGGGTAGCCAGGCCTAGGGGGCGACCCAGCAGTTGAGAGGCTGAAGCAGGAGTATCAGCATGGGCTTGAGAGCAGCCTGAGCTACATTGTGAGACCCTATCTCAAAGGAACAAAAAACAAGTCTGGTGTAGCGGCTGATGCCTGTGATCTCAGAACACAGGAAAGTGAGGCAGGAGGATTACTGGGAGTCAAGGGCAGTCTGAGTTCAGATAAATAACAATAAAAGAAGAGCTGGGTCTCAACAGTAGCATGCTTCTCTAGGATCTAAGCTCTGGAAGAGCACATGATTGCAGGCGGGCGGGGTCTCAGGAGAGGTGGGCAGCTAGAAGGGCAGATGGAAACTGCATGCGTTGTGAGTTCTCAGCAAAGTGTGTTAAGCCTTCTACCCCCATGCCTGTGGGGAAAAGGCCTTGGGTGAGTTGAGTAAGAATGTTGCAGACAGGATGATGCAAGGGGCTCTCTGTACACATTGCAACAGAACATTCTAAAAGGGGCCCGGGGCTACTCTGATAGCCGGTTCCCAAGGGGATCGGCTCAGATGTCCATCAAACCTGCCAGACAAGAGAGGACCCCAGGCCACGTCTGAGCCCCCTAAGGGATGGTGTCACTGCAGATGTGCTCTTGGCTCTGGGCTGAAACCCAGAGTCTCACTCAGCCTTTTCCCTTCCTCTGGCCTCTACCCGTGTCACTGAGTCTTGACAATCCCAAGCCTTGGCATCTCTCAAAACACCCTTCCTGGCCCTGCATCCCCTTCATTCTGTTCCCACTGTGTCGCCATCATTCTCTCCTCCATCCCTCCACTCTTTCCACTCATCACCCAAGTCTCTTTTGTGCACACAGCGGTCCCAGAGTTGGACACTGGGAGCCGGAGAGGTCTGTGACACTCCTGCTTCACAGCAGGCTCTCTATGGAGAAAGACAAGCACATAGACACTGGCTGTTACAGGCCCATGAAGGACAGAAGCTAAGGATCTGATTGGGTACGGGGAGGGAACGGGGTCTTCCTAGCCCACGAGCTGCATACCTCGCCATTCGCTCTGAGTCTCCACCTTTGTCTATTCTGCACTCTTGAGTGTTCGGCATAGCCGACATCAAGGGGCTTACATCCCTGCCTGGTTGGCAAGAAGTCCTGCTATTAGCCCTGGGGGAAGAAGGGAAGGGCAGAGAATAAGGCTGCCAGGTTACCCTGGGTTGTTGTTGCCCACAGCTCCTATTGGGCAGCCACGTCCCCTCACCCCTCTCTGTAGAGCCTTCTCCCTTTGGCTCTTCTGTCCATGGGCCTTAAATGTCAATAGTTTTGGAGAAAGTCTCCCATATTCATGCCCTCATCTTTGAAAACAGTCTTTGTTATTAAACTTTCCTCAAATTACCCAATTTGTGAGGGCCGATCCCTGTAGGGAATCTAATTTAAGGCAGAGGTGATCATGAACAGTGCCATGAAGGTGGCTTGTAAAGGTGTTCTTGTTCGTGGTCCTTCAGAACATGAAAACAAGCATGCCTTGCCTCTGCTAAAGTCCTCCGGGGCTCCCCATTGCTCTGGGGACAAAGTCCACATTCCAAAGGCTGGGAATTAAGACTGCACCCTCTCTGCCTCCCCAATGACCAACTGGCACGTAGGGGTGTCTGGAAGGACAGCGAAGGGTTTAGACATGGGAGGAAGCCTGAGAGGGTGCAGCCCTGCCACATAGCAGCTCCAGCTGGCAAATTCCTGCCTAGAGATGATGAGTTCCGAGCCAGCGAGCCATGCCAGGCTGCCTTTCCCTCGCCCAAACCTCTGCCCTCCTTCTCTCTGCAAGGGAGGTGAGCCTGTCCTGAGTTGAACCTCAAAGGCCCTATACCATGAGTGTTTAAATCCTACCCAGTCCCTGATATCCATCAGCTCCCTGAGATTTAGTCTTTTCAATGACAAGGTAGGAATAACCTCACGGGGCTATGGGAGGTGCTTAAAGGGTTTGATGGGTGAGAATCCCCTTTCACCCAGGAGTGCTGTGTTCAAGGCGGCTCCTCTGGCGGTCACTGGGGATAGGAGAGCAGGGGAGGCATGTGGGTCGCAGGCTGGAGAGGTTGGGATGTAAATTCAGCTTTCCCACAGGCTGAGCACCCATCAGCTGAAACACTTGGGACCAGAAACAAAACCAGAAGCATTTTAGATTTCTACTTAGGGAGGTTCTGCCTGTGTGCAGGTGTGACCCTGGGTGTTTCTTTAGCTCTCTGCATCTCAGTTGCAGAGTGTGGTGACAATCATTCTTGCAGTGGTTTTGAGGTTGGATAGGGACCTAGCACAGAGCAGCTGCTTTTAAATGTTTTTTTTTCTTCCTATGCCTCTAGGGCAGGCATCCTCTATGCCTGTGAACCCCTATTAATTCCTGTCGCCCGTCTAGTCTGTACACACAGCCACAGAAACACAAAGCTATATACACTTTCAATAGCAACCTGCCAGGCAGTGGTGGCACATACCTTTAATCCCAGCACTCTGGAGCCAGAGGCAGCTGGATCTCTGTGAGTTTGAGTCCAGCCTGGTCTACATAGCAAGCAGTAGAGTCAGGGCTGCTACACAGAGAGATCCTGTTTTGGAAAACAAAAACAAAAACCTAATAGCAGCCTGGCACTGGTGACTGTATGGAGTATTCGGACTACACACTTAGTAATGCTTACCCTGGTCAAGCCCTTGGATGAGTGTCTTGAACCGTGTCTGGTTGTTCAAAGTGTTCCTGAGCTGGGATGGGTGACACAGGTCTAGAACACATCTTATAGCTGACCTTTTTGTCCTTGTGAAGAGCAGACTGGCTATCACAAAATTCTAAGGGTGCTTAGATGTTTGGAGAGAAAGCGGGTGTTAATACCCACTATGAGCCCCAATACCCACTGTCCTATAGAGGAGAAATCCCAAGTCAGCATTCTCTCTTATTTATTTTATTTTTATGTGTGTGGATGTCTTGCCCACATGTATGTCTGTGCACCGTGTACATGCATGAATGAAGCCAGAAGAGTGGATCGGATGCCCTGGGACTGGCGTTCTGCTCAGCTGTAAGCTGTCGTGTAGATGCTGGGAATTTAACCCAGCTGTCAGCTGAGCCCTCTCTCCAGCCTCTCCCCATGCCTTCTTTCAAAGTTCTAACTGTGCATCTGCTTCTCCATCTAGAACCAATCTGAACCGATGGACATAAGCGATGAGCACAGCCCTGGAAGCCAGGTGATGTGGGAGCTCTGAAGTCCATGGTACATGTTCCCACATTGAAGGGTCGAAACTAGGGACTAGATTTTTTTTTTTCAAGACAGGGTTCCTTTGTGTACCTCTGGCTGTCCTGGAACTCTCTCCGTAGATCAGCCTAGCTTCAAACCCAGCCTCTGCCTCTTGAGTGCTGGACTTAAAAGTATATACCATCACGCCTGGCATTAGGGACTAGATTGATTGGCCCTGTTCTGTTTCCCAACCTTCTACTGGCACCGGAAGAAGCCAGATTCCTGTGCTGAACCAGGAGGCCCCCCAGATTTGGCTCCTGTTGTCAACTTTTCATCTCTGCCTCCTCCCTTCCCTTCAACTTACCCCCTACGTCCCCTTTGCAGCCATCCCGGGGTTCCACTCCTGGACAGCTGCCCATGCTGGAACCTCTGAATAGATGCCCTTCCTCTCTGATCGACAGAACTAGATTCATCTCGTATCCAGCAGCAATATTGCCTCATCTTGACTTTCTTGCTTATCTTTCCCTGACAAATGACATGTCCATTGGTCAATCTGTTGTCCACTGAGCTTCTTGGCTAAGCTAGACCCACAGTGGGCACAGACCAAGGGCTCCTGGGCTTGGGTAAATTCTGAGCTCAGCAGAGGCAGGCAATGGCAGCCCGGGGTGGGGGGTGGGGTCGGGGGGAGGGCTGGCCTCAGCCTGACCTTACGCTTCCCTGCACAACAGCCTGCCCATCCTTTGACCACCAGTCTCGTTTCCTGGTTGAGTCTCCACAAAGGCTAGTTCTGGTTCTGTGTCTTCCAGTTAGTACCTGGCCTAGAGAAGGTGCACAGGAAAATGCTGAAGTCCACAAACCTGGGATCTGAATGTTTTCAATGGGCCTTGTTTACCATTTGTTATCATTAAGATAATGGTATTGGCCGGGCGTGGTGGCGCACGCCTTTAATCCCAGCACTTGGGAGGCAGAGGCAGGCGGATTTCTGAGTTCGAGGCCAGCCTGGTCTCCAAAGTGAGTTCCAGGACAGCCAGGGCTACACAGAGAAACCCTGTCTCAAAAAACCAAAAAAAAAAAAAAAAAAAAAAAAAAAAAAGATAATGGTATCTTAGTTTCTTTGCATAATGGTAACATCCTTTGCATATTATTTTAGTTGATCCATAAGTAGTCAAGATAGGAAGTCACTCCTTTCTGTCTCCCCCTTTTCCTTCTTCCCTCCCTTCTCCTGTTTCTGTTTTGAGACAGGGTATCATCTAACTCAGGCTAGCTTTCAACTCATTACATAGTCAAAAGTGACCTTGCCCTCCAGAAGGAGACATCCTTTTCCTCACCGAGCATGTGCTCAGATTATAATGGTATGACCTGCTTCCCACCTCCACTCTGTGATGAACAACTATCGACTTACCCAAGACACTTGACAAGTCTCAGATAAAGGAGAGACGGCACCCCAGACTTATAACCTTCCAGATTGATCTCTGCCCATCAGACAGTAGTAGAGGTAAGTGAATGGATTATGGGTCCTCCCACAAGTCCCCCTCCACAGAAGATGCTCGTACAGCAGAAGTGTGCCATACGGTGACCCGGGGTCTTCCATGCCCACACGAGACTGTGTGTGTGTGTGTATGCATGTATGTGTGTATGTGTTGCTAGGTTCTGAACCCAGAGCCTTTTTTATGCTAAACAGCCAGAGGAAGGAGGCCTGCCTCCACTAATTCCCTGGCTTTGTAGCACCCACATGGCTGAGCCCTTCTCTGCCCCCCATATATATGCCTGCTCTCCCCGTAGTTGCTGCATACCATCCATCCATCTCGAGTCTCCCATGAACGTGGCAGGCCACTAGCCTTCCCTTAGTTCCACGAAAGGACCCATGTCCACCACGGAGCACCATCACGATGGTCCCCCCACCCTAGCATCTTTTTCCTTCTATTTGTGCTTGACTCGGTTCTCGGGGTCTGGCAGCATTTTCTCAGTGAGGTCTGTGCCCTACCACCCACCACGCAAACGTTTCTAGGTTTCACTAATGGCATTGGTCACATGCCCTGGGACTGAGGATATCCTTCTCCCCTCTTCCGTTAGAACTCACCTCCTTTCTTCTCCACTCTCTCCCAAGGCCGTATTGCCCCAGACCTTACAGCACGCAACCCGAGGGTGAGCCACACCCCAGCCTTATCTTTTCTGCAGGGCATACCTTTAACCACTCCCTTTGCTTGAGGCTCCGCTGCTCACCCAGCTCCCCACCACAACCTGCCCTCACTTCCTCATACACTGTCTAGAGGGATCGTAGAATTCATCTTACCCTGTCATGTCTTTTAAGGCTCTCCTGGAACCCAATCCCACCCCAGCGTCTGAAGAGAGACACTGGAGGATCCTCTAAGACCAAGCTAGCCATGTCGCTGCAGCCTCCATCTCCCGCGGTTGCCAGGACTACAGTCTCTACGGTCCTGACCCAATCCAGATGTGCTGACTGCTCGGACTTGATGCTGTCCTTCCGCCTGTGCGCACATCCTCAGTCTGTGAAACTCCTCCTCCTCCGTGAGCGGCGGAGATGATTCCTCGCCTTACGTGCCTGTAGTGAGCTAAGTTCATACCTCAGTTCCTTAGTTCCCAAAGCCTCTCACAAAACAATCATGTGTGTTCCCATTTTTTTTACAGATCTGAAAGAAAACTGTAGTTGCAAACTGCGCATGGTGGCACATGCCTTTAACCCAGTGCTAGAGTAAGGCAAAGGTGCATCTCTGTACGTTCAGGCCAGCCTGGTCTACAATAGTGAGTGCCAGGACAGCCAGGGCTACAAGGAGAACCCCTATCTCAAAAACAAAAAAAAAACAAAAACAAACAAACAAACAAACAAACAAAAAAAACACCAACACCAAAACAAACGAAACAACAACCCTCAAGCCCCCACCCCGAAACCAAGCCAAACAAAAGCACCCGAAGTTGGGAAAAGAGAGGAAGAGAGGTCTGGAATTGGACTTGAAGTAAGTCCATCACTCACTATGTTTGTAGTATTGCCTCTGTCCCTGTGTTTGGAGACAGGGTCACTAGGTAGCCAGGGCTGGCTTCAAACTCTTGTTCTTCCTGCCTCAAATGCACACGCGCGCGCGCACACACACACACACACACACACACACACAGAGGGAGGGGGAGGATTCTAGGATTACAGGTAGTAGACTCCATCGCTCTAGGTTCTTTCTGACAGACTCCATCACTCTCATGTTCTTACTGGTAACAGGAAAGGCTGCGGCGCTTGGGTAACTGTCAAGTCCAGCTGTAACCTAACGAATTCCAACACTACTGACAGCAGGCCAGGCCTGCCCATCTGCAGCCCAAGGAAAGCGCAGCCAAATAAGAACACAGGCACCCGCACGGTCCCGATCGTCCCGCACGTGCTCAGATTCCCTGCCCACGTTCCAGCTGCTGGACCGTACTAATGTCTGCGAGAGAGGCTTGGGAGAAGGACAAGGAGGCCGCTGGGACGACCAGGCGTGCTTTCATACATCGGGACTCCGGCTCCCTTTTCTGTACCGTATAAACTCTGACCCGTACAGTTCAGGCCGTGCTGCTGCCCTGGGCTCTGTGCATAGGTTATCCCCGGGAGCCTCACCCCCACTCAAAAGAACGTGGTACGGTCCGGGGCGGACCCTTTGCCCCGCCCTATAGCGTCACGACCCGCCCCGTTGTGAGGTTATAAAGCGCGCGCGAGGCGGCGCTAGGCGCCGCGGCCGCGCTTCGGTGGCTTTCGGCTTGCCTAGGGTGGCAGCGGCTACCTACCTCGGCTCTCGCCCTGCTGCCGCCACGGCCTGGGCGCTGTCCCTCGGCTCCCGGAGCTCAGCGCGAAGCCCTGGCCCCGGCGGCCGGGGCATGGGTCAGGGGCGCGGCGTGAGGCGGCTTTCTGCACGGCCGTGACGTGCACCGGCTTCAGCATGAAGACCCTCATCGCTGCCTACTCCGGGGTCCTGCGGGGTGAGCGTCGGGCCGAAGCTGCCCGCAGCGAGAACCAGAATAAAGGATCTGCCCTGTCACGCGAGGGGTCTGGGCGATGGGGTGAGTGTCAGTCATCCTGAGGGTACCCACAGCGAGAGGACTTTCAGGAAGGGACTCTGGCTAAGGCGTGCTGCCCTGTGCTGGACGGACGGCTGGCTAGTTCAGGTTGGCGTCCCAGACAATTACTTCCAGTTTCTAAAAGGTCTCACCTTGTAGCCTAGGCTGGCTTCCAACTCTCAATCCTGCCTAGGCATCCCAGGGGCTGGGATTGCTGGTGTGTGCCACCACAACTGGCTTCTCTTTAGGGGAACCTGACTCTTCTGCATCCTGTCATTTTGGTTAAGGATGGGGCAAGATTCAAAGTTATCTAGTCTGGTTACCCAGTTTGAGCCAGGCAACCTGGTATCCTAGTCTAGCCTGGGTTCATTCTCCATTCTGGTACTCACCAATGTTGCAACATGTGTTACATCACTTCCCATCCCCCAACTGATGAGGGCGACACCACCCACTCAGCTCAGTTATTAGTGATATTTCTCTCTCCAGCCCCCAGTATTGTTCTGCCCTCACAAGGTGGAGCAGGATTTGGCTGGGAGGAACTGGATGGGGCAGGGTGGTAAGTAGGGTTTTGCAATCCCCTGAAACAGCCACTGGATGGAGAACATGCCAGCCTGGAACAGGTGTGCCCCAACTGTGCTCTGCCCAGCTTTTGTGTGCCAACCCAGACCGTGAAGCCCTCTCAGCACAACCCAAGTCTGACATACTTAGAAGTGGGGTGGGAGACCCTTGGGTTTTCTCGTTTGTTGAGTTGCTCTCTGTGTAACAGCTCTGTTTGTCCTGGTATTCTGTAGACCAGGCTGGTCTTGAACTCACAGAGATCCACCTAAATTGATTTTCCTTCTGGAAGGTCTGCCTTCAAGGTAGAACTGAGGCCTTCAGTGAAACCACACCACAGCCTTTCCCATACAAGGCAAAGCACCCCACATTGCTTAGCTGAAGTTGCAGAAACTGAAGGAGGAGGAAAATGCTACCCATGTTTTCCTTAGAAGGGCGGCGGTGGTGCACACCTTCAGTTGCAGCACTTGGGAGGCAGAAGCAGGCAGATCTCCAGCCTGGTTTACAGGATGAGTTTCAGGACGTGCTAATTATGGTAATCTTGAAAGTACAGGCAATCAGGAAGAAAAATAAGATTGCTAGTAAACCAACTATCTAGTAGTTGCATCTATTAGTACATGTTACATGAAGTCAAGAACATGACATACATACATACAGTTCTAACTTCAGTCTTTTCTTAATGGTGCAGCATGAGTATTTCTTGTCATTTGTGTGCCTGCCACTCTCATGCGGGTGGCTGCAAGCTAACCCGTGCTGGAGCGCCTTCACAGCGGTCCCTCCTGGCATTGCTGTGGTTATCTGCCCCTGGAGAAGTCCCGAATTGTTTCCATCCTAGGGACCAAGCCCCGGAGCTGCCCCACACAGAGCCTGCAGCTTCTAACGGCCTCTTCTCAGTGCTTCTCTTCATTGTCCCTTTTGATGCCCATAACAGAGAAGAAGGCTGTGACTTGCCCGTGTTGATGCTTTTAAGTATTCTCAGTCTCTGGGTAAGGGATGGGTCTGCCTTCTGCAGCAGCCCCTCCTGGAGGTGCGCTTCCTAGGCTCTCTCTGTCTCCCCAGAACAGGATGCCTGGTACATTCTTTTTTTTTTTTTTTTTTGACAGTTTGGATTTGGTTTTTAACTCAGGAGAAGTTGTACTCTATCAGCTCTTGAGCAGTTCTTTACTGTCATAGCAAGAGAATTTCTCCATGTTGTTGTTCAATGTGGAAAATACAATGGGGAAAAAAAGTGGGTGTGATTGCCTCATACACTGCGGCCGGGGCTAATGTGAAATGCAAACTTGTCAGTTTAGCTCTCTGGGATCTACTTTGGTGAAAGACTAGGTGGGGTAGGGGAGGGTGCTCAAGCAACCCTCCTGTTATCTTGACATCTCCAGGAGGCCTCCTTGTTCCTCCTTGGTCCTCATGGACACTCCCTAGTGGCCTAGTTCGTCTCCGCGGCTCAGTTCCCACCAGCCACCCTGTTAGAGGCAGTGTTCTAGGAAGGAGGGAAGAGATGGACTCTGTGAAGGAAAGTTCCGTAACGGGTGAGAGGTCGCACTGATAACTTGGTGACTTGCTTTCTTGTTGAAGTTTGGATGATGTGCATTTGTTGGAAGAGGGGGGAGTCTGTTTTTCATTTATTTATTTTGTGTGTGTGTGTGTGTGTGTGTGTGTGTGTGTGTATGTATGTATATGTAGTTTCTCAAGACAGGATTTGTTTTGTTTTGTTTGTTTTTTTATTGCTGGCTATCCTATAACTCCCTCCGGAGACCAGGTTAGCCTAAGAGAACTACCTGCCTGCCTCCTGGGAGCCGGGGATTAAAGGCGTGTGCCACCCCTGGTTTGCGTTGATATTTTCTGATCTCCGAAAGACTCGCTTAGCCTGAGGCTTAGAGGCCGATAGGTACCTGCAGGTACATCTCTGCCTTTGCTCCTGGGTAGGGAGCTTCTCTGAGTAGAGCCCTTGGCTGCTTGTGACTATTCTTAGTTTAGTCCACGACCCAGCGTGAGGTAGTGGCAGTACAGTTCTGAGCTGGGACATTGTGTGGCTCCAACGCCTAGGACAGGGGTGGAGTCATAGTCGGGATTTTAATAGAAGAATCCCAACAGCTGTTTGTGCTGACTGCATAGCTTGGACGGTGGAGATGGAGAACTCCCCCTCCCCCTGGGCATATCCTAGGTGGAGGGCAAAACTCCGAGGCCAGATTGTTGGGGTGATTCTGGAACCGAGGGTTGGCAGTCACCTGACAGTCCTGTAGTCCTGTGGTGGCAGAAGGAAAACCCCACTCTTGTCCCCACTCCCTCGTTCCGCGTAGCTTTCCCCACTTGTGAGTTACGTCTGCTGCCAAGGCTCACCTCCGCCAGGAAAGGAGGGCCAAACGCACTGCGTTATTAGCAGGGAAGTGACTCAGTTGCAAGTGTGGAAATTCTGCTCCGCCTCTACCCTCCTGCTCCTAAACTCTGGCAGCAAGTCCTTGAGTTATCAAACTACAGACACCCATGGTGCTGGGCCTGGCCCAACCTTCACAGTACAGGTTAGAAACTGAGGTCCCCGAGAAGGACTGGTCCAGGAGTAGAAAAGACAAAGGCTAGAACCCCGATTCATCTCTGTCCGTGTCTGGCAGCCTCCTTCAGCCAGAGAGGTGTGGGGACAGGAAACTGAGAGCTGACCATAATGTGTGCCGTGCAGTTGCCAAATGAACGCTGATTTCTCCATGCTGGGACTGGTGTCTCCTTCCCAGGCTCCCCTCGGCTTGGTGGGGAGGGGTACCACCAGCGCACAGAACTTTTGTCTGCTGGATAAACTGCCTCCCTCCCCCCAGTACTTCAGACCTCAGATCCTCTGAGGCTGCCTGGATACCTCCCACCACCACCTCAGGACCTCCCAACTGCCAGGCCATGTGCCGGTGGCCTTTCTGACCCTCCATTTTTGTGCACAAATTAGTTCTCTCTCAGGGTCTCTGCACCGCTCACCCTTCTCAGATCTTGGCATGCCTACCTAGATTACCACCGCACCCTCCCCCCCCCCCCCCGGCTCTCAGATCTGGTACTTTGGCAGTCCTTATTATTACCTGGTTATGACATATATATTGTTTCGGTAATTGTCTGCCCTGGGGGACAGGGACCTCATTTGTCTTCCTCAGTGCTGTGTCCCTCGTGTCTGACCCTGTGCAGGCAGGTGGTAGAAGCCCTGGAGATATTTGTTGAGTAATAGAATCATTTGTGGGGCTTCCAGGTCCTCTAGGCAGGAAGCCCTGCTTTCAGCTTCAGTGTCATTCTCTAGCTGTCCCCAGAATGGTCCGTGTATGTGCTGAGTGTCGTCGGGATACTCAGTCTGGTTAAGAGCTTGTCTCGGGGCTTGAGTGCTGAATGGGTAGAGCCGGGTGTACTGTGATCCACTCATAGTTTCAGACTAGAGAAGGCCAAAGCCAGGATTCCTATCCTGCCTTTATTCCTGCCCCACTTTTGGGACATGATGGGTTTACTGTCTCTGAAGATTTCATTTTCCTGGTTTGAAATAGAGTCAAAGCTGGGTGTAGTGGTACACACCTTTAATCCCAGCATTCAGGCAGAGGCAGGTGGATCTCTGAATGCCGAGACAGCCAGGGTGTTGGGAACCTGGTGTCCTAAGTGGCTTACTTCCTTGACCTCATCATCAAAGATGAAGACCTTCATAAGAACTGGATATGTAAAGACTGGTTCCTGGAGCGGACTCTCCTGGGTGTGAGCTTGCAACCTGGTGGCCCGGCCCGGCTTTGCTTCAGCAAGCCACTGTCCCTTGCTGATTGTTAGTCCCTTCCTGTGTGAAATGGACAGGGGTGTGGTGCTGAACTTGTGAGACCCTTGTGCCAAGCCAACCCCTCAGGAGCAGGAAGCCCGAGAGTCTGCTCTCAGAGCAGCTGGTAATTCGGAGCCAGGTAATCTGCTTCTGCCTTCCACACTGTGCCAGCTCCTCGGTTCTTACCCTCTGTCAGCCCAGAATATGGGGCTTGTATCCTCCTTGGGGCCCCCAGAGGAATGTGCCTCCCTCTGGGGAGGGATTGTCATAAGGACCTATTCTGGGGACTCCTTGGTGACGCACATGCGAGCTGTTGGTGTTGCCATAGCAGCTCCTCCTACTCCAGGACTGAAAGTGCTGGGTCAGGGAGGGGGTTGAGAAAGCAGGCGCTAGGGTCCCGTGTCACTTGTATCACAGTCCTGGTTGGCTGTTGAGAATCTAGCATCCTAAAAAAACTTCCTTTTCTGCCTTTACCTCCCAGACTCTACCATATTTAATGAAAACTAAATATGTTAAACCCTAGCCCTCTAGAATAACCCTTGTAGGAGCCTATGCTCCTGTTAGAAAGATCACTTGAAGATTAAAGAGCCATTAGGAAGCCGGGTGGTGGTGGCGCACGCCTTTAATCCCAGCACTTGGGAGGCAGAGGCAGGCCGATTTCTGAGTTCGAGGCCAGCCTGGTCTACAGAGTGAGTTCCAGGACAGCCAGGACTACACAGAGAAACCCTGTCTCAAAAAACCAAAAAAAAAAAAAAAGGCCATTAGGAATTGAGGCAGAGTGCGGAAGGTCCGAGTTGACAAGGCCTCAGGTGGCCTCTGCTCTGTTCTTACGCCTTAGGTAGTGCTCGAGGGACACCTAGAGAGGAGGGGGGGTCCCAGAATCTGAGGAGACTGGGACGCTGGGCTCCTGGTAGCAGGCTCCCGATGGCATGGCCAGGTACTTTCCCCAGCACAGCCTTCCCTTTGGGCCAAATGTCACTATGGGCACTGTTTTGGGACACATAATTTCCATAATAGCTCTCAGAGGAGATTGTTCATCTTTCTGGGAAGGAACTCCCCAGTGGGTTGGCAGGTAAATGGCTAGCCTGCCGCCTGTCCAGGCGCTGTTGGAAGGAGAGGAACTAGACGGGCTTTTCCTGGTGTCCAGGGTAGAGGCCAGCACTTCGTGGCCGTAGTCCTCCCTGCCTGCCTCTCTTATTTCAGATTCAGTCCCTGCTGCTTCTGGACTAGAGTTTTATCCTGGAGTCCTCAAGTTTGTCGCTCTCTTTGCAGATGCCATTTTCAGGGCCCCATGGCCTCCTTATGTTAGGCTGGCCTCATCTGAGCTGTTACATCCCCTCCCCAGGCTAGTCTGGGGACATCCCTCTGAGCCTGGGCCTTTCACGCCCTCTGTATACCATTCATAACCTTTTCTCACCAGCTATGTCTAGGGTGGGTGGTACAGGAATTGCCACCTCTGGCAGGTGCCTGAGAAGCAGAAGGGAGGTAGGGACCGGAAGCTTCTCTCTTGGTTCGGGGTCCTTAGGAAGGACGTTTCTCTCTGGAGCCTTCCTGTTGTCCCTGACATTAGCCCACCCTTCCACTTAGAAAAAACCTTTTCTGTATGGCACAGGTCAACTTATTTCTGTTCTTGCCCCGGCCCTTTTTATTTATTACAGTCTCTTCAAGCATTCAGGAATTGACCGGGTACCTTGTCTTTGTATGGCTCCATTGTGGCCACAGGAACCCAAACAGAGTGAGACATAGTTCTTGCAAATGAACACACACCTCATAGTCTAAAGGGCTTTGAATGTGGGACTGAGAGGCAACCTGTCAGCGTGGGCAGGGCGTCCTCAGTTGGGCACAGGAAGACTTCCCTGGGGAGGGTGATAAGCCAGTTGGCAAAGAGCCGGTGCCTGAAAGGGACCCCCAAAGTATGTGCTAAACAACTGGCCAGACTCAGAAGCAAGAGGATGGTACTGGGTCAAAAGCATGTGAGGTGGAGGTTGGGGACAGCCCTGTGTGCAGGGATTGGCAGAGCCCAGCACCACAGTAGGACCACAGCAGGCCTGATCCTCCAGAGCTGATAGTTCCACCATGTTGGCCCTGTCACCATCACATATGTGGACTCTGACCAAAAGTCCCTCCCTGAGGCCACCCAGAAGACAGCTAGCTCACCTCTGGCCTCAAAGACGTTGTATCACTGTGGCACTTGACTGGGTGTCCTGGCCTCCCAGCCCCTCATAACTGTACACTGTATGCACAGTCCTTAGGAGCAACTCAAGAGTAGCTTCCTCCTCTTCAAACCAAGGTAAAGTTTCAGTCCAGTGGCCCAGATGTGGCTCCCTTGGGACCTGAGAACGGGCAGGATGCCTTCCTGTTCAGGGAGCCCCAGAGCCCTCAGTGCCTCTGATTTCTGGATCTTGCGAGCTCTAATACCTGGGCCAATTCTGATTGGTTCTTTCTACAAGTTATTTGGATTCCTTACAGGACCTCTGGGTCAGAACTACGGACTCCGGGTCTCAAGGAGGGTGGCGATTTGCAAGAAGCATTAGAATCCCGGGTTTGTATCGCTTTAAGGAGAGGCAGGTGCTGCGTCCACTGAAAGGTTACTGATGCTCACTTGATAATTAGCTGCCACTCATGGACATCCCTGCTCTTTATGGCGCTCTCGCCTAACCCTGATCCCACCTAATTCCCTCTCGGTCTCCCCGAGGTAGGTATTAGCCCCGCTGTACAGGTGAAGAAACCGAGGCTTGTATAGACGGTGACTCATCCAAGCCACACTTCCTGTAGGTTAGAGGCCGGTTTCCTCACCGCTTCTGTGGACTTCTCCTGGGTGCAGCTTCTCCACAGATACTTGAGGTGGTGGTGGAGGAGCCATGGCGGCTGCCCTGGGACATGGTCTCCCAGCTGCTGTGTGTAGCACGGGCTTCGACACCTGTGCTCTTACCTCTCGTCCTCAGGCCCGAGACCCTCTACCCCTGGCTCTGGCTCATTACCCCGAATTCTTTTCCTTTATAGTTGTCTCCCCCTAATAGCACATTCTCTCTCTCAGCAGTGTCTTGAGCTTCCAGACAGGTGCGGCTGATTCCCACCCCCAAACACTTCCATCCCTGGCAGCGCCTTCTAAGAGCTCATGCTTTGGGTCCTATCAGTCATACCGCTTTGACTAGACAGTCTGTTTTCAGCTTCTCTTTGGGACGTTCCGATTACCCCTTTCCCCTTTCTGGATTGTTGATGTGCCTTCACTCTGCCTTACTGGAACCCCCTCTGGTTTGGCTGTTCTACCACGGACAGTCTGCTCGCCTTCCTCCAAAGCCCATTCCGTACCGTTTCTCCAGTGCACAGCCTTGGCCCCCACTAGCACGCCGTGTGAAAAGCTGTCTGCTCACTATGTATAGCCTTTCTACTGCAAGGCAAAAGCAGCAGCCATCTTGCCTAACTGGCCATATGTGCCTTACGTACATTGAAAACAAATTTGTTACCTGTATGCACACCTACACACACATGCATGCTACAGTCCCTGTGTGGAGATCAGAACACAGCTTGAAGGAGCTGGTGCTGTCCACGTGTGTCCCAGGGTCGGGACTCCGCTTATCATACCTGGAAGCAGTTACCTTACGCATCAGGCCCCTGTCTGTTTTTTCATTTCATCTTTTCCAACAACCCTGTGAGGTTATTCTTATGCTCAGAGAGCTTTAATCACTTATCTCATGTCATAGAGCCAGACAGGGCAGAGCTGGCCCTTCCCCAAAAGGGGCTTAGGTACACTCTGCCACCTGTAGGCAAGGGTGAGAGAAAGCCAGGAGGCCTGGGAAGCAGCCTCCTCGCTCGCTCTGACATTAGGTATTGAACGAGGGTGGGGAGTGTCTGACATAGTTCACATCATTCTCATTCCTGGGCCCCGAGATGGAGGCTGTTGGGTCCACTGAGTCTTGTGACCTCAGCAGGAGCTTGACTGTGGGAGTCGCTGGGTGGGGTCCCTTGCACAGCCTGTCTGCACACAACTGTCCCCATGACAGTGAGGCACAGTGTAGGCAGAGCAGGTGGCCCTTCTCATTCAGGTGCTATCTTGGGGTTTGGGTGTAGACTTGCCGTGTTTAGTAGGGGAGCTCGCCCTCTGTATGGTTCAAGTGATTGAAGGTACTTGGAGTCCGGCTTCCTGTGCCCTCTCCTGAGGTTAATCTCTTCGCTTGGACCATGCCGGTTTCCCCCTTGTCTTTTACCCTCCTAAGGAGTACTATGAGACAGTGACATGTCGCAGGGTGGCTCTGGGCCTCTCTGGCATTCCCTTCCCTCTGTCCTCCAGACATGGAGTATACATGAGCCGTGTGCAGGGGTCAGCCTCCCCAGCGGCCCGGGGCAGCCTTGGCTTCACAGGACTCGTCTATTTACACTATACAGACTTCATCTCTTCTGTGAAAAAAACGATGTTTACAAGAGGAGGTTCTGTTCCCTTCATGAGTCAGGGAGCCTGCTCTTATAGATGGCCAGAGAGGCTCAGCGTCTTCAGAGCAGGGCTGGCTTGGATTCTTGAAAGCGGCGTGGTGCAGTAGGGTATCCAGTCTCCTGGGACCAGCCATGCTGGGTTTATCCGGCCATACAGCAGACATGACCCTGTGTGAGGTTCTACACACACAGACGAGTCAGGTCCAGTCCTGGCACTCACAATGCTCTGATAGAGGTGGGTGGCCGAGGAACTATACATGGGATGCTGTGAGACTGGAGCTGTGTAAGAGCGGAGAAGAGTGGGTGTGCCCAGGGAGGCTTGGGACGAGGAAGCTGGCTTGGGCTGGATGCTAAGACTCTGGCCCGCCCTGCCTCTGAGTCAAACTGGCTAGGTGTGGAGATGGTGGCGTTTGATTAGCTTCCTCGCCAGCTGAACTTCTGCCAGCCAAGCTGGAGTCCGGGAAGTGTTAACAACCAGATGGCAAAGGCTAGTTATGCCCTGGGGATTTACAAGGGAACCCTCACTTCCGGGTTCCCGAGGTGATTGTCCCAGGGCTGCTGCAAGCTGGTGAACTTGAGGGCCCAAAATCTGACCAGGAGGAAGACACCAGGGACCATGAGCTTTCTCTAACTCATTCCATTTTAGAGATGGGGACACTGTACTCCAGAGAGGGAAAGTCACCTCGCCAAGCGGACCCGGGGATTGGTAGCACAGCTAGGTCTAGAGCCCGAAGGCCTGCAGCCTCTCTTGCTCTTTAAGAAGCCTTCTGTAGCATGCCTGTCATTCAGCACCCAGGAAACTGCAGCAGAACTGCAAGTTTGAAGCCATCCTGAGCTGTATGAGACTCAGCAAAACCAAAGCTAATCAGTGAAACACAAGATGCAAACGAACTTGAACTGTTCCTGTTCTGCCCTCTGATTAATTTTCCTCACTTCCCAGCGTCCCCTAGCTTCCCTGGGGGAGAAAACAGAAGGGACGCGAGACCAGCAGCATAGAGGCAGATGTAGACCCTGGATTCAGGTCTGAAGAGAGACCCACACTGAGAGGCCCTGCCATGATCAGCCTCACATGGGGTGATGATGACAGACTCCCAGGATTCCAAGCTTCAGGATCTCCTCAGGCACCATGCCTGCTGCTCTGCCCTGCGTGGAAGGAGCCCAAGGGGCCGGGATCGGTAGAGTTGAGTGCCTTTCTCTCATACGACCCTGGCCGTGTCAGGGCACTGAGTACCCAGATGTGGATCAGAACTGCCCTGGCCTCAGGCAGCGTCAGGTCTCACGTGACAATCATCTTGAACTTTGTCCTTTGCTCAAGGAAGAGGGTGTGGGAGCTGGGATAGACCAGTTCCTTGTCCATCCCCTGCTCTCTCTCCTCGCTTCACTCCCCTGGGTGGCTAGAAAGCCTGTCAGGCTCCAGGCTCCGGTGGCCCCCAGGGAAGGAAAGAAGGTACCTCCCTGGAGGACATCCGGCCCTCTCCATCGGGAAGGCACGGTGTGTCAAGCAGGGTGTCACCTCTGAGGGGCAGCCACTGTTGATAGGCCCCTCAGGGCTTCCACAGGGGCCTGGACTGGAGGCAGCCAGGCAGGTGGGGGTGTGGGAGTGGATCTGAGGAATGTGGTCCTGCGCTTCACCCCAGCCTTTCCAGGCATCTGCCATTTCCCCTCGCAGAAACGCAGCCGGTCCTTGCCGGACTGCATTCCCGCTTTGCTGGCAGGGCGGGCAGTAGGTGGTTGGTCCAGTGAGGCAGGCTGAGGACAGAAGGGTGGGCTCGGGCCTGCTTGGATACGGGCCTGCAGAGTCTCTTAGGCCCTTTGGTTTTGTCTGTATAATGGGATGAGGGTTGAACAAAATGGGATAGGCTTTTCTGTTTACTTGTAAGCAATTTCAAAAAATTAGGGGGACTTGGGTCTTTGAGGGTTTTTTTTTGGGGGGGGGCTTCTCAGTTTTGGGTGGGGCATATAACCAGTAAGGAGTTTCTGCATGACTCCCACACTGAGTGCTGCCCCAGCTACAGCTGACTGTGTTGACTGAGATGCAAGGCCTGCCAGCGCAGGGTGAGGGTTTCAGGCCTGGGCTTGGGCCTCACTTCCCAGCAGGCTCAAGGTGTTTTCCAGTGCCCTATGTGCCTTTCCTTAGCCACGCCTCCAAACGCTAGCCTGAGGTTCTTTCTGCCTACGGTAGTGGTGGGGCTGGTAACAGAAGGCATTTGTCATGTATTTATGTCCTGCCTAGCAGTTGGCTGAACACTGGTTCACTCTCTCACTCCATGTGAGACTTAGATGCTTCTAGTTGTTTCTCAAATTTAGCACCTTGAGGTATTGTCAGCTGCACAGTTGACTCACTGGACCCTGGCATTTCTAAGCTGTTCAACAGGTGATATGATTGTGTGTCCCCAGACAATGCTTAGGACATAACAATGCCTCAGTGCCTATTGTCCTTCTGCCAGTGGGGTACTTGGCCTTGCCCGATGGGCACCTGTGCTTAGCCCTCGCAGCCGTTGTTGATGGTGGCGATATAGCCAACCAGCCTTATGTCAGGAGTTTAGACTGTATCTTGGAGGTTCATCTCTCTTATACATATGCTTGAGACTTGTCTCTACATATAGTCCAGGGAATGAAAGGTCATAAGACCCTTAAGGGTATAATTGTGACAAAGTCACTTGTCTTCGCTAGTGCCACCTCTCCAGTAGGTACCAGGCTGCCTGGCTGTGCTACCTGTCAGCTGTTGGAGTCCAGGGGTCATCCTGGGTCTACAGCTACAGAGCCAATTAATTGAGCACATTTTGTCCTGATGTCCTGTCTTGGCACTTGCTTAGAAGCAAACATGGGTACAGCCTGGATCAGGTGCCTCCATGTGTCCTGTGTGTCTTTGCTTAACACACTCCGGACACCAGCTTGAGTTTTATCTGCAGTGCTGGGGAACATAGCTCCCCACTTTAGGGGAAATAAGATACCCGCCCCCCCCCCATCCTCCCTACGCCCCAAGCCTTGGGAACTGCGGTGAAGTTGAATGTAAATCGCTCTTAAGCTGGTAGCAGCTAGGATTGGTCATGGGGTGGGGATGAGCGTCAGCTTCATGGAAAGAAGGGTGTCCACGATGGAGGGAGTGGGGCAGGGATCCAGGGTGCTCAAAGTACACTTGGACAAAAATCAAAACAAAATATTGCAAATTGGATGTTGAACTTGTGTCCTTGGCCTCACAGCCACAGATACCAAAGATTAAATATTTGTACTAGACCCAGATAAAGGAAGATAGGTGTTTGGGGCATAGCAGATGGGAGAGATCTGGCCTCATATATGGCCCAAATCCAGGGCTAGCTCTGAGCTACCCCATCCCACATCCCCTTGTTTTCTATGTAGAAACTATGATATGGAGAAGGCTGTAAAGCAGCCATTAGGAAGCCATTTGGTGGCCACGGGAGGATCTAGTTATTTCCGATTCTGAGGCCCACATGCACCTGTCTAGCAAGGCATCTGTGGGAGGGGTGTTACACTGAGGTGTCTGAGGCTGGGGAGCAGGCTTATAACGAACGGACATCTTCTCCTGCAGGCACTGGCTCCAGCATCCTCTCGGCCCTCCAAGACATCTTCTCTGTCACCTGGCTCAACAGATCCAAGGTGGAGAAACAGCTACAGGTCATCTCAGTACTACAATGGGTCCTATCCTTCCTGGTGCTAGGTAAGCTCACCTAGGGTGGTGGTAGAGGGGGGTGGGGAGGGCACGGCTGCACCCAGTGAGGTCATCTTCTTCTCCCCCCTCTTTCCATTGACTCCCATGTTTTAAGTCAAGTATCCCACCCTTGGGCATGCCAGAAACCTTAGCCCATAGATGTAGTATGGCTTCATTTTGCAGCTTAACTTGCCCAACTTACCTGACTCTGGTCAAGATAAAGGTTTTGAAGATAAAGGTTGGAAGCTGCCTCACAGAGCCTGCTGGCTGTCCCATTGCACGGATGCTGTAGTTAGGATGTGCCGAGATCCCAATGTCAGTCCCAATCTCCTTTGCTGAATGAACTCCCCAGCTGCTGCCCTGCCCGAGGTGACTTTGTGATGCTGTTTGGGCAAACAAAGGGCAAACTGCTCTCTTGGGCCTTCTCCTCATGCTGAGGCCTTAGGTCCTGCCACAGAGCATCCCCAGGCTGCCCTTGGAGCCAGGCCTTCAGGCACTCTCTCCTCAAACCGCCTAGGACGGTAGGGTGAGCTGAGCAGGCCTCAGATGATGGAGAGCAGCTGTCTGGAGGCAGGCATGGAGCCTCAGCCCACAGTGTAGACCAACGGGAACAAATCCCACATGGGCCAGGGTCTTGGAATGTCTTTTGTCAAGTTCCTCCTACACAGATGAGGACATGGAAATGGAGAGCTTTAGTGACAGATCATGACACTCATTAAAGTGGCAGGTTGGAGTTCAAGTCACAGTTCAGTGCATTCCCTTAACATGAGGTCCAGAATGAATGGCTGGAAACCACAGTGGGCTTTAGATTCATTGAACTCCTAAGATAAAACACAAGACCACGTATACATTTTTATTGCTAGAAAGGCTGTAGCTGTCCTCAGATCCTTACAGGGTCATGTGGCCCCAGAAAGGTGAAGAAACGGGTGTGAGTTCAGGGCTCAGACCTGAGTGTGGTTTGCATTCGGCCTCTTCTTGGAATACCAGGGTAGAAGACAGTGCAACCTCATCTTTGATCAGACAGGAAGGAAGAACCTAGTGGGGACACAGCCTTGTCCAGAGCTACAGAAGAAAACTAGAAGGAGCCAAGACAAGAATTCAGCGGCCCCAGCCACTCGGTCCCCCGCCTAGTGTGCTTTGCCAGCTCCCGTGGTCTCTCTCTGCACTGGAAGCCACCACTTGCCTTAGTGGGTCAGAGCTTGACTGCGGGGCACTGAGTACATTGTGCAATCCTAGCCCAGAAAGCATGTGATAGGGACTAGGGACTGGCCCCAAGCTGTAGGTTAATGATCTGTGAGGCCCAGCCACAGCCCAGAAACTGGCTCAGCGTGTCTTTCCAACATGCTGCTTGGTGTAGGTGAGAGCTAGACCTGGGCAGATGACAGGCCTGCTTAAGCTGCTGTTAATGACTACATGGGCAGTCGCAGCCACTCCCTCCCACTGGGTTCCAAGCCTGCTGGCAGAAGCTTGCTCTCCCGTGAGGCTGCGGTGGATCCCTGACATGTTTCTCTTAAACAGTTTTTTTTTTTTGGTTTGTCTTTCAAATGTGCCACGTAGTCCACTAGGACTCTGGTGAAAGCTGAGGGCCTTTTTGGTGCTTTTAATTGTATAAATAAAGCGCATTGGGTTTTAGAGGAACTAATAGTGCTGGACTATAAATATGTTAATGTTTGAAACCCAGTTGGATATTTAGTAATGTGTACTCTTTTTATTACGTGTTAGAATTAGAATGTAGCTGCAACTATAATAATTACTAATCTTAAGTAGTAATCAATGGAGCATCAAGATTGCTGAGACTGCTATAATTCGATATGAACACACCCTTGCCATCTGTAGGTATCATGGCAACAGGCTTTGCTAATACTTCTGTGGTTTAGTGAAGGAAATGCTAAACATCCATGTGCATCCAGCTGAAAACCTTGATGTCACTCTGCTCCCCCATACGAGTCCATCACTCTTTCTGTGGTCCAGATCATGTGTTAAGTTCCAACAGCACGTCATTGTATCTTGCCAACCCTCTGTAAGAAAGTAAAGGCTCAGGTGTGGGCAGTGGCCAGTACATGGCAGGGCCAAGTCTCTGAGTCTGCTTGGTCCTAGAGTCCCTGCTCTCCACAGCCCTGTGGCTGTTTCCTGCGGAAGAGCACCCACACACTACCCTATACCACCAGCTGGGGGCCAGAGCCCTGCAGGGTGAGCTGCTTGTGGCTGCCTGCCATGCACAGGAAGGGATGCCTGCAGGTAGCTCTGAGCGGTCTCTGGGTGGAACAAGTAGGCTGACTCAGTCACTGTGCTATCATGTCCCGGGCCCAGCAGCATTGGGGGCCTTCAGCCTCCTCACCCGAGGACATGGCACCGGAAGCTGTTGTAGGGTCTCCAAAAGGGGGTCATTTTATGGGCTAGCTCATAATTGTCTTCCCAAAACTCCCTCTGTAAGGTTTTTGGATACAGGATCTTATTATGTAGCCCTGATTGGCTTGTGTGCATATATGTGTGTGTGTGTGTGTGTGTGTGTGTGTGTGTGTGTATGTGTGTGTATTATGTAGTCCAGGCTGGCCTCAACTTACAGAGATCCATCTTCCTCTGCCTCCAGCGAGCTGGGAATAAAGTTGTGTGCCTCCATGCCCAGCAAGTAGCTTATTCTGAAAAAACCCTTTCTATATTGGTACCTGGGGTTGGAGAGAGTAATCTCACCTTGCTCTAGCTCCAAAGTGGCTCATGGACTTAGCTCTGTTGGACAGGAGGGTGGATGAGAGAGAGGGTGGGGCTGCCCCAGCTGCAAGAGCCAGGACTGGAATACCAACTTTGGGCTTCTGTCACTTAGTCATGCAGAAAGGACAGGTATCAAGTGATAACCGTCCTTCCCATAGCAACCAGTGTCCCAGCAGCGAGGGCTTTAGGATGTTTTCACAACACCCTTTCTGAACTCCATGAGCCTGGCCAGGCCCCGGAATGAACTGAGCCTTTCTTTGCTTTGGACACTGCAGAGGCGGGCGCTGGAGGAACCTTTTTCTGGGACCGTGGAAGGGGGGGGGGAGGGCGAGGCAAACTGTTGGAACAGGGTGCTCTATGCAGCCTGAATATAAGCAGGACTCTTCCCAGCTGCCTTAGGACCCACATTATCTTCAACAGGGTGTGTGGGCTGCAGATACTTCCCAAGACTCAACCTCCTATGTGTGTACCACTGCTAAGTTGTCTTGAGAAACCACGAGGCCTGCTCTCCAGAAACTGTCATCTGGTTTTAGTTCTCCTAGGGAGAGGCTCAGGAGGAAGAGGGTGAGAACCACAATTTCCCTGTTCACAGAGATCTGCATCTAGACTTTCTCATGGAAACAACTCTCAGATAGGCTTAACCTTGTAGATGGAAAACCCGAGCCCCGCCCCCACCCAGGGGGAAGGATTTAGAGGATTTAGATTGTCTGGTAGGTAGTTTGATATTGAGGCACACTCAGGAGGAACAAGGATCTGACCAGGGCTTTAGGACTGGGTAGAAAATGGGAAGAGAAGCCGTGATGAAGACACCTGACATCTGGGGGTGGCCATGAGATACTGGCTCTCCTACCCTCTGGGCCAGGCTGTTCAGCCACATGGCCTGCCGGCAGGTCCAAACGACAGAGGCCACAAGTAGGTGTTCTGGAGAACCTTTAAGTGTTTGGGGAGAAGGGAGCCTGGTGGGCTCTGGCTCTGGCCTAGGGCTGTCTAGCCTTCTGTATGTTAAAGGGGACAGCTCTCCTGTGACAACAGCCCTCTTCACCCCTGACTCCACTCCTCACCGCCCCCCCCCCATCACAGTCTGAGATTTCTCATCTTTGGTGAACTTCTAAGGCAGAGTATGGACCGTGGACTTCAAAGTCTGAGTTTAAACCCTGGCTCTCCTCTGGGTAAGCATGGGCAAACCCACTCCTGCCAGGTTCTCATCTAATGCAGACACAGTGGCTTAGCCCATCCCCAAAAGTAAAGGGAGATATTCTTTTCCTGTGTCCAGTGCTTTTGCTCGGCACTGGCAGAGGGGGCCATGCAAGGAGGAGACGTTAAGGATTGCTTCACAAGAACCCGAGGTCGCCCTGTATTGCCCATCCTGCTCAAGCCCAGAGCCAGCACCAGGACTCACCAGAGTCTTAGGAAGTGAGGCCTGTGCGCCCCCCCCCCCAGCACTCCCAGCCTAGGCAGCTGGGCCCTCCACCTAGATTAGTGCCATGGGAAACTTCATCCCTTCCCAGGAGGCCCGGGCGCCTGACCTGCTGTCCTGTGCTTCCCGCAGGAGTGGCCTGCAGTGTCATCCTCATGTACACCTTCTGCACTGACTGCTGGCTGATAGCTGTGCTCTACTTCACCTGGCTGGCATTTGACTGGAACACGCCCAAGAAAGGTAACCGGCCCCCTCCCCCACCCACCATTCATCCAGCACCCTAGCAAGCTTGCTGGGTTGCCACTCCTCCTCCCACTCCTCCTCCCACCCCTCCTCCCACTACTCCTCCCACTCCTCCTCCTGGCTACTGCCTCTTTTTGTGGAACACCACTTCGTGAAAGGCCTGGGCTAGGCTGTGTATGGTTTGGGGTGGGCGATCCAAAGCTCCCTCAGTGTGTCCACAGAGCTCACCTTTCTTAAGGGGATGGGGGTGGGGGATGTATGTGGGAAGGGGCCCACTGGGCAGGTACAGAGTCCCTCAGGGGTTCCTTCTGGCTCTGTCTCCCTCCCCTGTGTTGCTCACGTGTCCCTCATGCCCACTCCTTCCCAACGCTGAGTTTTGTTTCCTGGAAGGTGGCAGGAGATCGCAGTGGGTGCGTAACTGGGCCGTGTGGCGCTACTTCCGAGACTACTTCCCTATCCAGGTAAAATGCGCTGCACTGTCCTGGGAGGCCAGGGATGGCGGGAGGATGGACGGGGGCCGTGCTGGGTGGAACTGTTTGGGGTCTCCCACCATGAGCATCTGCCCAGACTGCTGACTCCATGCCTGATGGAGGAAAAGTTTGTTTGATACATACACTGGGTAAAGTGAAACCAGGACCTCTAAGACAGAGCCCTGCTATTTCCAGCCACGAGAGGCAGAGTTGCCGCAGCTGGACCGGGCAGCCGGGGCGATGAGAGAAGCCTGGTAGTCACTGGCTTCTCGTTTGATTCCTTGAGGAAAGCGAGACTTGTTTGGTTCTACACCGAGGGGTCTGTACGATGTAAGGGGCAGGCAGCCATAGCTGTGTTTTGTGATATTGCTTCTCCCACTTAAGTGAAGATTGAGCTTATAACTTAAAACGAGGTGACCCAGGAGATGAAGCGCTTAGCCAGCCGGGCTGGACCGTCAGGGGGCGTGGCCCTGAGAGGGCGGGGAGAAACAGCTGCGTGAGGCCTGAGGAGAAAGGAGGCCTCTCCACACTGCTCCCTCCATTACCCTTCCCACCAGAGAGGAGCCTGGAGGCTAGCGAATGGCGAAGCTTGGTGACGCCAGGGAGCAGCTGCGCGGTTTCCATTGCTGCCCTGCCTCAGAGGCCGGGTTCCTCCCGTGGTGGCACTGCGCCTCTCCGCTCAGCGGAGCAGGGTCCGGTGGAGTCCAGGTGCCCAGTGGGACTCTGTCTTCCAGGATGCAGCCTCCTGCTCCGAAGCCAGTTTACAAGTCCCCGTGGGTGTCGTCCTTGTGTGCCTTTGGCTATTTGAGGGCTCTTTGCTTTTGGGGGGCCATTTGTCTCTTCCGAGATGCAACTGGGTCCCCAACAGGAACAATGTTGGTGTCTTCTTGGCTCCGTCTGCAGGCTGGGTGGTGAGACGGAGATCTGGCCCTGATGTTACGGAGGATTGTGAGTGGGCCTGTAGGCTTCCCCTCACTGGGAACCTGTCTGGCTAGCACTCCGAGCACCCAGCCCTGACACACCCTTGCTGCTAAGGCCACCCAGAGAAGGCGGAGAACTGAAAGCAGAGGCAGTATGTGTGAAAGTGTGCCTGACAAGGGCTGGCGTGCCTTAGTTGTTGTGAGTCAGGCCCTGAGATGCACCGGGAGGTGGAGGTGGCCCTGCCTTCTTCCTCTGCACGGCTCTGTGGGAGTGACCCTGGGCTGCTCAGGAGGGCCCTGCCTACTGCTGCCATGGCCAGGGCTTTGCGCTCCCTGCAGTTAGGCTTCCCTCTTCAAAGGCCAAAGCCTTGCCCGAGATGCCCAGCAGGCCCATGGCTGCGGTGCCAGGCCTTCTGACATGTGATTCAGGCTCCTTCTCCCTGCCGCCTGACTGCCCATCCCCCTGCGTGGGACTTGATCCCAGCCATCTCCACCGCTTGGAAGATTTCCTCTTCCCGAATCTCCTTGACTGTTGGAACCAGGGTTTAAGTTCTTGCTCTGCCAATCCACTCACCGGCAGGCCGGTGTTGGGGCTGCTCTCGGGCCTGTGAGTCCTGTCATACTCTTAACTCTCTGTGCTAGCTTTCTCAGCCTTCCCGAATGCCATTTGCCTCAACTGCAAGTGGAGCTGTTAAGTGATGGAAAGTGAGTTAACGCTAGGGAGATGCTACTAGGTCTGCTCTTCTGTCTTCCCAGCCACTGGCCCCTGGCAGGCTGGCGGTTCCCTTCCCGCAGTAAGTGACTTCATGATAGTTGGTCAGATCCTCCCCCCACAACCTGGGGAATTCAGTTCTATTCCAACTGCTCCTCTACCCCTTCAAAAGACCTAAACAATGGGCTGGATAGATGGCCCCATGGTTAAGAGGGCTAGCTGCTCTTCCAGGTAACCTTGGTTCAAATCCCAGCACCTATATGGCAGCTTCTAGCTGTCCGTGTCTCCAGTTCCAGAGGATTCAGTGCCTTCCTTCTTCTGGCCTTTGAGAGCACTGCATGTACATGGTGCATAGACATACATGCAGGCAAAACACTCACACGTGTAAAATAAAAATAAATCTAGTGGGACGTGGCAGCACATACCTTTAATCTTAGGTAGAGGCAGTTGGATTTCAGGCTAGTCTGGTCTTCATAGAAAAGTTCTAGGCTAGCCAAAGCTGACCCTGTCTCAAGTAAATACATGAATAAATCTTAAAAAAGAGCCAGTGAGCCTGTTTTTACTATTTTTTGGTTCTGTTGAGCTCCTGGGCATCCGGTGAACTGCCCTGTGAGGGTGTCTGGGCCTCACCCTGAGTGTGACAGGCTCTATCTTTGTCCTTTGCCGCTTTACGTCAGGTCTGATACTCTGTGCCCTAGAGCTTTATGTGCCGTGCCCGGTCCGCCTCTTTCTCCTGAGCTCCTGCCACGGGTTATGTAACAGAGAGCTCCAGCCAGATAGACCCAAGTGCCCACTCTGCGTCTCCCTGACTGCAGCTCCCCTCTCCAAAGTCATCCAGCTGCCGCAGAGGGCATCTCTCTTGGCAGTGGTAGGGCTGGCTTTTTGAGCAGCCACTGGGACTATAACCACCTATAACATAAGTGTCCCATGTCCTGGGATTCCTCTCCCTGAAGGGTAGGCACGGCCTTTGGAAACTAGGAAAGGCTCTCTCGGGGCTTCAAATCGGCTATCTGTCTAATTGCCTCATTCCATAGATTGCAGACCAAGGCCCAGAGAGGAGGGACTGCTTCAAGTTCACAAGTCACCGTGCCGACATGCTGCTGTAGGCCTGGGCAAGCTGCTGCGCTTCTCTGGGGCCAAGTGTCTCTCTGTATGGGCCTGGGGGAGGACAAGCCTGTCCCGGGAGCAGAGTGTGGGGAGTGACCTGCCAGGAATGTGCCCAGGCTTATACTCACCACCTGGCCTGTCGTGAACACCGCTGGACTGGGACTTTGCCATCCAGTAGGCTTGTCAGCAGAGCAGTCAGCAGCAGTGACCTTCGCCCTCCCTTCAGAGTAGACATTCTGTCCAGTCTTGGGAAGGAGAGTGTGACCGGAGGCAGATCAAGACTATATCAAATGTCTCTATTCTTCTCCGTGCTGCATGGGGCCATTAACCTGTACAGTGGCCCAAGGTTGTTAAGAACCTTGTGTCCTACCAGATAAGAGCCTTGGGGAGGGAGGGAATTATTTAAAGGGCCAGCTAGGTTCACAGGGTCTAGGGAAAAATGAAACTGGAGTGTGTGTGTGTGTGTGTGTGTGTGTGTGTGTGCGTGTTGTAGTTGTTTCATTGTGACTTCCCTAGGGGAGGTAGTGACTTCTTTCTCTAGACTTGTTTAGCTTGTCATCAAGAAACAGACATATCAGCATGGCAGTGGTGGCTCACACCTTTAATCCTAGCACTTGGGAGGCAGAGGCAGGCAGATCTCTGAGTTTGAGGCCAGCCTGGTCTACAGAGTGAGTTCCGGGACAGCCAGGGCTATACAGAGAAACCCTGTCTCAGAAAAAAAAAGAAGAAAAAAGAATCAGCCATATATCATCAGGGGTCACTAGCCCATTCTGTGCTGTCTCACAGTTCAGCCACTGGCTCCAGAGAAAGTACCAGTTACCCCTGCTCTTCCCTCAGTGCCTGCCTCTCTGTAGACAGGGCCACAGTGCTTCACTGTCACTAAGAGTTAGCTGGGAACCAGACCTGCTGCTGTCTCAAGCAGAGCATAGAGCAGCAGCCTTGTACATACAGTTCATGCGCCCACCTCCCTGGGGAGTCTGTCGCTGTCCACCCCCTCCCTGGCGGCACCCACTGCCATCCCCTGGTTCTTTGGTGGACAGCTGAGGGGGTTTTCTAGGCAGCATTAACCTGCTGGCCAAAGGGGAGGTGAGAGTCACCTTGCAGGGATGACTGGGTGGGGCGGAGGGGGCGGGGCAGAGGGGCGGGGCTTGCTCATATTTACATATGCCACAGCCCCAGGGCTGAGAAGAGCATGACCCTGCTCGGTGCCCACCTCCACCTTCCCAGTCCCCCCAGAGCTCCCCGACCCCAACTGAGTATGAGGGCCTTCACTCAGCCAGGAGGTTCCGGTAACTGAAGTAAAGGAAAGTTGGGGCATAGCCAGGGACTCTGCTAGCCCTGGTAGCCCATGCATGAAGGGATGCTGTCAGGCACTTAGATGGTGTGAGTGTCTGAGGCAGGGCAGCCCAGACCAACATCGTCAGACTCTCAACTCAGGAATTGTATTTCTGCAAGTTTACCTCACAAAAACAGTTGGAAATATGGATAAAAGGGGGGCTATTTATCGAAGCGTTATCCTAGGAGGGGAAGTTTGGATACATTTAAAATATCTACCAGTCAGGATTTGAATGGGTGCTTATTATATGTGGCAAGGTTACAGGGTAGGGAAGGGCAGCTTGGAGGAGACCAGTACTGAGGGGCTGCGAGAAGCACCTCAGATGGGATGTTTCCTAGAAGACAGTCTGATGCTCCAGCTTTGTGGGTGGAGAGGGGAGGGGTGGTAGGTATCATCATCATCATCATCATCATCATCATCATCATCATCCCTGCCAGTATCTCACTGTGTAGCCCTGGCTTGCCTGGAACTCACTCTGTAGACAAGGCAGGAATTTTGTGGTTTTGAAGAAAGACCTGTGCCTATTTAAGTAGGAAAAGGACCGAGTGGTTTATTTCAATGGAAGTCATAATGTAGATGTTCATTTTCTTTTGACTTTCCTGTATTTAAAAATTCTGAATATTGGGCTGTAATGGGGGGGGGGGAGGCACACACTTAATCCCAGCACTTGGGAGGCAGAGGCAGGCAGACCTATGTGAGTTTGAGGCCAGCCTGGTCTACACAGTAAGTCCAGGATAGCTGGGGCTCTGTAACAAAGAGAAACCTGTCTCTAAAATTTTTTTTAAAAAAATCAATTTTTCTAATCTGAGAGAGTAATGTCTTGTGAACAGAAACCCCTTCTTCCTCCTCCTCTCAGCAGCTCTGTCTCCACTGTGCTCCGAGTGATGCTGTCTCAGTGTCTCAGGCTTGGCGCCCCGATGTTTGGGGTCTTACAGGTTCAACCTCAGGCTCTCGGAACAACTCGGGACAACTCGGAGCCTCTCGGGACAACCTTGTGATAGAACAGTAGTTCGGGTCACTAGCTGCCACAGCCACAGGGCCAGCTACCTCCCGCTCCTCCCACAGATAGGGCTCCTGGCATGAGGGCCGACGTTTGCCCTGTCCTGTCCTGCCTCAGAACCTGAGATGAGCCTGGCTGCTTGGCAGAAGCTTTGAACTAGCCTGGCAGTACCGGGCTTTTGTCGCACTGGCGTGTAAGAGGTGGGCGGTGGCTGCATGGGCTTGTCCTTTGATCTGTTAGAGCCTGCGGTGTGAGGCACCAGGCAGACCCTGCCCCCAAGGAATGCTTAGTGGGAGACCTGGAGCCGTGGCTTTACCCAGCGAGGGCTGGACGCTCCTGTTAGGTCTGAGTGTTCCATCTTGGTTGCGGGTTTTAGGGAAGTCACTGTGCTGTGGAGCCTAGAAGCAGGCAGGCAGGAAGCGGGTTGAGTTAGTGGTTTGGGGCTGGTGTTGGCTGGGAAATAAGAAGGAGCACAGCAGCCACCCAGGGACTCAAGCCTGGGAGCCACCAGCCCCCGGCACTGGGATTCAAATAGTAGGACTGAGGACAGGGTTGGACCGGCTCTGCTGTCCTGGTTGCCTAGTAACGAGGCACGAAACATCTGGTCCCTTCCCCTTTCTGGGTATACCCTGTTCTCTCCCAGACAGTCTAACATGTGGATTTCCTTACAGCTGGTGAAGACACACAACCTGCTGACCACCAGGAACTATATCTTTGGCTACCATCCTCACGGCATCATGGGCTTGGGTGCCTTCTGTAACTTCAGCACAGAGGCTACCGAAGTCAGCAAGAAGTTCCCTGGCATAAGGCCCTATTTAGCCACATTGGCTGGTAACTTCCGGATGCCTGTGCTTCGGGAGTACCTGATGTCTGGAGGTAAGGATCCACATCAGCTGCTCCTGGGCCCCACTGTCAAGGCTCCAGCCTCCCCGTTGATCACAGCTGTACAGGAAATGGAAGTACCGTTCCCATGAGGTGCTGGACCCATGCAGCAGGTAGACAGCCTGCGGCAGATCCTCTGGGTCGGGAGCCGCCCTAGGCTGCAGGATCTGCAGGATGCATCCTGGGGGACATCCCCTCACCCACTTCCTAGGTGGGCCAGCCGTTGTGCTGCCTACTGTCTGTGCCTCTGCCGTGGTCCCCACCAGCTGGACTTCAGAACTAGGGCTTCTTAGATCTTGCTGAATTGTTTTCTCAAAACTACTCTGTATCTTCCTCCCCATTTCATAGATAAGTAAACTGAGAATCAGAACAGGTGAATTGCTTAGGAAGGAAGGATCCTATATCTTCTAAGAGGGAGACAGATCTGGGACCTGCCTATGGAGATTTTTATTTCACTCTTGGTTGTGTATTAGGGTAGGGAATGCAACCCTGATTGTGTGTCCCCTCGCCTAGGCATCTGCCCTGTCAACCGAGACACCATAGACTACTTGCTTTCCAAGAACGGGAGTGGCAATGCTATCATCATCGTGGTGGGAGGTGCGGCTGAGTCCCTGAGCTCCATGCCTGGCAAGAACGCAGTCACCCTGCGGAACCGCAAAGGCTTTGTAAAACTGGCCCTGCGCCACGGGTAAGTACCACACACACACACACACACATATCCAGTGCTTCCCTCTAGCCAGGACACTGGGTCTCTGAAGGAGGTGCCCAGACCCTAGGAAGACAAAGTAAGAAGAGCCCACGCTGCAGGGCTCGGCTTGTCCAGGTGTAGGTTGTGCAAAGATGTGTATGTATGTGACCTGCTGTCCCTGAGCACTTACAGGTAGACTGAGAAGCCAGGCTTATATGTAGGACATGTGAGAAGACTTCCCATGAGGGGTCAGAGATGTGGGACTCAGTGGTAGAACAGACACATGGTTTGTGCAAAGCCCTCGGTTTGATCCCTGGTGTGAGCACAGAGGTCTCTCTCTCTCTCTCTCTCTCTCTCTCTCTCTCTCTCTCTCTCTTCCTCATAACCTAGAAATGGAGTAAGAGATGAGGAAGGAGATAGCGTTGTTGGAAGGGTGACCTTTGGACAAGAGCTGGCAGCTTGGAACGCTGATCTTCCTAGAAAACCAGGGTTGTACTCTGATAAGCAAAGTCACTTTCTAGGATCCCTTAGACTTCTTGGCAGGTGAGGAGACTTGAGTCCCATTTCCCACTGGAGAGGACTGAGGCTCCATGACCTGGGGGGTCAGAGCTGAAGCTCTGAAGCCCTCCCTTGTACTCCGTCATTGCTTTCCACCCACATCTCTCTCGGCTGCGGGACTCTGACTAGGGTGAGACAGGGTCACTGCACTGACCCAGTAGTCCAAGCCATTGAGGCCCCACGGATCTTAGAACGGGTTTTAGGAGAGGCTGTTGGATGCTGTGCTCTGTCAGGCCAGATCAATGGGGGGGGGAGGGGGAGGGGGAGGGACAGCTAGTGTGCTGAGGTCTCGCCGTGAGGTGAATCTGGGGCTGGGAGGGAGCTGAGTTGGGCTGGACAAGCAGAGCCAGGCCCTGCTGGGTGATGAGGTTTCTCTAGGATGAGCATGGGAACGGAACCCAGTGCCGGGGTCTGACTCATCTGGGCCTCTCTCTTGCAGAGCTGATCTGGTTCCCACCTATTCCTTTGGAGAGAATGAGGTATACAAGCAGGTGATCTTCGAGGAGGGGTCCTGGGGCCGGTGGGTCCAGAAGAAGTTTCAGAAGTATATTGGTTTCGCCCCCTGCATCTTCCACGGCCGCGGCCTCTTTTCCTCTGACACCTGGGGGCTGGTGCCCTACTCCAAGCCCATCACCACCGTCGGTGAGTCCTAACCCGCATGCCGAAGGCCACCCTGACATGGCAGGATCATGGGCAGGCTACCGGGCTCAGATGACATCCTTGTCATCGGGAGCCTGAGGGCTTGGGTACTGGGAGTGAGGAGGTTGAGCCAGGGCCGCCAACCTGTTAGGAAAAGGTCTCGCGGCACTGGGCATGCAGCTGGAAGAAGGAAAGCTATAGGGCTGTGCTCCTGCTCTGCTCACTAGAGTGCCCGCCCAGAAGACAGCTCCTACCCTGCTGGCTGGGAGTTCAAAGCAGAAAAGAGGGAGGAAGAGCCGGGTATATAGTTGGGCGTTCCTATCATCCCAGTGTGGAGCACAGAAACACCATTGCTGCATGTCTGGGACCAGTCTGATTTACATCGCAAGTTCCAGACCAGCTAGGGCTACAGGGTGAAACCCTGGCTCAAGATAAAATAAAAAACTTTGCCCAACAAGTATTCTGAAAACAAGGTATTGATTCTTTTGAGGAACAGAAAGAAAAGTAAACATAGATAGACCCGTGGGACCTGACGGAAGGACTTAGCAGTGTGTGCTTGTTTTGGGGACAAGTCAGAGCGCTCAGAAAGTTAGCCAGCAGGGCTGTGGGGGTGCATGCGTGCATGTGGGCGTATGTTTAAGCTCACAAGCCTGAGATCTCGTGGCCACACGTGGCTCCGAAGAGTGGACTGGAATGTCCAAAGGTCAGGCAGCACCTGCGTACTGAGGGGAGGCGGTTGCCTGTGCTCTGTGCGGGGCAGCACTGCTCCCAGGGGTGGCCGAGGGGCCTGGGCTTACACCAGTGCGGCCTCCTCTCTGCAGGCTGGGAAGCTGCCGCGGGGCTGTGGGAGATTCCAGTGTCACCTGGATGTATAGGGTTTCAGGGCTAGCCTTGTGGTGTTGGACTACCAAAGGGGACTTATCCCTGGGAGAAGACATAATTTCTCCTCTCAGCCGTCATTAGTTGCCTGTAGTTCTTTGTCTAGGAGTACCACCCTGAGAGTTCTCTTCTGTGCTAGCGTGTCTCGGTCTGGCCATTGTCAGGTCTGGTTCCGGTACCATGTTGTTGAAATATCATGGGGTTAGCTTCCCTGTCATTTCTAGGAGACCACTTCTCTCAGCAGACTTCTGGCCCTCTGGTTCTTACAATCTCTCTGTCTCCTCTTCTGAGATGCTCCCCAGCTCCGGGTGTGGGGGTTGTATTGTAGACCTATCCCGTTGGGGCTGAGCACCCCAGGATGAGCTTTTGACCACTTGTGGCTTTCTGTAATCATCTCTTTGATGAAGCTCTTTGATGAGGGTGAGAGCTGCGGTGCGGGCCAGGCTTTAAGGGATCGCTGGAGCTGTGAGGGGAAAGGGAGAATAAAGGGCGAGGATCAGGCAGAAGCAGAAGCCGAGAGGCCAGCCCGGGGGTTTCAGTAGCTTGGTCTGCAGGAGTGGAGGTGGGGAGGGCGTGTTTGCGCCTGGGAGAAGTGTCAGAGTGGTGCTGGGCTGGGCTGGGCTTGAATAGGAAGCGAAGCAGGACGAGACAGAGCCAAGCAAGGTGTGAGGACTGTGCTCAAGCATGTTCTGTTCTTCCCAGAATCCTTAGAAGAAAAGCTCTGAGACAGATGCAGGGTGGCAGGTGGGGAAACTGAGGCTCTGAGAAGTAGCGAGGTTTGTCCTGAGTGAAGCAGAAGTGAAGCTTGTGGCCCACACCTTAGAGAGAGCGTGGAGCTGGGCTCCACCCGCACTCAGAGGCCACACTCCTACGTGGGCTCTCTCTCTCTCTCTCTCTCTCTCTCTCTCTCTCTCTCTCTCTCTGCCAGGCGTGACAGTCCACAGCACATGGTCAGCACACAGCACAGGGTTACAATCACACTGGGCACCTAAGAATGGGCTACTCAGTGCCACTGGCTAACGGCACCTCTGTCCCTCTCCTGCAGTGGGGGAGCCCATCACCGTCCCCAAGCTGGAGCACCCGACCCAGAAGGACATCGATCTGTACCACGCCATGTACATGCAGGCCCTGGTGAAGCTCTTTGACAATCACAAGACCAAATTTGGCCTTCCAGAGACTGAGGTGCTGGAGGTGAACTGACCCAGCCCACGGGGCCAGCTCCTGGAAGGAACGACCGCAAATCCTTTTCTACCAAGTTCTCAAGTGCATTTTGTTCTGTAAATTTGGAAGCGACATGGGTGTCTGTGGGTTATTTAAAAGAAATTATAATTTGTTAAACCATTGCAATGTTAGATCTTTTTTAAGGAGGGAAGAGTCAGTATTCTAAGCTCACTTCTAGTGTGTCCTGCTCAAGGGGGTGGCTGACATTTATGAGCCTTGATGGTTTCTTATCCACCCCTTCTAGTGTTCCTCTAAAACAGACGCTTGGCCCTGGTTAACTGGGGAAGGGCAACCCTTAGAGACTTGGTCACTTAGAAAACCCTCTTCGCTACAGGGATTCTTGAGAGGCAGAGGCCATGTTTAAAAACTCCCCCAACTCCACCTGCGACTGCAGGTCGGGTTCTTCTGAGAGGGCATAGTTGGCCCGGTTTGGGGAGGGTGGTAGATAAAACATCTGGAATGTCCGGCTTGAGTCTCTGCTCCTCCCCCTACCCCTCTTCTCCAATCTGAGCCTCCCTGGCTTCCTGTCTACTGTGCTAGGGACGAGGCTGTCCCACAGGTGCCGTCTTGGGCTATCTCGCTGCTGGTGTCTGGTCTTAGTCTGGAGGTTGGCATCATGGACGAAGCTCAGCATTGTCCTGGAGCATGCTCTCCTGAGCCACACCCCAAGTCTGGTGTGAGGGAAGGCCTCTCTTCTCTTCACAGAGGTGCCTAGCTTCCTGCGCAGCACACTGGGTCCAGGACAGGAGGCCCCCCAGCCTCCCCCGCCCCGGGTCCCCGCCCCAAACCAGCCTCACGTGTGTGCCTTTATGAGGCGTCGGGAGAAAGCCACCCCCTCCTCTGTATTCTGTTTTCTCCATGAGATTGTTGTGCCGTGTCACACTTTTGTATATTCCTAGACTAATAAATGGAAACGAGAATAGACCGAGTTGCTGCTTACTGCCGTGTTTCCAGCACCCTGGACAGACTACAGACTCCATCCCTTCAGCAGCCCCCCAGCCCTGGCCTCCTATGGGCTCGGTAACAACTGGCTTCAACGTTTAGTGGCTACAGGGGTGGAAAGATGGCACAGTGGTTTGGAGTGTTGGCTGCTTAGGACCTGGGTTCGATTCCTAATATCCACATGGTAGCTTACAATTAGCTGTAACTCCAGTTCTAGGGGATTTGATATCCTCTGTGAGCACGAGGCACATAGGTGGTGTAATAGACATGTGCAGGCAAAATACCCATGCACACAAGGTTTTTGTTGTTGTTGTGGGTTTTTTTTTTTTTCCCCGAGACAGGGTTTCTCTGTGTAGCCCTGGCTATCCTGGAACTCACTCTGTAGACCAGGCTGGTCTCGAACTCAGAAATCCACCTGCCTCTGCCTCCCAGAGTGCTGGTATTACAGGCGTGCGCCACCACTACCCAGCCGCATACAAGGGTTTTTTTTTTGTTTGTTTGTTTGTTTTGTTTTGTTTTTTTAAGAAGAAAATGGAGACTTTAAGCGTTTGCTCCAGCAGGGCGGTGGTAAATCATTTTAAAGCTCCTTAAAAAATAGAATATATTACTTAGAACTTTGAATTTCACCAGACAGTAAGAACCTCACTCCCACCAGCAACACAAATACTAAAGGTAAAACTCCCTAAGCTGGTCCTAGAACAATAGAGCCAGAAGGCTCCTTAGAACTATTCAAATAGTGCCCTTGGCTTAGTGTCAGGTGCACTAAAAAGGTGGGGACCAGGCTGATGTCACCTGGTGTGCGGTTACCCCCCTGTTCTTGTTCCTTTAGTTTGGTGACTGCTCAGCAGCCAGAAACGCACCCAGGTCGACCACAGACCTCATTCCAGCCTCCTCACTGCGGGCGTGCCCGTCCCACGGCCGGCTGGCCATCCCTCCCCCACGGTGCCTCTCCTCTGCCTGAAGCCATTAGTGGGCCGCAGAGACCTTGGGAACATGGGGAGGACCCTGAGGGCTGTGACAGACTCTGTAGCCCAACCTGAAGCTTCGCTGAAGAGACCAAACTGGGCCTCAGGGCAGAGGTGGAGGCCTGGGAGGTCAGGGATGGCGGTGGGGGGGCGGGAGGGCGGGGGAGGGGTAGTGGGGGTGGGGCGGGCGCAAAGGTGGAGAGGGCCACACTGCACTGCTCCTGTTCCACATCCAGTGGTTGTGGACACAGCTGGGTCTGTGAGGCTTGGTTGTTGGTTTTTTGTTTGTGTTTTGAGGGCACGGAGTTTCACATTCCAGGTGACAGAGGATAAAGAACAGGAGGCCTCTTCTGTTACATTAGGTAGTGCTCAGGAGCATGAAAGCTCAGGGCAGAAAAGTGCCATTTCCTATCCGTGGAGGCAAGGCTTAGTTTCTGGTGAGAACTTCAAGTCCACACCGAATTCCTAGAACCAGCCACCCCAGTCTGCAATTAACTGGACAATAGATGTAAAAGCCTCTGGCTCCAGGCTAAGGCCTAGCCCTAATCTAGTCCACACCACAGGGAAGGACATTCCTAAAGATTAAATTTCTTATCAGCAAGTACCTACTGTGTACTGGGAAACTCAGCTACCTCAGTGTGGATAGTATCGGTCCTGAGTCCCAGTGGGGGTTCCCTTACTTCAGGCAGCCCTAATCTTCAGCTATAGTTGGGGGACCCCAGCTGCATGCTGGGAGGTTTGCTGTGCCAGAAGGAACTACCTTATCAGAGTCTTGGCCTTCTAAGAGTCATTTCCAGGATTCTTCCCCTGGATCCCAGCTACAGCCACAAGGGGGCGCTGAGAATGGTTCCACCACGAATGTGGCAGGGTTGTCTGAATGCCTCACTTTTGGACAAGTATCTAGATCTAGCTCTGTCCTAAGCTAGAAGCTACAGATCAAGGGACTCAGAGGACTAGAAAGAAACTTAGCCATGACCCAGAAACTTGGACCTGCCTCCACCCACAGCCAACCAACTTTCAATGTCTGAATTCAATGTTCTTGCTTCCTAGGTGCTTGAAACATTAAGGTTATGGGCAAAATACTCATATTTCTAAAAGATCCCTGTCTATTTCCCCACAGTTCTAAGAGTTGAATGATTTCTTCTTCTTCTTCTTTTTTTTTTATTCCTAAAACCATGGACTACTGAGGACGGGCTGTCATGGCAGACACAGTTAGCCCGGGCCTGTAAGTGCCTCAGTCTCTGCATCTGTGAAATGCATAGATCTCTGCTCCTCAACAACACAAACTGAAAATGTTCAGGCAGGGCTTAGCCTAGAGGCCCTATCCAGAAAGCCATAGCTGTGATTTTAAATTAATTTTGTCACAGACACACAGCAACAGCTTCAGGCAGCCAGTGTACCGAAAAGTGAAAAGAAATCCAATATATTAAGTAGAATATGTGATGTGGGATTTGTAACATCAAAGTTGGACTGCTTTAGAAGTTGAGCTCACAGCCTGGTGGTGGTGGCAGTGGTGACAGCACACACTTTTGTTTTTGTTTTTGTTTTTGTTTTTGTTTTTTCAAGACAGGGTTTCTCTGTGGCTATCCTGGAACTCACTTTGTAGACCAGGCTGGCCTCGAACTCAGAAATCCACCTGCCTCTGCCTCCCAAGTGCTGGGATTACAGGCGTGCCCACCACGCCGGCTTTTTTTTTTTTTTTTTTTTTTTGCACACACTTTTAATTCCAGCACTTAGGAGGCATGGGCTGGCAGATCTCTGAGTCCCACCCAGCCCGGTCTACAGAATGAGTTCCAGGATGGCCAGAGCTACACAGAGAAACTCTGTCTCAACAAAATCAAACCAACCCAAACAACCAAACCAAAACAAATAAAACAAAACCCTGAAGTTGAGCTTAGGACCACAGCCTGACCTTTCTAACCTCATATGCTGTTGCTAGGATACACAAAACTGCTTATCACCATGTCTGGCACACATCTCACAAGTTAATAGTCTTAAAATCTAAGTCTTGCTAGGCCAGGAAGTCTCTGTATGTAATCCCAGCATTGGGCAGTGGAAGCATGTGGATCAAGAGTTCAAGTTCATCCTCTACTACACAATGGGCTGACAGAGAAAAAAAATCTCTGTCTCCTGGCTACAAAACTCCCTCACCATAGCCCCAGCCTTGAGAGCTGTGGTTGACTGTGAATAGATCAGTAAATTAACAAGTTGATTAACATTAAATCTTACAGAGCCAAATATTATGAAAAGGGTAAAGCGTGTTTTCATTTTGTTCTTGGAAGTTAAAAGATGAACAGGAGAAGATTTTTTAAGAGGGAATCTCGCCAGGAAGCTGCAGATTCAGGATGCTAAGCAGGACGCTATCTAGGGGCTGGGGGCCCAGCCCGCTGAGCACCCACCTCTCCTGCCTAGCATCCCCCCTGGCTTTATTCTCCCTCCCCTCCCCCACTGCAGAGATGGGAACGTGTAGGCACAATAAAGCCAGGGAGACCAGGGAATCCATATATACCCATCACTACCATCCAGTCCTCAGGACTGACTTAGATGTCACCTGTTTGTTTTCTGAGACTAGGTCTCTATAGCTCTGGCTGTCCTGGAATTCACCATGTGGACAAGTCTGGCCTTGAACTCGCATGAGTCTGGGATTAGAGGTGTGCACCACCATGGCTGGTATCCTTTTCCTTAGTGTCTGTTACAGCAAGTGGATCAGGTTCAAGGCGGCAAGTTACTTAATTCTCCCTTTGCCTGACACAGTTGCTCTATTTTTTTTTTTCCTTGTTGGCTGTGGACAGTGTAGAGTGAACCCCGGGCAGGGTCTCTAGGACACCCTTCAGCTCAGTAGCTAAGGATCAGGTGCGCACCACCAGGCCTGGCTGCGCCTCCTCTTGCTTGGAGTTTGCCCCCTTGCTCTAGGCAGCCAGCTACAGGACACCTTCACTGTCCCTGGGCTCCCGCCTTGTGGCAGGCTTTTCCCAGAAAAAGGGGAAGACCTGCTTAGGGAGTTTTACCTTTAGTATTTGTGTTGCTGGTGGGAGTGAGGTTCTTACTGTCTGGTGAAATTCAAAGTTCTAAGTAATATATTCTATTTTTAAAAGATCTTAAAAATGATTTACTTATTTTTTAGCTTCTTTCTTTTCTTCCTTCCTTTTTTTTTTTTTTTTGCCCTGAGACAGGGTTTCTCTGTATAGCCCTGGCTGTCCTGGAACTCACTCTGTAGACCAGGCTGGCCTTGAACTCAGAAATCCGCCTGCCTCTGCCTCCCAAGTGTTGGGATTAAAGGCATGCGCCACTACCACCCAGCAGTCCTAGGGGATCTGATGCCCTCTTCTGGCCTCTGTAGGCACCAGGCATGAACATGGTATAATACATGCATACATGCAGGAAAACATCATATATTAAATTAATTAAAAAATGCATGTCTAGACTGATCTTGGACTTTAGTCTTCTGATCACTCTGTTATATAGCCAGGGTTCTCCCACAGCCAAGATAGTGCTCCCCCTTTACACACACACACACACACACACACACACACACACTGCACCTCCTTTTGAGACAGTCTCATATAACCCAGTCTAGTTTTGAACTGATTCTACCTGCCTCTCTACCTTGCAAGGGCCGGGAGTACAGACCAGCACCGCCGTGTCTATCTCAGTATGTCAGAAAATATAATTGTATATCTGTAAATGTGTGTGCTGAAGTGCATGTGTGTATGTGTGTACGTGTGTGTGTGTGTGTGTGTGTGTGTGTGTGTGTCTCGGCGTGCTCATGCCTGGAGGATCGGGAGACACCTTACAGGAATGGGCTCTCCTACCCCGTGGACTCTGGGGATGCAGCTCAGGTGGTCAGGCTTGTGGGCAGTGACCTGTACCACGGAGCCATCTCGCTGATACTCAGAGGAACATGTCCAAGCTATAAATCAGATCACACCCCTCTCCTGTTTTAAAACCCTTCAACAATTGTCTGTTTGTCGAAGACATGCCAACCTGTGGTGTGATGGCCTGCAACACTCAGAGGACTGCCCCTGACAGATCTCCAGCTTCAACCCCTGCAGTTGAGGGGTCAGATCACAGAGTGTGCAGTGATAAGTCCTGAAAAGATGGAACGGCCTCTGCTCGTGCAACTACAAATAGGAGCACTGTAAACGAAAGCACCATAAGTCCAGCTTCACTTTGCGTTTTGACATGTGTGTTCTTAAAAAACACCCCCCTCCTCCCGCTTCTCAGCACGGAGTGATCCCTACCCATTGCACCTGGGCGCTCCACACCCATTGCCCCTGGCCGGCCCCTTAGTTCTGTGGTTCGTGCCACTTCTTCAAGCTGCTGCTCCTGTTCCTTTGCCCGGCACCCCTCCCCTTGCTCTGCTCTCCCCAGCCTTTGCACGGCTAAGCCCTCTGTGCCCTTTAGGCCCCACCGTGAAGCCCGTTCCTAGGGTAGGGTCTGTTTCCTCTGGTCACGTCTTACTGGATCTGCGCTGGGGTTCTGCACGCCTTACGGGGTAGCACTTGCTGTTTCTCTGGCTTGCCGCAGGTTCCCACGCTCCTGTGCACACACCAGCACGTTTGTAGTCAGGACCGTGATCTATAGGGATGGAGCAAGCGCGAGCCTCTGCCTCAGTAGCAGGCAGAACTCTCCGTGTGACCCTGTCGGGCTCGTTTCCTCCATGTGGATTTGGAGACCCATTTAGAGAAGTTCCAACTGGAACGACGACGACGATGTGTAGGTGTCCTAGCTTGCTGGAACCCCCAGGGGCTGTTCCCCAGGACTTTGGGGAGGTGGTTAGGAGGTAGGGTCTAGTGAGGGAAGTGAGGCCACTGGGGGATGGAACCTTGAAACAGATTCGGGAACCGTATTCTTTCTCATTTCCCTTTCTTTGTGTCTTGCGGTAAAGAAGAGAACAGGCTTCCTCGGCCACACACACACACCTGCCATGAGGCCCAGACAACATGGCTGAAACCTGGGGCGGAGTAACCCCTTTCTTGTATTAAACTGATTGTCCTCAGGCATTTGGACAATGACGAGCTAACACATGTGGCCCTGGTGTGACACACACCCCCCCCAACATTCAAGCATCGAGCCATGCTCGGTGACTTTACTCTGCCATCCACTCAGTAATGCTTGTGAACCCCCCACGCCCCACCCTAGTGTGTGGATGCTAGCGATTCCAAGAAAAAGAGCAAAAGCAGAGGTTTACAGAGTGTGGAACTGAACACATGGATATACTGAGGATGACGACATGGTAGAAAGCCATGGGGGAGCCCAGGGGAGGAGCGGTCAGCTCAGATCCAGAGAGGTTTTGGGGAATGGGATTGGAAGGGAAGGGAGGAAGCGTGTATGCAGGGGCCTGCCCCTCAGGCTCCGTGGGAATCTGCCTTCTGGTTTCACAGTTCTGATGTGGCCTGTGTAAAGCCCTGGCTTGTCTCACCCCGCCCCCTCGCTGCTCCAGGGCTATCTAGCCATCATCCTAAAAGTGACTTCCGGTCCCCCTGCCCCCACTGCAAACGAAAGTTCTTCGGCCAGTCGGTCAGGTTCCTCTCCCTGGCCCTGCCATCTTCCTCTGGCCTCCTTCCCCACGCTCTCTCTGCAGCCTTTGCTTCAGCCATGCTGATGCCGGGGTTTGCTCTGTCTGCCTGGGACACACTGTCCGTGCTCTCCTTCCTGGACAACACCCTGTTGTTTGGCACATCCCTTCATGGGCTCTCGGTGTACTTCCCGAGTCCTCTCAGTTGCTGAGGTCAGCACTGCGGACCGAATGAGCGAGCGGCGGTCCCCAGCCGAGGGCGCTCTCCGCCCTCCTGGTGCCACGTCTCAGGCCGGACACCTGCAGAAGGTCTAGTGGGCGTCTGGCTGAACAAGGGAACGAACAGAGAAGGCTCTGCTGAGAAGAAGGGATGCACTGAATTCAACTAAGTTTGGACTGAGTGACACATTTCAATGCTGGGTCCCCCGTAGGTGGGACTGTACGGGAAGGGATAGGCGTGCGGCCTCCCTGGAGGAGGTGTGTCACAGGGGGAGGGCTTGGAGGGTTAAGAGATTTGTGGCATTTGCACTGCTTCTCTCTCTGCTTGAGCCTCTGAAGAGCTACTCATGCTGGTGGCAGGGAGAGAGGAGAGAGAGAGAGAGAGAGAGAGAGAGAGAGAGAGAGAGAGAGAGAGAGAGAGAGCGCTTCTGCCCGACCTCCAGCCTTCCAGCCAGCACATGTGTGCTGTACTTGGCCACTTTGTCATCTACACTCTCTACACTTAGGTCAGAGGTTCTCAACTGAGGGTCGTGGCCCCTGTTGGGGGTGTTGAGTGACCCTTTCACGGGGGTCACATGTCAGATATCCTGAACACCAGATATTTGTGTTGAGATTCATAGTTATGAAGTAGCAATGACTGATTTTTGTGGTTGGGGCTGGGGTCACCGCAACATGGGGAAGGTTGAGAGCTACGGACTTAGATACATACACGTTTCTCTGAGAAATACACTCAGGGCTGTATAAACATGGTGATTCTAAGCAATTTAAAGCTTTTTTTTTTTTTTTTTTTTTTTTTTTTTTTTGAGACAGGGGTTTTTCTCTGTGTAGCCCTGGCTGTCCTGGAACTCACTTTATAGACCATGCTGGCCTCGAACTCAGAAATCTGCCTGCCTCTGCCTCCCAAGTACTGGTACTAAAGGCGTGCGCCACCACCACCCGGCTTAAAGTTTTTTTTTTTTTTAATGTTGAAACTGCCACATTACAAATTCCAAAAAATATCGGCTGCATTAGGGTAAAGTAGCACCTATGAGAATAATCCCAGGGTGTGTCTCTTGAACACTCACTGTTCCCACACCCAGCACTCTATAGTTGCTATGCGTTCTCTTGAGTACTTTGCAGCAGCTTGAGGTTCCCCGAGTGCTTGAGTCCTGTGGGCTGAGTCCGAGATGGCTCCTGTATTTGAAGGATGCATTTCTGGCACCCAGCAGGCAGCCTGTGAGGAGCAAAAGCCCAGTGGGAGGGAGCCCGTGGGAGGAAGGTTCTGCTGCCCTGCTCTCCCTCGGCTCCATCTTCTGTACCCTGGCTTAAAGTCCCTCCACTGTGACACTGTGTTGTTTGGACAGTGCTTGCCGTGGAGTCTCCCTCAGCACTAGCAGAGCGCTGGTTCAGCACTAGGACTGAGGGGACAGGCTGGGAACTCTTCATCTTGGGGTTGCTAGGGAAGGGGCCGACCAGGCGCCCATCGGACAAGCTCTCTGGGCATTTGTTGACTGAATAAATAAGGTTATATGATAAAAGTGACGACCCAAGGAAGATGAAAAGATCCTGTGTTCTCCCCCTACGTCCATTTTTCTTTTTTATGTGCCTGTCTGTCTGTCTGTCTGAATGTATGTTTGTGTGTGTGGGCTCCTCCATGCTACAGGTGTGTACCTGCAAGTCAAAGGACCGCTTACGGGTGTGAGTTCTCTCCCTCTGCCTTGTGGGTTCCAGGGATAGAACTCAGATCCTCAGGCTTGGCAGGAAGCACCTTTACACTCTGAACCATCTCACTGGCCCATAGCTTCATTTTTCTTGTGTTGTAGGACAAAATGATGGCCTGGGTATTCAAAGAATTTGAACCTGTGATTATAACCATATTTGGAAAAAAAAAAGGTATTTACATAGGTATTTTCTTCTCCCCACCCCCTTTCTCTCTCTCTCTCTCTCTCTCTCTCTCTCTCTCTCTCTCTCTCTGAGATGGGGTCTTATACTGAAGCCCATGCTGGCCTGGAACTCATCGTGTAGTCCATTCCGTTCACAGCAACTGTCTGGGTGTTGCTATGACAGGCATTAGCTACCCTGCTTGGCTCTGTAGATGTCACTTAATGAAGGATCCCAAGATGAAGTATGAACAGGGCATCTAAAGCCAATGTCAAATGTCCCCGGAGGAGAGAGAAGACACAGGAAGAGGGAGAGTGCCAGGAAGAGGCGGAGACTGCAGCCAAGGATCTGATAGCACCAGAGGCTGGAAGAGCAAGGAGGGACGGGACAGCCTGGACTCTGGGAGAACACATTCCTGGTGTTTTCAGCCACCAAGCCTGTGGTAATTTGATATGGCAGCCTTGGCAAACAAGCACAGTTTAGAATCAGAAATGTTTTCTGTGAAATTCCACCGGATCTTGGCATTGTATGGCTTGAACTAGGTATGACTGGGAATTTCCCCACTGCTCACTTCTCCACAGACACCTGACCCCACACTGAGGCTGCAGGCGCGAGGAACGGCTCGGCGCTTCAAAATAAGAGACTGTGATGTCAAAGCAATCCTTTTCTAAGGTCAGATGCAACTCCTTTCCCCCGAGAGTTAATATGCTTACCTTTTATTTTAAGAAGGGCGAAGGGTTAGGGAGATAGCTCGGAAAAGTGCTTTCCGTTCAACTTCCAAGATCTGAATTGTGGCCCTGATATCCTAACACAAACGCTGGGCATGGCAGTGCATCCCAGAGCTATGGCGGCAGAGACAGGAGGACCCACAGGCTCGCTGGCTAGCCATCCTGCCCTGCTTTGTAAATTCCAGGCTAATGAGGGACCTCCATCTTAGAAAGCAAAACGGATGGCTCCCGAGGAGCAACACTTGAGGTTGACCTCTGCCCTCTGCACACACCCACGTATGCATGCATACCTGTGCACACAAACTTACGTGTCCACACACACAAATGTGTGGGCATACTTTGTTTGTTTGAGACAGGGTTTCTCTGTATAGCCCTGGCTGTCCTGGAACTCACTGTATAGACCAGGCTGGCACTGAACACAGAGAGCCACCTGCCTCTGCCTCCCAAGTGCTGGGATTAAAGGCGTGCGCCACCACCGCCCAGCTACACACACTTTTTTAAATAGTGCTAAGGATTGAACCCAAGGCCTTGTGAATACTCGGCATCTACCCAACCATTGAGCTATATATACACACGGCCTCTGTCTTAGGGTTTTTCTGCTGTGAACAGACACCATGACCAATGCAAGTTTTATGAGACAACATTTAATTGGGGCTGGCTTACAGGCTGAGAGGTTCAGCCCATTGTCATCAAGGCAGAAACATGGCAGCATCCAGGCAGGCATGGTGCAGGAGGAGCTGAGAGTTCTACATCTTCATTTGAAGGCTGCTAGTAGTAGCCTGACTTCCAGGCAGCCAGGGGGAGGGTCTTAAGCCCACACCCACAGTGACACACCTACTCCAACAAGGCCACACCTCCTAATAAGGTCACTTCCTGGGCCAATCATATACAAACCATCACATTCCACTCCCTGGCCCCCATAAGCTTGTTCAAACATGAGTCTATGGGGGCCATACTTAAACATAGCATAATGCAAAATATATTTAGTCCAACTTCAAATGTCCCCATAGTCTATAGCAGTCTCAACAGTGTCCAAAGTTCGGGGCCGGGCGTGGTGGCGCACGCCTGTAATCCCAGCACTTGGGAGGCAGAGGCAGGTGAAGTTCGAGGCCAGCCTGGTCTACAAAGTGAGTTCCAGGATAGCCAGGGCCACACAGAGAAACCCTGTCTCGAAAAACCAAAAAACAAACAAACAAACAAACAAACAAAATAGTCCAAAGTTCAAGGTCTCTTTTGAGATTTATCCAACCACTTAACTGTAATCCCCCAAGCAAGACAGGAAACCAGCTGGGCAAAGTACAAACTCTGCATCTCCATGTCTGATGGCAAAGCAGTCTTCAGATATCCAGCTCAACCTTTTTCATCTTTGTTGACTTCAAAAAGGTCTTTCTCCTGGGCTTGTTCCACTCCCTGTTAGCAGCTTTCCTTGGCAGGCATCCTGTGGCTCTGGCATCTTTAACATCTTGGGTACCCCAAGTCAATTTCAGCTTCACAGCTTCTTGTTCCAATGTCTGAGATCCACACATGATCTGTGTATCTCCAAAGAGCTGGTGTCACTTCTCCAGCTCTGCCCTCTGTAGCACTCTAAGTTCAGATTGATCCACTCCACTGCCACTGCTGTTCTTGGTGGTCATCCCATGGTACTGGCATCTCCAATATGCTAGGGTCTTCCACTGCAACTATACTTCATCCAAAGCCTCTCATAGGCTCTCCTCATGGTACCAAGCCTCAACTCCTTTGCATGACCCCTTCAGTCCTAGACTGTCCATTACAACTGAGAATACACTTTCACCAATGGCCTTTCATGGCCTCTCACAGTACCAAGCCTCAGCTGTTCTTCATGATGCCTTCCAAAACCAGTACCACCTAGATGATTCTTACATGTTACCAAGTACAGCTGCAGCATGAGGAACACTTGGCTATCTCTGGAATACAGCTTCTTTGTGCTCTCTGAAAACACTTCCCATATTGCACCTCAGCGATTCTGGTCTTTTCTTAATCACCACTAATTTCTTAGCTCCAGCTAACCAACATCAATTGTTTCAGTAGTCTCCTTCTCCTCTGGAATATAAAGCCAGAGACACATGGCTGAAGCTGCTGAGTTCTGCTGCTTGCAGGAGCTGGAACATTGGGCCCCTTGTTCTATTACATTATCACTAGCTTCCTTTTTCCCAGCTCCTTCACTGCCTAAGTTGGCTGTCCTGAATCTTGCTCCTTAGACTTGCTCCTTTGAACTCAAGAGATCTGCATGCCTGTCCCCTAAGCACTGGGATTAAAGGTGTGGTCAACCAAACCGGGATTAAAGTTTTTCTTCACCTAGAATTTGTTCAGTTCTAGGCTGGCCTTGAACTCAGAGATCTACTAATCTTTGCCTCCTGGGATTAAAGGCTTGTACTACCATGCCTGGACCTAAAATTAACTGGGTGAATCTTGCCCCCCAAGCTCACCACTCCTTTAATTCAATTTAATATCCTTGAATTCAGCTCCATTTCACTTCCTGGAGTCCCTTTAATACTCAAATATATTTTGTACTTTTCCTTTCTCAGCTTGCTATGTTTGTTCAAAATTCTCTTCATCAGACTTAACCAGAGAACAAAGTCTTTGTTGGGCTTTTTTGAGACTTCCTTTGCAGACGCAATTAATATAAATCTCTTTACCTTAGCCTTGGTCAGTCTCTTCAGACAATGGCAAAAAGCAGCCATGTTCTTCACCAAAACATAACAAAAACAGTTTCTCAACCACATATTAAAGTTCTCCATTGAAACCTCTTGGCCATCAGGCCTACACAGTTCAAATGACCCTCAGCACCACTGTCTTCCATATTCCTATTAGTCTGGCCCATTAAGCCCCACTTAAAGGATTCCGTGGCTTTCCAAATCCAGAGTCCCAAAATCCACATTCTTCCAAACAAAAGCGTGGTCAGGCCTATCACAGCAATACCCCACTTTTGGTACCAACTTCTGTCTTAGGGTTTTACTGCTGTGAACAGACACCATGACCAATGCAAGTTTTATGAGACAACATTTAATTGGGGCTGGCTTACAGGCTGAGAGGTTCAGTCCATTGTCATCAAGGCAGAAACATGGCAGCATCCAGGCAGGCATGGTGCAGGAGGAGCTGAGAGTTCTACATCTTCACCTGAAGGCTGCTAGTAGAAGACTGACTTCCAGGCAGCCAGGGGGAGGGTCTTAAGCCCACACCCACAGTGACACACCTACTCCAACAAGGCCACACCTCCTAATAAGGTCACTTCCTGGGCCAATCATACAAACTATCACAGCCAGTAAAAGTATCACTCAGTAAAAGATTTTAAATCCATCTATAATACGCTGGGGTCTTCATGGGCACATATATTGGCCCACCTCTCCCCCACAATGACACCAGTACTATTCAACACATGGATAGACCGCGGGGGAGCTGACCTGCTCAGCAACATAGCTAGCAGGTGGCAGTCAGAACCCCAAGCTGGCCGGGCGTGGTGGCGCATGCCTGTAATCCCAGTACTTGGGAGGCAGAGGCAGGCGGATTTCTGAGTTCGAGGCCAGCCTGGTCTACAGAGTCCAGGACAGCCAGGGCTACACAGAGAAACCCTGTCTCGAAAAACCAAAAAAAAAAAAAAAAAAAAAAAAAAGAACCTCAAGCTGCCTGCTTCTTGTCATGTCCGCCTCTGAACACTGTGTTCTTTCAGCTATAACAGTCCAGGTGGTGGAGAAATTCACACTCTATGGGGACGGGGGAATCAATTTCCTGCAAAATGATTCAGTGCTACTTATAGAAGCAATGGCTGAAGCTGCTATTATGGTCAAAGAAGTTTTGGGGGGAAGGGAGGGCATTTGAGCTAGACCTGTTTTTTTGTTTGTTTTTTTTTTGTTTTTGTTTTTTTGTTTTTGTTTTTCGAGACAGGGTTTCTCTATAGCCCTGGCTGTCCTGGAACTCACTCTGTAGACCAGGCTGGCCTCGAACTCAGAAATCCGCCTGCCTCTGCCTCCCAAGTGCTCCACCACCGCCCGGCTGAACTAGACCTTTATATTAATTTCTCTATTTTCTGCAAGCAATGGGGATCCAGGGATGAATCAGACACTGACGGCCCTTTGGTTGAGGAATTCATATATGCGTGTTTCGATTCCGGGAGGCAAAGTAGCTGCTGTGTGTGTTAAACGCCTATTAAAAGACAAAGTGGAGGTTGCTGTTGTGGCACACTCCTGTAATCCCAGCACCTGGGCAGCTGAGGCAGGCTGAACTACGTGGTGAGTAGCAGGTCAGCCTTGTCTCACCAACCCCCGCCCCGCCAAGCAAGTAAACAAACAAAGACAACACAATAGAATAAGCAGGTCTGTGGTAAAGGCAAGTTTCCTAATTCAGAGTCCCAGAGAAGTCTTTTGGAAGAAAGGACTCCTGCCCCAGCTGAAATACGATGGCTAAGCAAGCGTTAGTCAGAAGCAGTAAAGGCTTTCTAGGCAGAGCATAAGCATCCCACCCGCAGAGGTGAGACAGTCTCTTGGCAGGCTGGCACACCGTGTGGCTAAGCTTACTAGTTACAGAAGCTAGAAGGGGCGTGGCCTTGCAGGTCTGAGTGGATCACTGAAGAGCTGGTGGACTGCCCGATGGATCTCTGGTCTCAGTGATCGCTGCTCCGTGGCGGCTCCCCCTCTCAGTCATAAGCACGGCTTTTTGTCTGTGGATGAGAACACAGACAGATCATCCATCCCGACTCAGCTGGTGCCAAAGCGTTCCCCGCCCTCCACTGGAGGCTCTGTTACCATAGCAACTAGGTTAGGGCGGAAGTGGCTTAGAAGACTGACTCTCACTAATCAGGTGACTCTCCAGACTTTTGCACGTGACACGAGATCGCAGGCGCGCGCTCTACCTAATCAAGACGCCGTCCCTGTTTCACCGACAACTGACAGCGCTCTAGAGCAATAGCCCAGGAGGCTCCCCTAGGAGACCCCACCCCTCAATAGTGAAAGGGCCAATTAGGCTGAGGCAAAGAGAAGTTACGCCCCAGCTTTAGCCAGGGTTTGACAGACGCAATTGAGGCCATCCTGGAGTCCCTCCGCCCCTAGCCATTGCGCCCGACGACGGACGGATCCGCTGCCCAATAGCACGTCCCTTGGCAGCTGTCGGGTCCCGCCCTCCCAGGAACGGAACCAATGAGCACGCTAGCTCTGGGCCGGGTGGAGGGGTTGCACTGCGGTAATATGGCTCTTCCTTAGCCAGCGGCGGTGGCCAGCGCGGGCGCGGAGCCGCCGGGGCTCTCGGGTGCTCCGTTTCTAGGCTGTAGGGGCTCGGCGAATCACAGCTCGGGAGGCGGCGGCCGATGCGGGAGGACTGCCCACCCGGCCGCTCGGCGGCCCAGGGGTCCAGATGAGCTCCTGCGCCTCGCTCGGGGGCCCGGTGCCCCTGCCACCCCCGGGCCCGTCCGCCGCGCTGACGCCGGGTGCCCCCGCGCGGGCCCTGCATGTGGAGCTGCCGTCTCAGCAGGTGAGCCGGCCGCGAGCTGGGGGGCGGAGAAGCTTGGCGGGGCTCGCGGGGACTGAGGAGGGCTGACAGGAGGAGGACCCCCCTCCCCGGCCGTTCCCGCGCTCAGACCCCCGCATCCCTCCAGGAAGGCGCCGGGGAGCCCTGCGCCGCCGCCGCGCTTTCCCTTTCGCTCCTGCGCCGAGGAGTCGGTTTTCTGCACTTCTTAGCGTTTCGGGTGCTTCCTTCCGCTCCTCCTGAGGAAGGTATTTGGGACGTCGGGGTTTCCTTTCCAATCTCAGATCTCATGGCACATTCCACTCCCTCGGGTGAGTGTCTGGAAGGAGGATTTGAAGTATATATTCATATCTTGGATCTCACATGTATGTGTGTGCGCGCGCGGGGGTAAAGGACAAGAGAACACTGACTTTGGGGATCTGACAAAATTCTTGGCAACACCCGCCTATCAGTACATCTTCCACTGCCCTCCCTCAGTTCCTCAGGGAAGACTGTGTTGAAGAGGACCTGGAGAAACTGTCAGTCATGGAGAGGTTACCGAGCTAGGTCTGTGCAAAGTGATCATTGAATCGTCACAACTCCCTGAGATAGCTGTTTTTATTGTCCCGGTTTTTCAGTTCTAGGAACACGCTTGCCCACTCACTGCCTGTTAGTGTGTCTGGTGGGGCTGCATTTCCGAATACAGGAGTCTGACTCCAGTTTGTGTAGCAGCAGCAGCAGCAGCAGCAGCAGCAGCAGCAGCAGCAGCAGCAGCAGCAGCAATAGTTTGCTTTAGAGTAGAGCAAGCTGCTCTATCACGGTCCACAGGACAGAGCAAGCAAGCGCCCTCAGACCCTTCCTGTAACTTTCCATCCTTGCCAGAGACAGGAAGGAGCCACACAGGAGCGCAGAGGCTATGGGAGAGAGGGCCAAACATGGAGTGGATCTGAATGTAAAGGAAAGAGCGATGTTGCAACACCCCCCTCCCGGAACCCGGTGCCCTATGAGTAGGGAGGGAAGCAGTGTTAACTGCAGAAGCAAGGCTCTGTGGTAGGAGAGGATTTAAAAGATTAGAAGGCATGTGCCCTGGTTTTGTAGTGCCTTTGGAGGAGGAGTTGTGGAGAAAATTAGGAGTTGGAAAGGAATGAGGCTTGTATTGCGTTTCGAGGTCGTGGGAGAGGATGAGAGGGTGGCTGGAAGAGTAGTCTGTGGATTGGGCATTAATGTGAATTTTTGTATGTGTGGGAGGTGGAGTGTGAGGGCCTGCTGGGAGAAGCACTAGTGAGCACTGTTAGAAGCCGCCTGAAGAAATCGGGCATCTAGATGGGCATAGTTTAGGGGAGCTTTGAGAACAAGGCGGGTTGGAGAAGAGAAGGCATCGTTTCCTGACTAGAGCCTGTTCTAGTAATAACGGTTCACAACTAGGAGAAATAATCCAAGCAAACTGTCCGTGGACTCAGTTCATCTCCATTTGTTAGTGTTTGTCGAGTTTCTGGATTGGTGCACAGTGTCCTAAGTGTGCAGCTGGATTGGTGCACAGTGTCCTAAGGGTGCAGCTGGATTGGTGCACAGTGTCCTAAGTGTGCAGCTGGATTGGTGCACAGTGTCCTAAGTGTGCAGCTGGATTGGTGCACAGTGTCCTAAGTGTGCAGCTGGATTGGTGCACAGTGTCCTAAGTGTGCAGCTGGATTGGTGCACAGTGTCCTAAGTGTGCCGCTGGATTGGTGCACAGTGTCCTAAGGGTGCAGCTGGATGCTGGGTGAGCACTTGGCATGCTATTTACAGTTTTTTCTGGGAGTGTCATCCTTGAACTGTGAGGCAGCCTATGTGACCAAACACATTCCTTCTTTCCCCGCTTTCTAGGCCAAAATGCACAAGTTTGAGGAAGCACATATATTTAAAAATAAGCATTTTGTTGATTAGCATATTAATTTACTCTATAATACAAGTTCCAATAATACTGGCCTCCTTCTACCTTCTACCCTATTTGCTTCTAGAAAAGACTTGGGTTTGCCAAGGAAAGCCCACAAAATTATGTGTAAGATTTATGGTTTGTCTTCCCTAAATAATAATAATAATAATAATAATAATAATATTGTTATTATTATTAAATCAAAGCCTCATTATATAGCCCTTGGGTATCTTGAAACTCACTATGTAGACTAGGCTGGCCTTGAACTCATAAACTCTTGCCTATGCCTCCGAAGCTTCTGGGAGTTATGGTTGGGACTAGGGGCATGCACCTCCATGTCTGGGTTAGTTTGCCTTATTTTAAGTTACGCACCTGATCCAGAACCTTTCTTTTCCTGGTTGAGGACTAGCTATGGTCCACCCACTCCTCCAGTGTGACCAGTACTACACATTTTTAGTCACCTTTGCTTCTAGGTCATCTCTGTTTACCTGTTATTTGAGTGAGAAGTCATGGTATACTCCGAAGTTGTGCTGCTCATTTAGTTTTGGTTGGTGTTTGTCATTATTTAGTGAGTCGGTGCAGGCTCATCTGAGGAGGAGGATGCTGGACTCCCTTGGGTTTAGGGATCTCAAGATAAAACATTTATTTATTTCCTGTGGTAGAGACATTTACCAGGTCCTTAATATTAAGCTTAACTAAGAATTTCTTTCCTCCTCCAAAGCTTCCTAACTCCATTCTCAGAGACTTGGAATGCAGACATTTTTAGAAGTTTTTAGTGATTATGTTGTTACCCTTTTTGGAGGCCACATGTTCCTTTAAGGATTCGTTAAGAAAGGGGCTGGAGAGAAGGATCAGCAGCTAAGAGCGCTGGCTGCTCTTCCAGAGGACCTGGGTTCAATTCTGAGCCCCCACATGGCAGCTTACAGCTGTCTGTAACCTCAGTTCCAGGGGACCTGGCGCCCTCACACAGACATACATGCAAGCAAATACAAATGCACAAAAATTAAAAAAATAAAGAAAATAAAACATTAAAAAAAAAAGGTTTCATAAAAGGTAGGGTCTTTTAGAAAACACACCTACAAATAGACATGAACATCTAATCTTGAATGAGGCTTTGGTTTCTTTGATGTTTAAATTGAAGACCTCATATTGAATGTTAATAACTTGGTTAATCCTTTTCATTTAAAAAGTTACAAAATTTAGCTATTCTTTTTCTTGGGCTTTCATATACGTGTTCAACACCTACCTTTTTCATCTGTCTGTGTGTGTATGCATGTGTGTGTGTGTGTGTGTGTGTGTGTGTGTGTGTCTGCACATGTGTCTGGAGGGCAGTGGACAACCTCTCTACCATCTCCGAGACACTACCTACCCCCTCTTTTGGACAGGGTCTTAGTGCACACTGCTCTGTAATCCTGTCTCAGCTTCCCAGTGCTAGGGTTGCAGGTGTGTGCTGTTCACCTGCCTGGACCCCCCACCCCCAGGCAACTTCCCCAGTTGAAGGGCTTAGACTATTCCCAGCAATTCTCTATCCCTCTGCCCTGGGTGGCTGCCCTGAAGGATCTCTGTATACATGTGATGTTCTGTACGATAAAGTTAGAGCAGTGAAAACACAGGATAGGTGGTGTGTTGGTCTGTCTATTTGTTTGTGCATTTATTTTGAGATATGATATCTCTATATAGTCCTGACTGGCCTAGAACTCACTAAATAGACTAGGTTGGTCTCTAACTCAAAGAGGTCTGCTTGGTTCTGCTGGTAGAATTAAATGTGTGTACTACTACTACTCCCCGAATGTGTGCGTATGTGTGTATTTAAAACCATAGGAACCTTCCTATTTACAGTTGTACTATTATTATTATTATTATTTTTTTAAGATTTATTTACTTTATACATATGAGTACACCACCATTGCTCCCTTCAGGCACATTAGAAGAGGGCACCAGACCCCATTACAGATGGTTGTGAGCCACTAACCATGTGGTTGCTGAGAATTGAACTCAGGACCTCAGGAAGAGCAGCTGGTGCTCTTAACCACTGAGCCATCTCTCCAGCCCCAGTTGTACTATTATAACAGAGCTTACTTTCATACATTCTTGCCAGTTTTGGGCATTGTTTTCTTTTCTTTGTTTTTTTTTTTTTTTTTTTTTTTGTTTGTTTGTTTTTTTTTTTTTTGTTTTTTTTTTGTTTTTTTTGTTTTTTGTTTTTTGGATTTGGGTTTTTCGAGACAGGGTTTCTCTGTATAGCCCAGGCTGGCCTGAGACTCAGAAATCCGCCTGCCTCTGCCTCCCAGAGTGCTGGGATTACAGGTGGGGCATTGTTTTCTAACCTGATTTTATTTATTCAGACCACATTGTGTGCTGCACATACATACATACATACATACATACATACAATGCATACACATGTCTGATTTGTTATTTAAATGTGCATTTCTTTAGCTGATGGATACTCGCGCGCGCGCGCGCGCGCGCGCGCGCGCGCACACACACACACACACACACACACATCCTTACGTATACATATATATTCTTCCCCTACTTCCTGAGATAGGATTTCTCTGGCTGTCCTAGAACTCACTCTGTACATCAAGCTGGCCTCAAACTCACAGAGATCCCCCTACCTCTGCCTTGCAAGTGTTGGAATTAAAGGTGTGCATAACCACTACTTGGCTAATATTTTAAAAGCCTCATTTATTGCCTATTGGACAATATACCAAGCACATGCTCTCAGTTCTCCTGCCCAGCCTTATGCATGTTAATATCACTGCATATGGGTTCTTTTTTGCTACTTTAATTTCTTCTGTGAAGCAATTTTTGTGTTTTTAGAATTCACTTTTCTAATTGTTGTGCTTCATTTTTATAGTCTTGTAAATCTTTTTTTCTTGTCTTTTTTGTTGTTTGTTTTTGAGAGAAGTGAGTTTAGAGATATTAAGCCATTATTATTATTATTATTATTATTATTATTATCTTTATCTTTGTGTGTATGTGCTCCTGTTTCTGTGTGTGTTAGGGCCGGCCTCAGGGGTTGGCTTGCACCTTGTTTGAGAAGGAGACTCTTGTTTTCTCTGTGGTGAAAGCCAAGCTTGCTGGCCTGTAAGCTTCAAAGAGTCTCCTGTCTCCATTTCTATAGGCGTTTATGGATTACATGCACATGGGTTACCTAGCCTGGCTTTATGTGACTTTTAGGTATAACTTAAGTCTTCTCAAGATTCAGGGCAATACTTACCCCCTGAGCTTTCACTCTTGGTCACTACTATCATCATCACCACCACCACCACCACCACTACCACCACCACCACTACCACAATCATGGGCTTGAACCCAGGACCTTGCACAAGCTAGGGAAGGCCTTTCTTCTTCTACTGAGTTCTAGCTTCAACCCTTTCCCGTTTTTTATACAGGGCCTCATTGCATAACCCTTATTGGCCTGGAACTCACAGAGACCTACCTGTTTCTGTTTTCCTAGTGCTGGGATTAAAGTTGTGTACCACATAGCCAACCCTTTTTTCAGTTTTTGTTTTTTGTTTTGTTTTGTTTTTGGATTTGGTTTTTTTTTTCAAGACAGGGTTTCTCTGTGTAGCCCTGGCTGTCCTGGAACTCACTCTGTAGACCAGGCTGGCCTCGAACCCAGAAATCCGCCTGCCTCTGCCTCCCAGAGTGCTGGGATTACAGGCGTGTGCCACCACGCTCGGCTAGGCCTTGAACTTAAAAAAAATAAAAATAAAAAAAAATATACACACACACACACACACACACACATACATATATATGTATATATATTGCAGATTTATCTTATTTTATATATATGAATATTTTGCTTGAATGTGTGGACACACATCAAATGTGTGTCTGCTGTTTTTCAGAGTACAGAAGAGGGTGTCAGATCCCCCTGGAACTGGAGTTACAGCTGCCATGTGGGTGCCAAGAATTGAACTGGGTCTTCTGTAAGAACAGTAAATGCTCTTAACCTCTGAGCTGGCCATGCAGCCTTCCCTTTTAATATATATATATGTGTGTGTGTGTGTATATATATATATATATACATACACACACACACACACACATATATACACACACACACACATATATATATATATACATATACATACATACATATATATATATGTATATATATATATATTTTTTTTAAGTGTGGAATTCAGTGCCATCAAGAACATCTTGGAAATGCCTGGAACTTTTTCGTCAACCTAAGAAGAACCTCACACATAATAAACAGTTCTCTGTTTCCCTTCCCACTCGCCCTTGCCAGGCCAAACTCTCTTGTACTTTCTGATTCTATGGATTTGATGGCCTGGGTTCTTCAGGCCTGTGAACTCTTCCAGTGATTGTGCTTTTGTGCCTGTGTGATTTCCCTCAGCACAATGTTTTCAAGGTTTGTCGTCGCCGCTGCTGCTTGTGTGTGAGTCCGTGTGTGAAGTGCTCGTCTGTCTAGTTAACGGCGCTGGCTTTTCACTGGTTTACTTTCTGTGCATAAATCCTACGTGGCATTTAGTTGGCCCACCTCCTTTTAGCAGTGATGGCTTCTTGCACTCTTTTTTTCTTTATTGATGCCGTTGGTTATTTTGAGTGCTGTTCGGATGATTTGTATGATGTTCCTCTCCTGGCATTAGTATGGAGTGTTTTTTATAGTTGTGCTAGAGTCATAGGCTTTGAGGATTGAGACTCAAGAGTGAAGTACCATTTTTACCATAGCAGGTGCGTATATGCACGCTGTCACACTGTTCGTCTCCGGGGATGTGAACTTTGGTCCTCACCAGCTGAGGTGTCTCCCTCCTTGCCCCTCCTGCCCCCCTCTGCCCCCCAACATTGCACTTCTGATACCAAGTATGGGAATTTCCCCAGAACCACTTAGTCCTCCAGTAGTGTGACCTATAATTAAACTTGAGACTCGCTACTTGGAGTTAGTATCTAGTCCACAGGTTAAAGGCTCAGCCCCGCCCCCTTGCCCTTCTGATGCCAATCTCAAACCTGGGCCTTCCAGAACTTCTGGTCAATTGGCTGTAAATGGAGGGTATTTACAGTCCCCTCGGTTTTGATCATCTGCTAGAGTGGCTCACAAGGCCAGGGAACCCTTCCAGTATATCGGTTTGTTGTAAAGGAGATGGGGAGCAGCACCCCAACTGGAAGAGACCGGCTAGGGAGCGGGATGGACGGGAGCCTCCGTGTCTGCAGCGCGCCTGCCCTCAGGTTTCCTGAGATACCATCAGTGATTTGCTCAGTCACCCGCCTGTCTCTGGAGGTGAGTGGGGCTGATAGTTCCAGCCATCCGGGAGCCTGCCACGTGGGACTAGACAGACCAGAAGGTGCTCCCAGGAAATGATCTGGGTCAGGGGCCACGCCAAACACCTAAACCCGAAAAGATTTCCCTCCACACTCTTTGCTGGGGAAATTGCCAGGGCCTCAAGACCAAATTGAGTGTTTCCTACACATCACTACAGTAGTGATAAGGCGGGGCTCACCACTGCATCCCCACAGCAGGAGGGGCTCACCACTGCATCCCCACACAGCAGCAGTGCTCACCACAGCATCCCCACACAGCAGCAGTGCTCACCACAGCATCCCCACACAGCAGCAGTGCTCACCACAGCATCCTCACAGCAGGAGGGGCTCACCACTGCATCCCCACACAGCAGCAGTGCTCACCACAGCATCCCCACACAGCAGCAGTGCTCACCACAGCATCCCCACACAGCAGCAGTGCTCACCACAGCATCCCCACACAGCAGCAGTGCTCACCACAGCATCCCCACACAGCAGCAGTGCTCACCACTGCATCCCCACACAGCAGCAGTGCTCACCACTGCATCCCCACACAGCAGCAGTGCTCACCACAGCATCCCCACACAGCAGCAGTGCTCACCACAGCATCCCCACACAGCAGCAGTGCTCACCACAGCATCCCCACACAGCAGCAGTGCTCACCACAGCATCCCCACACAGCAGCAGTGCTCACCACTGCATCCCCACACAGCAGCAGTGCTCACCACAGCATCCTCACAGCAGGAGGGGCTCACCACTGCATCCCCACACAGCAGCAGTGCTCACCACAGCATCCCCACACAGCAGCAGTGCTCACCACAGCATCCCCACACAGCAGCAGTGCTCACCACAGCATCCCCACACAGCAGCAGTGCTCACCACAGCATCCCCACACAGCAGCAGTGCTCACCACTGCATCCCCACACAGCAGCAGTGCTCACCACTGCATCCCCACACAGCAGCAGTGCTCACCACAGCATCCCCACACAGCAGCAGTGCTCACCACAGCATCCCCACACAGCAGCAGTGCTCACCACAGCATCCCCACACAGCAGCAGTGCTCACCACTGCATCCCCACACAGCAGCAGTGCTCACCACTGCATCCCCACACAGCAGCAGTGCTCACCACTGCATCCCCACACAGCAGCAGTGCTCACCACAGCATCCTCACAGCAGGAGGGGCTCACCACTGCATCCCCACACAGCAGCAGTGCTCACCACAGCATCCCCACACAGCAGCAGTGCTCACCACAGCATCCCCACACAGCAGCAGTGCTCACCACAGCATCCCCACACAGCAGCAGTGCTCACCACAGCATCCCCACACAGCAGCAGTGCTCACCACTGCATCCCCACACAGCAGCAGTGCTCACCACTGCATCCCCACACAGCAGCAGTGCTCACCACAGCATCCCCACACAGCAGCAGTGCTCACCACAGCATCCCCACACAGCAGCAGTGCTCACCACAGCATCCCCACACAGCAGCAGTGCTCACCACAGCATCCCCACACAGCAGCAGTGCTCACCACTGCATCCCCACACAGCAGCAGTGCTCACCACAGCATCCTCACAGCAGGAGGGGCTCACCACTGCATCCCCACACAGCAGCAGTGCTCACCACAGCATCCCCACACAGCAGCAGTGCTCACCACAGCATCCCCACACAGCAGCAGTGCTCACCACAGCATCCCCACACAGCAGCAGTGCTCACCACAGCATCCCCACACAGCAGCAGTGCTCACCACTGCATCCCCACACAGCAGCAGTGCTCACCACTGCATCCCCACACAGCAGCAGTGCTCACCACAGCATCCCCACACAGCAGCAGTGCTCACCACAGCATCCCCACACAGCAGCAGTGCTCACCACAGCATCCCCACACAGCAGCAGTGCTCACCACTGCATCCCCACACAGCAGCAGTGCTCACCACTGCATCCCCACACAGCAGCAGTGCTCACCACTGCATCCCCACACAGCAGCAGTACTCACCACTGCATCCCCACATAGCAGGCGGGGCTCACCACTGCATCCCCACACAGCAGCAGTGCTCACCACAGCATCCCCACACAGCAGCAGTGCTCACCACAGCATCCCCACACAGCAGCAGTGCTCACCACTGCATCCCCACACAGCAGCAGTGCTCACCACTGCATCCCCACACAGCAGCAGTGCTCACCACTGCATCCCCACACAGCAGCAGTGCTCACCACTGCATCCCCACACAGCAGCAGTGCTCACCACTGCATCCCCACACAGCAGCAGTGCTCACCACTCCATCCCCACACAACAGCAGTGCTCACCACAGCATCCTCACACAGCAGCAGTGCTCACCACTGCATCCCCACACAGCAGGCAGGACTCACCACTGCATCCCCACACAGCAGCAGTGCTCACCACAGCATCCCCACACAGCAGCAGTGCTCACCACTCCATCCCCACACAACAGCAGTGCTCACCACTGCATCCCCACACAGCAGGCGGGACTCACCACTGCATCCCCATGCAGTGGTGCTCACGGGGTGCCCAGCTGGAAGCCTGCTTGTGCCACCCCACTCCTCTCCACTGCGGTTCTTGGGATCCTCTGTGTCCGTCTGTGAAGGCCACACTTAAGAGGTTTTTGCTTTCTCTCCCCTTGAGGACATAATTTGCAGTGCTTCAGTGGACATTCCTGTCCTTTTACAGATGAGGAGCCTAGGGCCTCGGTAACTTTCTCAAAAGTCCCAGGGAGCATCCACTTAGGGACTGTTGTTCTTGGCCACCAGTTCCCACTTACCGTAGCCACCCACTCCAGCAGCATCTGTTCCTAGCAACATGTTGCTCGTGAAGTGGTAACTCAGTATTTAGTTATTTGTGTGACTTCCCTTAAAGAATTTATTAGCTTATGGAGAGGTGATCGGGTAGGACTGAAACATTGTAACAAAATTACATGACAGAATGTTTGCTGCAGTTGCCAGTGGTATGCTCATCTCATTCCCCCACATGCTTGTGATTAACATGCACTTTCTTTTCTTTTCTTTCTTTTCTTTTTTTTTTTTTTTTGAGACAGCTCCTTACTATAAAGCCTAGGCTGGCCTTGAACTCACGGAGATCCAACTGCCTCTGCTTCCCAAGTGCTGGGATTAGAGGTGTGCACCACCATGTCTGGCCATATATACTTGCTTCTTAATGCCAATTTCTGTTTCTTCTTCTTTTTCAGTGTGTTGTGTTGGTAAGGCCAGGGCAGGCACAGAGGGCAGCCGGACTGTATCGGGAGCAGGTGCCCGGCAGCGAGGTGCTCCGCCCTGCGCTGTTGTTCCATCCATAAATAGGTATTCAGTCTCTTTGACTCAAAGGAAAGAAACACAGTCTATAGCTGCTCTCTGTGAAATAAAGGCATCGAAACTTCCGAGCAGAGTTGGCTATGGTAACCAAACCATGAGGAAGCAGCTTTGGAAGCTTCCGGTTGCATCTTAAAGTCATTATTTTACACAACAAAATGCCATCGGGAACTTAAGTGCTTTCTGTGTTATAATTTCTTTGTTCTTCCTGTGAAAATTTTAGTTTTGCTTTAAAAGGAAAAGCTATGTTCTTATTTTGTGTTTACTTGAAGATTTCTTCACAGGATCACACTTCTTAGTTCTGGGGTAGAAAATCCAGAAGTGAAACTGACTGTAAATAGGGCAGAATTGAAAGTTGGGTCTGCTGTGTGGGGATGACAAAATTTACCTCTCAAGGTTTCCGGATGTGTATTTTACTTTTACTTATTTGTCTTTAAGACAGCTCCAGACGTCCTAGACTTCCCTGTGTAGGCCAGGCTGGCCTTGAATGCTTAGAGACCAAGTGCTGAGATTAAAGGCATTCACCAACCAGCACTGTGGGCTGCAGATTTTTAATACACTATGCAATTCTACCTGCAAGCCAAGACATACTTCTGCCATAGCAAACATGAAATCATGGTCATTTTTAGTGTGCTGGGATACGATGAATTATAAAATTGGGAATTAGTTTAGAAAAATTGAAGACAAATTTGTTTTAAAAAATATGGTTGAAATATTGCATTTGTATACTTTAGGTTTAATGGCATTAGAACTTATGTTGCAGAGCTTTATTTATTTATTTATTTTATTTCTTTAAAAAGTTTTAGATTTATTTCCTTATTTATTTGTTTGTTTATGTATATGATTGCTCTATTTGCGTGTATGCCTGCATAGCTGAAGAGGGCATCAGATCCCAGTATAGATGGTTGTGAGTCACCATGTGGTTGCTGGGAATTGAACTCAGAACCTCTAGGAAGAACAGTCAGTGCTCTTAACTACTGAGCTATCTCTCGAGCCCCTGAATTTCTTATTTTTATGTGTGGGTGTTTTGCGTGCATGTATGGCTGTGAACCACACACATGCAGTGCCCTAGAGACTAGAAGATATTGGGCCCCTGGAACTGGAGTCATGCATAGTTATTACCATTTGGGTGCTGGGAATCTGACCTTGGGCTTCTGCATGAACAAGTGCTCTTAACTACTGTACCTTCTCTCCAGTCCCACCCCCACTCCTGCCCCCTCTAGTTTGTAGTTAATATTGTTGTCCATCTTTACTTTAACGTGGAAATTCAAGTTTTGAAATAGTGGGATTTTACAGACATAAAAAAATCTAATGTTCTCAGAGGTGAAACTATTTGCCAGGCCACGAATGTGCTCCAGAGACCTCAGGGACTGCTTAATGGAGCTCTAGGGAGCGGCTGCCTCTCCAGCACCGGCCTCTCCCTGCTCCATGTGCACTGAGAGCCTGGTTTTATAACTCCTCTGGGCCTTGACATGGTGTCTCCCCAGCATTGTTTGACGCTAGGCCGTGGCATTGTTTCAGACTTCCCCTCAAGGGCAGGGCTGAACACTCACTCTGCTCCTGTGCCTTTCATGGAGGGGGTGAACCGAGGAAACTGAAAGAAATGCCCCGGCCTCCCGCCCGGGCTGCTCTTCCTGTTCTGCTCTGGTGCTTTATCAAGCCTGTCCAATTCTGAATATTTTGAGTATTCTTAGGAACAACAAATTCTCTACCTCCTTAAGTTTCGGAAACAGAAAACATCTGGTGACTGTGGGTCTCTCCACGCCAGCAGTTTGATTCTGTGTAATATTTAGCACTGATTGCTGTAGACATTAGTTGTGATGTTATTGGACATTTTATAAGAAACGAAAGCTAGCAAAATGTGTTTGTTGAGGCTAAAATAAGTAACCCTGAAGTTGAGCATTAGAACCCAGCACTCAGTGGTCCATGAAAATAGGTAGCATTTCTTCATGTTATGGTGGTTAGAATATCCTAAAAGGTGTGTGGCCAGACCTTTTAAAATAAGATATATCAGGAAGCTGACACTAGTGTCTTTCTGCCTTTGGTTTCAGTCCGTAGGTTTTTGAGTAAGGGGAGAAAGGGGAACAAATAACAGAAATTGGGAATTGGGCTTCAGATTTGTTTTTCTATGAAAAACTTGGTGATCTTTACCGTGACTGTAGTTTGTATGACTAAATGTTTAACTTTGAACTCTTAAGTAACTGAGTTGTTTATATTAGCCAACTCTGCCTGCTGAGCGTGAGAACCCGTCTGGGGCCATTTCTCCAGGAGATACTTGTGAAGTGCCTCCTGACTGTGTGAACATTGGACCTGAAGAGGAATGTCTTCATTCAAGCCAGCCAGTGTCTTTGAGAGGATATGGATTATTTTCTTTTTCAATTCCAAACATTCTTTGTAAGAGAGCTAATCTAGAAAACCTTCAAAAAGTCTTCAAAATGAAAATAGTTTTATTTAGACTTATAAGGAACCTTTAAAATGTCCCTTTCGAAAAGAGGAAAGTCCTTGGGAATATTGTTACCACTAAAATAAACTTCCTGGCCCACTAAAATGTTAACTCCCTGCCACACAAGGAGCCTGCCCAGCTTTGATTCACAGACTCAAGCCTGGTAGGCTGCTGGTCTGTGGGTATTCATGAAAGGCTGGGTGTTGGTACAGAACCATACTCGTTACTTGTGTGTTGTGCACACAGGAAGGTATTTTGGGCTTTCTTTCTTTCCTTTTTTTTTTTCTTTTTTCTTTTTTTTAATGAAGTGACTAAAGAGAGTTTATTCTGTGGAAGATTTTCAGGACAAATAGGAAAATAAAAAGCCAGCTGCCACTCTGATCTGTTATCTCTGCCAGAAGACACCAGCAAGTTATTAGATTTGTAGAGCTGCAAAAAAAAAAATCTTTATTTTTTTTAAAGATTTATTTATTTATTTTATGTGTATGAGTACACTGTAGCTGTACAGATGGTTGTGAGCCTTCATGTGGCTGCTGGGGATTGGACCCAGGACCTGTGCTCACTCCGGCCAGTTCGCTCCTGCCCAGAGATTTATTTATTATATGTAAGCACACTGTAGCTGTCTTCAGACACACCAGAAGAGGGTGTCCGATATCATTACAGATGGTTGTGAGCCACCATGTGGCTGCTGGGAATTGAACTCAGAACCTCTGGAAGAGCAGTCAGTGCTCTTAACCGCTGAGCCATCTCTCCAGCCCGTTTCTTTTCTTTTTAAAAAATATTTTAAATTACATATTTATTTATTTATTTATTTATTTCTGTGCCTATTTGGTGGTCCTAGGACCACTTTTGTGAGTCACTTCTCTTCCATCATGTAGGCCCTGGGGCCTGGACTCTGGTTGTCAGCCTCCATGCAAAGAACAATCTTGTCTTTGGTCCCCCTTTTGGTTTTTTGAGACAAGGTTTCTCTGTGCCTTGGAACTCCCGCTGTAGCTCAGGCTGGCCTTGAACTCAGAAAGATTTGCCTGCCTCTGCCTCCTGAGCACCGGGATTAAAGAAAGGTCTGTACCACCACCACCCAGGTTCTTGGTTTGTTTTGTTTTATTTTGATTTGATTTGTTTTTAGGTAGGGTTTCATTTTTCAGCCCAGGCTAGCCTGGAACCTACCATGTAGTTTAGTGTGGCCTCAAATTCCCATCAGCCTTCATGTGTCAGTCACCTGAGTGCAGGGATAACAGGCCTTTGCCTCAGTTCCCAGGTTTATTGCTTGGTTGATTTTAAGACTGAGATCCGGCTGAGGGATTTTTCCCCCTCTGACTCATTTTCTCTCAGTTGATGGTTTGCCTGGCTCTCTGGTTCAGTCTGCAGCTGTTTACCTGGAGTTAGTCTTAGATCTTGGAAGTTGAAGGTTGATCCTTAAGAAACTTCTACTTTGGGGTCTGGAGAGATGGCTCAGCGGTTAAAGAGCACTGGCTGCTCTTCCAAAGGTTCTGAGTTCAAATCCCAGCAACCACATGATGGCTCACAACCATCCGTAACAAGATCTGACTTCCTCTTCTAGAGTGTCTGAAGACAGCTACGCTTTACTCACATATAAATAAACAAATAAATAAACAAATAAATAAACAAATCTTAAAAACAAACAAACAAACAAACAAACAAAAAACTTCTGCTTCAGACTGCTGTTGCAACTCTTGGGTTACCTATATTTCCAGATGTGAGAAGGGAGCTCCCATCCCCCTTGCCCAGGGTTCAGTTATTTGCTGCAGTAGTCCCTGGCAATCAGCAAACCAGCTTACCTAGGGCACACAGCACAAGAACTACAACGGTAAGGTGTGGGAAGGGTCTGGGCTTGTGTGACTTGCTGGGCATCCCGCCCTCCCCTCCGCCCCGTATACTCAGTTCAGAATCTCCAGCGTCCATTGCTCAGGGTTCGCGGTAATTTACTCAGGCACGCTCTGGTGACCGTACTCCAGGATGCCTCCTCCAGCCTCCAGTCCTCCCCGCTGCAAGTCGGAAGGTCTTGCTTTCTAATCACGCCTTGTCCTTTTGTGCGGAACCTCTCCGTGGCTTATATTCCAATTTAGTTAGTTGATTGTGCATCCTTTGCAGCTCTCTGCAGTTCACATTCCAATTTAGCTAGCTGGTCACATCTCCTTTACAGAATAGCTCTTGTATTAGCTTTCTGTTACAATGAAAAAAGAAGAAAAGAACAATCAATTATGAAAAGGTTTGGCTTTTGGAGATTTGGAGTTAGGAGGCATCAATCTGTGACCTCATTGCCTTGCCGGTATGGTGGACCAGTCTGTGGGCTCTGTGAGCTCAGGAGCTCAAAGCTGCCCCTCCTGAATCTCAGCTCTTAAAGTTTGTCATGCTTCCCAATAGTGCTGTGCCAGGGACCAAGTCATTAACACACGGGCCTTTGGAGACGTTCTAGACCTGGTCCCTGGTTCCCTTCAGTTCAGGATCCAGCTGCCGTCAGGTTTAGTCACTTTATAAACAAAGACCACAGGCTTTGCCTTGTAAAAGTGCCAAGGCTGGGGATGGTGTGGCACAGGGTAAAGCTCTTACCTCGCTTGCATGAAGCCAGTGGGTTCAGTCCCAGCAGAGAGAGAGGGAGGGAGGGAAGGAGGGAGGGAGAGAGACAGACCAAACAACCAGAAACACCTTGGGTTGTTTGGCATGGTGGTGCACATCTGTGATCCCAGTACTTGGAGCTTTTTTATTCCCTTTTGCAGCAATGGTCTTCAGTGATGTTGCTAGCAAATCGCAAGTAGTTAGGAGATAATAAAATATTCTGCTTTATTAAGACATAGCAGGTAGGCGGAGAGCGTTTGTGATTGCTAGGGACTCTGGGATTGAAGATAGCACTGAGGGTTTGGGGCCCCGCACTTGTTGAGTGAAGCGTGATTAGAATGAGTGCGACAAGAGGACCTCGCTGTGTAAAGGAGCGTGGGTTAAGTTTCTAAGAAAGGATGCAACAGCCAGGCGGTGGTGGCACACACCTTTAATTCCAGCACTTGGGAGGCAGAGGCAGAGGCAGGCGGATTTCTGAGTTCGAGGCCAGCCTGGTCTACAGAGTGAGTTCCAGGACAGCCAGGGCTACACAGAGAAAAAAGAAAAAAGAAAAAAGAAAAAAGAAAAAAGAAAAAAAAAAGGATTCTACAGGAGTAAGGAGAAGTCAAAGTTCTGGCTTTTGGTAGTCTCCGCCTGGGATCAGCATGGTCATGTCTTTGTTTTCAGAATGGGAAGTTGATACACAGGTGGAACCATATGCCTGCGATGCTAGGAAGACAGTGGACGGACATGGCTGGCTGTTACAATTGGGCAGAGTACATGAGACATGATAAGCCAAGAGGCCTCACGGGGTTTGAGGCAGGTGTCTGGGGCAGCTTGGTATACCTGTCTGGGAGCTCTGGCCCAGTCTCCCTTTTGCTTCTTTCTAGCAGTGTGGCGTGAGTAGTCCCTTTGCTTTGATTCAGGCTTTCTCATTAAAAAATAAGTCTGGATGCTGTAACTCTCTGCTTCCACTGAAGACATGCATTTGAATTACCCGGTGACACAGTTAAATAAGGGTTCCACTTGAGTAGGTCAGTCCTGTGCATGGTTGAACACATTCCCTGGTGGTGCAGGGTCCCCAGGCTGAGACGACTTTCAGGGGCCTCTGGGCTCTGCAGTTCTGGAGTTCTGGTCATTGACTGTTTTGGCGTCTGAGGTCTGGTTTCCTTCTCCTTTCTCATCTGTATGAAGATAGATGAGTTCTAGTCTGTCTCTGACCTTCTATTTACCTTTCTCACTGACAGCCACGCCCCCTCCCCACCGTCTAGCAGCTCATTTTCACAGAGTTCCTCACTGTTTCTGCAGAGCTTTCACACCTGTTGCTTTATTCTCCAGCAAGCCACACAGGTGAGCAGACGGACTGTCTCCACTCTGTGGGAAGGACAGCCAGTGATTGCTCACTAGTGAGCATAGAGCACCCGCAAGTTCAGGGTCACTGTAGCTCCTTCCACTGTGTCGCACTTCTGCAGGGAATGACTGTCACATATGTCTGCATTTAAAGATGTATTGCAAGGGGGCTGGAGAGAGATGGCTCAGCAGTTACGAGCACTGGCTGCTCTTCTGGAGGCTGTGGGTTCAATTCCCAGTCCCCACAGGGCAGCTCACAACTGTTACTCCAAGATCTGACACCCTCACACAGACATACATGCAGGCAAAACATCAATGCATGTAAAATAAAAATAAAAATTACAAAAAGAGATTTATTGCCCTCTTCCCCCGACCCCCCCACAAGACAAGTTTTCTCTGTTTAGCCTGGCTGTCTTGGGACTCTATACTAGTCTGGCTTTGAACTCGCAGAGATCCACCTGCCTTAGCCTCCCCAGTGCTGGGATTAAAGGTGAGTGACACTATTGCTGGATTTGGCCATCTTTTTTTTTTTTTTTTTTAAATGTAAATGTAAGCCGGTCGGTGGTGGCGCACGCCTGTAATCCCAGCACCGGGGAGGCAGAGGCAGGGAATTTGAGTTCGAGGCCAGCCTGGTCTACAGAGTGAGTTCCAGGACAGCCAGGGCTATACAGAGAAACCCTGTCTCAAAAAACAAAACAAAACAAAACAAAAATCCAAAAATTAAATGTAAACGCATTTTTCATTTAAAAGTAGGGAATATATTCCTGTGCTTTCTCACGTAAAATGTGTGTAAGATTTTGTGTAATGTGGAAGGTTACAGTGTGTAGTCCCCACCTCCTTCCTGGGGCAAGTAGTGTTTTTGTTTATACTTAAGCCTTTCTAGGAATTACATCATTGTCTTCTTTTCTCTCTGTGAAACACAAATGACAACACAGGGACCATACACACTATTGAAGACTAGTGGTGTCTTAACTGTTGTGTCATCGCCACCAAATTCTTTATTCTTTATGGCTCTGCAGTATTTTTCACTATAGGATCCATAACTTAACTACCGGTGGATATATTTAAAGTTCTTTGAAGTTTTCTCTGACACCAGCTGTACCTTATTCTGTTTGTGTTAGTTAGCTTCATGCTACTGCAACACACTTAACCAGCTTTCAAAGAGGAGTGAAATATTCCGGGTCACAGGACTTTGCGAGCGAGTTCCGCCTGATGTCCTGTGGTGATGCTGCAGATGCTGGCGGGGAACACTTCCTATTGGCAAGGGCTGCTCACCTGGAGACTCAGAAGAGGAAGGAGAGGCCCGAGGTCCCACTGCCTTTTAAAAGTATCAGTCTGGGGAACAAATCTGTAGACCTTGAAGGGGTGACCAAAGCCTGAGGATCAAGAGCTTGAGCCTGGACTGTAGAGTGAGTTCAAGGCCAGCGTAAGATGTTATCTGCTCCCGACAACTGCAAAAGAAGATCCGAAATCAGTGTATCGCATTGCATGCCTACAAGCTTATTTTTAGCGTGGACAGAGAAGTGGGATTGTGTTGAAGGATGCCGGCGTTTGTTGTCTGGGTGTTGCCGGGTTGCCATGCCTGTAGGCTTGTGCCAGTTGCACTGCTGTTGGCCACGCGCCTGCTTCGCGGGTGGTTTGCCTCCACTGATCTTAGCCCCTTTGACCTGTGCCCTACTGAAGCTTCTGTGCATTTATTTTGTCCGTGAGGTTCTTTCCAGGTTTAAATACTCTTTGTATTTTCTCTGAACTAATATTTACACCCTTTCCTATTTCCTGGAATTTTCTTAGGAATTTCTAGGAATACCTCTATGTCAGTGAAGTTGCTTTTATTGTGTTAATTTAAATAATTTCTTCAGCTTTTTTTTTCTTTTTTCATTTGACTTTGCACTTGACCATTTCATCACATAGAGTTGCTTTTTGGCTTTGTTTTTTTTTGTACTTTTTGAGACAGAGTCTCACTCTGTAGTCTAGGCTAGCCTTGAACTCAGTGTGTAGTACAGCTTGGCCTCTAACTCATGGCAATCCTCCTGTTTCAACTCCCTTAAGTTTTGGGATGATAGGCCATGTTCTGTGGTCATGTATAATTTTAAAGAGTTAAAATTTTTTCTCCTTTTTTAAACTTCTTAAATTTTATTTACGTGTGTGTGTGTGTGTGTGTGTGTGTGAGAGAGAGAGAGAGAGAGAGAGAGAGAGAGTGTGTGTGTGTGTGTGTGTGTGTGTGAATGTGTTTCTTTTTTGGGCTTTAAAACTTTTTTTGGGGTTGTTTTTCAAGACAGGGTTTCTCTGTGTATCCCTGGCTATCCTGAAACTCACTCTATAGACCAGGCTGGCCTCGAACTCAGAAATCCGCCTGCCTCTGTCTCCCAAGTGCTAGGATTAAAGGCATGTGCCACCACTGCCTGGCTTAAAATGTTTTTTAATGTAATACCTTATTTTTCTCTTATTGCATCTAAATTTTGTGTCGTCCTTAGATCTTTGAACTTAGTCAGGCTTTCTATTCCTGTGAAGAGACACCACGACCATGGTAACTCTCATAAAGGCAAATATTTAATTGGGGTTAGCTTACAGTTTCAGAGTTTAGTCCATTTTCATCACGTGGGAAGCATGGCAGCGTGCAGGCAGACGTGGTGCTGAGGAAGGAGCTGAGAGTGTGACATCTTGACCAAAAGGCCACAGGAAACTGCGTGCCACACTAGGCCTGGCTTGAGCATATGAGACCCAAGCCTGCTCCTCAGTTCCTCCTCACACACTTCCTCCAACAAGGCTACACCTAATACCTCCCCATGGGCCAAACATGGAAACACATGAATCTGTGGGGCCATTCCTATTCAGACCACCACATTCCACTCCCTGGCTCCCATAGGCTTATAGCTATAACATAACGCAGAAATGAATTCAGTCCAACTTCAAAAGTCCTCATGGTCTCTTAACAGTTTCAAACTTGTTTAAAAGTCCAAAGTTTAAAGTCTGTTATGTGGGGCAGTGGTGGTGCACGCCTTTAATCCCAGCACTTGGGAGGCAGAGGCAGGTGGATTTCTGAGTTTGAGGCCAGCCTGGTCTACAGAGTGAGTTCCAGGACAGCCAGGGCTACACAGAGAAACCCTATCTTGAAAAAAACCAAACAAAAAATAAAGTCTGTTATGAGATTCATGCAGTCTCTTAACTGTAATTCTCTGGAAATTAAAACAACAACAACAAAACCCAGATCACTTCCTTCCAACATGCATCATTACCACTGTAAAACGTAAGGTAGCAGAGCACAGTGGGGAAACACGGGACCAAAGCATGGCTGAGACCCAGCTGGCGGACTGCAAATGCCGCTTCTCCACATGTGATGTCAAAGCACTCTCCAGATGTCTCACTCCTCCCAGATTTGTCGGCTGCAGCACCACACCTCTTTCTCTGGGGCGGGCTCCACTCCTTGTTAGCAGCATCTCTTGACAAGTGTCCCACCGCTCTGGCATCTTTAACATCTTGGGGTCTTCAGGGTGACTCAGGCTTCACCTTCACAGCTTCTCACACTGACCTCTCTGGGCCTCCCTCCATGCAGGGACACCTGTAACATATACCTGGCCTCAGAAGCCCCTGTTAGTCACAGAAGGAGATTCTATGACCCCTGCCTTCTACTCTTGACTCTAAAGGCACAACCATGTGGCTGAGGCTGCCAAACCAAACCAAGGCAAAACATAGTGTATTGATTTCTGCAGTTAATAATAGCACAATAATAGCACACCAGAAGTTACTTTTTTAATGATTTTTTTATGCTTGCTTACTTTTTTTATGTGTATGAGTGCTCTTTGAATGCTTGCATTCATGTGTGCCATATGTGTGCCTGGTGGATCCCCTGGAACTGGAGTTATGGATGGTTATGAACTATCATCTGGGTGCTGGGAACTGAATCCAGGTCCTCTGCAAGAACAACAAATGTGTTTTTTCTTTCTTCTTCTTCTTCTTCTTCTTCTTCTTCTTCTTCTTCTTCTTCTTTTTTTTGGTTTTTCGAGACAGGGTTTCTCTGTATAGTCCTGGCTGTCCTGGAGCTCACTCTGTAGACTAGGCTGTCCTCGAACTCAGAAATCCGCCTGCCTCTGCCTTCTACCTCCCAAGTGCTGGGATTACAGGTGTGCTCTACCACGCCTGGTTGCGTGTTTTTTTTTTTTTTTTTTTTTTTGTAAAGATTTACTTTTTATTTCATGTATGTGGGTACACTGCCCACATGGTCACATTTTTTATGGCTCAGCCACCCCATTGCGGCTCTCTTCCCTCCTGTTCATTCTTTCTCTTCCAAGAGAGACTTCTCCTTCCTCCTAGTGGTCTCAAGCCCCAGGAAGCCCAGACCCCGTCTGTGTCTCTTCTCCTTAGCTATTGGCTGCTGGCATCTTTACTTACCAATCAGATTTAACTGGGGTCAGGGTCCCTCAGTGTCTTACATGCACTCTCTAGTCTTTGGGGCAAATGGTGTGTGTGTGTAGGAATCCAAATTATATTGCACCAACCCATTGCTAGGCGCCCCCTCTAGGAAGGTGGTCGTGGGTTGGTTGGATGCTTATATATATATGCAAGCCAAGCAAGCCACGGGGGTGGGAGGGGTGGGGTGGGGGAAGGGGGGGGCAAGCCAGTAAGCAGTGTTCTTCCATGGTCTCTGCTTCAGTGCCTGCTGTCAGGGTCTTGCTTTAGTTCTGCTATGACTTTCTTCAGTGATGATGTGATGGAAGTGTGTGTTCCCAAGTTGCTTTGGTTATGGTGTTTATCCCAGCAACAGAAGTCAAGCGCAGGGCAGTGTGCTATGTGTCTGGGTGTGAGTGCATGTGAGTGGCTCCTCTGCTGATCTGATACTTTACTGACTAGGTCTCATTTCTCTAGAAATTGTCTTTAATTCCGTTTTCTTTTTCATTTTTTAAAAATAATTTTCTTTATTCTCAAACACACAATTGAATTTGTCACCCTGTTAAAGTCTTTAGTCTAATCCTTTCAGTTTTTTTTTTTTTTTTTTTGGTTTTTTGAGACAGGGTTTCTCTGTGTAGCCCTGGCTGTCCTGGAGCTCACTCTAAAGACCAGGCTGGCCTCGAAGTCAGAAATCCACCTGCCTCTGCCTCCCAAGTGCTGGGTTTAAAGGCGTGCGCCACCACTGCCCGGCTCTCCTTTCAGTTTTTATCGGTAGTATTTTAGATTTTTTTTTTTTTTTTGTTATGGGAAATTTCCATGTAATCTGTTTGTCTGTCTGTCTGTCTATCTATCTGTATTTAAATAAAGTTGTTACAGCTATGTGCCATCATGCTTAGCTTAGGCTGGTCTTCCTTCCACCCACCCATCCACCCATCCATCCATTCATCCATCCACCCATCCATCCATCCATCCATCCATCCATCCACCCATTCACCCATTCACTCATCCATCCATCCATTCACCCATCTACCCATCTATCCATCCATCTAAACATCCACCACCCACCCATCCACCCATCCATCCATCCATCCATCCATCCATCCACCCATTCACTCATCCATCCATCTATCCATCCACCCATCCACCCATCTCTCCATCCATCTATCCATCCACCCACCCACCCATCCACCCATCCATCCACCCATCCACCCACCCACTCACCCATCCATCCATCCATCCATCCATCCATCCATCCATCCATCCATTCACCCATTCACCCATTCACTCATCCATCCATCTATCCATCCACCCATCCACCCATCTATCCATCCATCTATCCATCCACCCATCCACCCACCTATCCATCCATCCATCTATCCATCCATCCACCCATCCATCCAGTGTTCTGAGAGAGGTCCTGCTGTCCTGGAACTTGCTCTGTTGCTTGTGCTGTTCTCCAGTTTGGTCCTCCCCCTCAGAGGGCTTGGTCTCTGGGGTTGTAGGTGTGAGCTGCCACACTGGGGTTCCCGTTTTTTCCTCCTTAGTAGGATTACGAACTGAAGTGAGGGAGGGAGCTCCCTGCTTTATTCCCCGCAGAGCTGAAGCACAGTGTGTGCAGGAAGGTCAGTGAGAGGGAAGAACCTAGAGAGGAAGGTGAGAGAGAGATGACCTATTCTCAGAGCGAGGCGGAGGGCAGAGAAAAGGGCAGGTTCGAGCCAAGATTGAAGGTGAACAGGGTAGAGCAAAGAAATGCCAGATGTCCAGAGGTCTGCTTTGTGTCTGCAGAGAAGCCCGGTGCATAATTTAGTAGTGCTCAGTAAATGACTTCATTAAAGTAATTCTCGGGCTGCTTTGGAGCTGGAGAGCAGAGCTAATACTCCAGGTTCCAGGTGGGAGGCTGTATAGTGTGCCAGACTTAGGGACAAGAACTGTGAAGTCTCAGGGAGTGAGAGTCGCTGGGGTAGGCCTGTGACGTTGACTCTTGGCACCATTTGCTTAGGGCTGGAGGACCCAAGCCCTAGTTTCAAAAGCATTCATCTCTCAGAGCTTTCCCGGGGAGTCTTTCTGGTGGGATCAGAGGGTGGGGCATGGGATTGGGGGTGTGTTCGCGTGTGGGGCAAATGGGGTGGAGGGTGGGGAATGCTACAGTACTGAAGGTGCGTCTCTGGGTTTGGAAAGTCTAACTTGATAGCAAGCTTAAGTCCCTGGTTCAGTGACTGAGTATCTTTGTGGAAAACAAATTTTCTTCACTTTCTTGTCCTCCTTAAAGCTGAAACAAAATAACAGGAATCTGATTTTACCTGAAAGAACCTGGGTCTTGCCCCTTACCTGCCAGTGAGCATGGTCCTAGGTGGAGAATGAATGCCTGAACTAAAAAGGAATGAATCGAGGCGGGCAGAGTGAGGCCACAGGCCACAGGCGTCCAGGACCGATGAGGATGTCCTGATTCAGATGAAGGGGGCACAGTGGGGCCAGAGGCGGCAGGCGTCCAGACCCATGTGAGGATGTCCTGATTCAGATGCTCTGACACATCTCACCACATCTGTACCAGCAGCTGGCATACCAACAGCACAGGCTTCTCTAAGAACCAGAAAGCTAGGAATAGCATTTACTCTGTTACAGGGTCATAAGCAAATTAGGAAGAAACATGCAGAGGGGCTGGAAAGCGTATCAGTACTCACTTCGTGACCCTTTCACGTATGCAGACCCCTAATCTCTGTTATTCAGGGAATATAATTAGATTTCTTTCTATGAATAGTTAACATTTTCCCCCTTGGAATTTCATAACCATACTTAGTGACCTTTTTAAAATGATATGTTTTCCGTTGTGTGAGTGTATTACCATTTAGGAGTGTTTCTGAGGGTTTTGCTTTTTTAACAGGTCTGGAACATCTTGGTAATCGTTAAGCTGCCCTCACTCCAGGAGAGTAGTCATACTTTCTGCATTTCTGGTTTCCTTACTCGTGTCAGAGACCAGAATAGCTTGTTTAATCAGTTAGAGCATGTTAGTTACCCATATCTGTGAAATAAGAACAACCAAAAAAACCAGTGGCTTAAAACATTTGATTTTGCTCCTAAATAAGCACTTTGGACCAGGCTTTGTGGAAACCACTTGGGTCCACTGGTTGTCATCTTTAGAGGCTCAGTGGCTGCAGGTCTGGCTGTCATCTCAGATCAGCTCTGTAGAACCCAGGGTGGTCTCTCCATGCAGTGCTTGTCCTCTGTGCTGTATGATATGGGACTCCCAAGTAGAGTATCCGGAGGATGGGGGAAGCTGTAGTGTAACTGTTTATGAGCCATCACAATCACTTAGAATTTTTTGGGCTGTAGTGACAGAACTGCCACATGTGACAGGGCTGGGGACATATGGCACACTTTCATTGTGCGTCGCCATCGTCATTGTCGTCGTTGTCGTCGTCGTCGTCACACTGTACTCAAGAGAGCATGGCCACGGGAGGCACTATATGTGAGCCACATTTGGAAACTAGTCTGCCGCAGAGTGGAGTGTTGGTTTTCTTCTTCCTCCTCTTCCTTCCTTCTTCTCCTCTTCTTCCTCCTCCTTCTTTCCTCCCCCCACCTCTCTCCCCCTGTATGTGTATATGTGTGTGTGTGTGTGTGTGTGTGTATGTGTGTATGTGTGTGTGTTTCCAAACAAGGTTTCTATGTAATTTTGGTTGTCCTGTAGACTAGGCTAGCTTTGGATTCAGAGATCCACCTGACTCTGCCTCCTGAATGCTGGGGTTAAAAGCATGGGCCATGATCACTCGGCTGGTTTTTATGCCTTTATGCCTTTATGGTCATGATTGTGCATTCTTTTCATGGGTTCACTAACGGTTTATTTCTTGTCCTGTTGGCCTGCCTTTTCATAACCTTCACCCCTCCCCCTTTCACTGCCCTCCCCCTTTCACAGGGCTTTGCACTAGTGACTGTTGAGTGTATTGTTGATCTGTAGAGGTTCTTGTAAACTAAACAACTTGAACTCAAAGTTTGCTTTGAAAATACATCACTGTCGACTTGAGGATTGTGTTAGAGTTTTTGTTTCTGTGATAAAACATCTGGCAGGACATTCTACTTTTCTTTCTGTCTGTCCTTCCATCTCCTTTTGGTAGTGGTTCATGGAGCCTATGCTGGTCTCAAACGCCTGATTGTCCCCACTTACCAAGTGCTGGGATTACAACATGTGCCTCTGCAAGGCAGGTGTGCATGGTGGCAGCAGAGTGTGCTGGAAAGGGGGTGTGGTGGTCGGCGTGTGGAGCCAGAGGTGTGTGGCAGAAGCTGTTCATCTCATGACAGACATCTGAGAGAGAGAGAACAGAGATAGGGACAAGACACCCCTAAGGATGTGACCCATGGCCTACTTCCAGGCTTTACCTCCTAAAGTTCCCAGAATCACTTAGAATATGACACTAGCTGGGAACCAAGCCTTAAGTACCTCTTTGGGAGCACTTCATATCCAGATCACAGCGGGAGCCATCAAAGTTGTCTGTGGGGTGTTTTGTTTGGTAATGGAGAATTGTGAGTGATCACATTTAAGACCCACACAGTACTTTTGTCTTTTATACAAGAGCACAGGAAAGGGGATGGTGGATGAAAACCATCACCTTTTGGTCCTCAGACTCCCTCTTAGGGCACTGTTGTTAGATCTGGGAATCCAGAACACTTCAGGTGCCTGCAGGGGAAGATGGCACTCGGGATGGACAGAGAGCGACCCAGTGGGGTATGCCACTACTGAGCGTTGCTTTCTGTTTCTGTCAGTCTAGGGTGTGATTTGGCAACTGTGCTGAGGTTCCAAGGTATTGTGTGGTGGAAGTGAGGATATTTAAAAGTATCTATTTGTTCTGGGCTTGGTGGCTTGTGGTGATGGGTTTAGAACTGGCGAGGCTGAGGCAGGAAGATTGTCCAGACCCAGGTGATGGAGACCTGCTTGTTTATTTGTTTGTTTGTTTTTTTCCCGAGACAGGGTTTCTCTGTGTAGCTCTGGCTGTCCTGGAACTCACTCTGTAGACCAGGCTGGCCTCGAACTCAGAAATCCACCTGCCTCTGCCTCCCAAGTGCTGGGATTAAAGGCGTGTGCCACCATGCCCGGCTTTTTTTTGTTTGTTTTTGTTTTTTTTAGTTGACCTGCTTGTTTATTATAAAGAGACCTTAGCTCAAAACCAGACCAGACCAAACAAAATCAAATTACTTCTTTGTACTTTGCTACTAAGTACACTGTGGAATTAAAGACAACAACAACAACAACAACAACAACAAATAACACTGTCTTTCTGTCTGCAGTAGTGGAGATGTATTCTGGGACCTTGGGTTGGGTGTGGATGTGTTAGGCAGGTAAGTGCGCTCTACTCCTGAGCCCTGGACAAACCAGTTAACAGTTACTGTAGTAAGTTCTTTCCAAAGCTGTGGTCTTTGGCTCCTTTATAGGGATGGCCCAACCCTTTTCATTGTAATTACTACCGTTGATATGATCTATGCAGAGACAAGTGTGTTGGTGGGACTGAATCCTTGACTCTGCTGTCCCTCCTTTATTCTCAGGTTGCTTTGTGATGGGCGGTGAGAGCCAGCATCTCTGGCCCTGCACCCTTCAGGGCTAGTGCAGTAGGCTGAGTGATCCCCTCTAGCCCCAGTTAGTTATTTATGTATTTTAGTGTGGGGAATGAAACCCAGGACCTTATGCATGCCGGGCCAGCACCCTGCCACTGAGCCACCGCCCCAGACCCCCTCCGTATTGGTCCTTGAAGAGGTCAGCTTGCAGAAGCTTCAAAAACAGTGGTGGGTGTATGGACTTATTGCAGAGACTTTGGCCAATTGTTTTCCATTGGCATTCATGCAGCAATGAAATGTAATTGTTGTCTACAGATGATTCTTGTGCGTGCAAACGTGTGCGCTTACTGCATCTGCTATGGCTCCTGTGTAGAGGTCAGAGAATAACTTCAGAGAGTCGGTTTTCTCCCCTTACCATGCAGGTTCCCAGGATTCAGATTGTGAGACGTGGTGGCAAGTACCTTTACCCCTGAGCCAACTCACCCTCTCCCAGTTAGAAGTTTTGAATGAAGTAGTTAATGAAACAGGTAGTGGTAGTGGCTGTAGTCTAGGGCGTGAAAAGAAAGCTTATCAGGTTGTTAGTAAGCCCAAGCCCTTGAGGTAACATGTGGAGCTTTTCATACTTAAGGATTAGGGAAGCATACTAGACAATGACCTTCTTTCTCAAGGGATTGTAACCTGTGCACAGGGAGAAAGCTTGGATGCCAGGTACATGGACAGAAGCTGTAGGCGCTGCTGGCCGACTGCAACTGACGGTGGGCATTCCCGGCTGTCAGCTGGGAGGCGGGCAGAAGGTGGGCAACAGTGAGCCCTAGGTGCCTATTAACAATTATTTTATTATTATTGTGTGTGTGTGTGTGCGCGCTCGTGTCCAGGCCAGGGGACAGCTTCGTGGAGTTGATTCGCTCCTCCCTCCCTTCATGGGACGGGGACTGAACTCAGGTTGTCTGGCTTATTCATCAAGCACTTTACCCACTGAGCCATCTCGCTGACCTCTACTGTCTCGAGAGTTCGCTTTGAGGGTGGACAGGATATGCCCAGGCTTCGGCACTGACTTTACTGCCTGAGATGTAGCCCTGGCTGGCCTAGAACTCGGTAGCAGACCAGACTGGCCTTGGGCATGCCGCGATCCTGTCTGACGTTTGTCTCTTAAGTGCTGGGGTTGTAGTTGTTTGCCACCATGCCTGTCTGCCACTATTGTCTGCTGTGACACAGTTGGCTAGCTCTTCAGCTTATTTTCTGTGTTTCTGTTGAAGCTCTACTTTGGAGCTTTTGTGTTTCCAACGAGGTGACTCCACATACCTCAAGGATCCTGGTTAGTGAAACTGAAGCAAGTTAGCCTTGGTTAGCAGAGAGAGGCTGGCTGGAATTAATGAGTTACTACTTTTATTTGTTTATTTTTCTTTCTTTTTTCGACTATGGCCTTTCATAGTTATACAAATGATCTGGCATCTAGGCTGAACCAGCAACAGGGCATATATTTATCATAACTATCTGAAGCCTTTCTGGTGAGGGGAATCAACTTTCTATTTAGTTTATGTCCTGGGGATATGAACAATCTTTTGCAGGTGTTTTTGTAAGACCCTGAAAAAAAAAAATGAGGGTGCTCCAGCATTCCACGCCTCAGAAGGCGACACCCAAATCACTCTCGAGAAATGGTCTTGATGCAACAGCAAGAGGATTTTTTTGTTTGTTTGTTTTTGTTTTTTCGAGACAGGGTTTCTCTGTGTAGCCCTGTCTGTCCTGGAACTCACTCTGTAGACCAGGCTGGCCTCAAACTCAGAAATCTGCCTGCCTCTGCCTCCCAAGTGCTGGGATTAAAGGCATGTGCCACCACTGCCCGGCCCAGCAAGAGGATTTTTATTCCAGAGGCTCTGGGGTTCACAGCTGTACACCAGGCAGGGGTAGAGGACTGTGAACCACAAGTGCAGAATCGGGACAGCTTTTATAGGTTTACAACAAAACCCTCGAACGCAAACCAATCATTCCTTAGCATCGAGAGCCTGCGCAGTGCGAGCCAATTGATTTGTACCACTCCATTGCTTCTAAGCCAATCAGTTTAAATTATCCAAGCCCTTGATCTGAGGACCAATCAGTTTCCTATAGAAGCCAGATAGCAACTAGTTAGCTCATTTCTGCTTACGGGGCCAGGGTTACGTATTCAAGGCCCTTTTGCCTAGTTCCTAACAAAGAGGGGGCTCAAGGAATGTGACCTTTCACCTAGTTTCTAACAAAGAGCAGGCTAAACGTCTGACTTTTTGGGGTCATTTAAGAGTTAGGCACGGAGGATTTTTAGACTGTAATTCTCATTCTTTCATTTTTCACTTACATAATATTTGTGCTTTTCAAAACTATTTCAGGGGCTGAGAAGATGAATTAGTTGCCACATGAGCATGAGGTCCTGACTTTGGGTTCACAGCAGCCTTGCAAAAAACTAGATGTGGTGGTGTGTCCCTGTGGGAGGTGCTTCAAGAGTCTCATCTTTGGGAAGATGGAGACAGGCAGATTCCTAGAGTAAGGGAAGAAGTGATTGAGGAAGACATGCAACATTGAGTTCCACTGTATACACCACCCATGCTCACACAGACATCTACATACACAGAGGAGAAGTATTTCCCGTCTGTTTCCATTCCATGCTCATAACTGCTCTTCGAGTGAGATGAGGAAGTCTACTTCCTGTATGGTGGAGGCCGTGCTGAGGCATGAATAGGAGACTGGGCCACGTTATGGGCTCAACAAGAAGTACCTGGGACAACCTGTCATGTTCCATTTTTTTTTTAACTGCTGCTTTCCAAACATAGAGAACTAACAATTGAATGGCTGTTTACCTGTGATTTTGTTTTAGCGGCGTCTTCGACATCTCCGGAACATCGCTGCTCGGAACATTGTTAATAGAAATGGCCATCAGCTTCTGGATACCTACTTCACTCTTCATTTGTGTGATAAGGAGAAAACCTGTAAAGGTAAGGGACCCGGAGCCTTGCTCGTGTAAGTCATCTTTGCATTTTCGTATCGGGAGCAGCTGAAGTGCCTCCTTCTGCTTATTGGAAAGCTCAGTCAAGCTTTCTGAAAACATCTCAAGTGTATGCTAGAGACTTGGCCAGTGGGTAGTGCTCTAGGGTAGAGCCAGCATTCTCTTTGCTGTGCTAAATAGGTACCTTGGCACTTTGTCTCTGGTTTGAGACCCACCCGTGATAACCATGTCTTATAAAGTAGGTGAGAAGGGGTTTTTGCAGATCATGCTTGGCAAAACATGATCTTTATTAGACTAGGCAAACAAAAGACAGTGAATACCTTAATAAGAGGTAGTGAACTCTTATTCTGAAAAAAAGATTGGGATAACAAAGGACTACTTCTGGATATCGAGGAGGAGATAGACTTGGTCCATAGAGAAATAGTGGTTTATAAAAGTATAAGGGGAAAGAAACCCTGTGTAGGATGAGGTGTTTAATTTTAATTGGGCATGTTAATTTGGAAGCCAAAGGGGGCTTTTGATTTCTGGATTTTAGTACTTTGAGAGCTGGACCTTGGTGGTCAGTGTCAGGTAGAGAAAATGGCCAAATAAAGGAATAGACCTTGGGAGCTAGCTTTATGGATGCAATCTACTGGTTTTTAGCAAGGTGGAGGGCCTGGGGAGAAGGGCAAGGCCTGCTGAAGCCAGGCTCACTGTGCTCCAGCTGACCAGAGTCCTTTTAGTGTCTTCTGGGAATTTGGAAAATGGTGGCTATTGTTATTGGAATTGCAGTGTTAATTAGACTGGTTTCTAAAATGAGCAGTCATGGGACTGGCTGGTGACTGTGATGTAAAGATGGAAACAAGAATGACTGTCTTTGCTCTTTTGTCTCTGGCTTGAATTTCTTTTCTCCCTTTGGCTGCCTTAGAACTCACCACATTGACCATGCTGTCCCAGAACTCACAACAATCTGATCTGCCTCCTTCCGCCTCCCCAAGTGCTGGGATGAAAGGCGTGTGCTACTACATCTGGCCTGGTGATTGCAGCCTTTTGAAAGTCCTTCGATTTTCTCGAGGTTACCAATGAGAAGACCTTTAATGCACATAGGGGACAGCAGTGCCAGGGCTCACCCACAGTCTGCAGCAGTAGAGCCTGCCACTTCTTCAGAAACCCCTTAGGGCCTTGTTTCCCCTGGTGAGCTCTGCTTAATTCATCATTGCAATGAGATGGCTGGTGACTCCTGAGGCATCTTTCTGCTTCAGCCACTCATGATGGATCGAAGTGTTTTCTGTACTTTTTTTTTTTTTCCAGGACAGGGTTTTTCTGTGTAGCCCTGGCTGTCTTGGAACTCACTCTGTAGACCAGGCTGGCCTCGAACTCAGAAATCTGCCTGTCTCTGCCTCCCGAGTGCTGGGATTAAAGGTGTGTGCCACCACCGCCCTGACTGTACTTTTGTAACTCATTACAGGAGCTGGGGACTTGTCTAGTAATCCTGGTTACCTCATCGTGTTGGCTCTGTCACCACAGTCATCAGTATGCCACAGTCCTTCTGTGACCTTTGGTGCAGAACAGCCACAAAGGCTAGTTGGCTCTCCTTCTTAAACAGCTTCACTATCAATTTAATCTCCCAGGTTTATAAGACTTTTTTTTTTTTTTTTTTTAAATAAAGATTATGAGAAATGCTGGCTTCTCAGTTACTTTTTATCTCTTCTGAGTTCATAGTAGATCATAAGATAAGGATACTTTTTTTTGTTGTTGTTTGTTTTTTGGATTTAGTTTTTCCGAGACAAGGTTTCTCTATATAGACCTGGCTGTCCTGGAACTCACTCTGTAGACCAGGCTGGCCTTGAACTCAGAAATCCGCCTGCCTCTGCCTCCCAAGTGCTGGGATTAAAGGCATGTGCTACCACTGCCCGGCAAGGGGACTTTTTAAAAAAATGCATCTTTTTAGTTTTCATAGGAGATTGTCTACATTTAAGGTAGTTCACACCAAATAGTGTTGATACATGTTTGGAACAAAGCTTGTGTTGGTGAATGGAGACTTACTTTTAATCCTAGTTCCCTCTTAAACTTCGAAGTTTTAAATTTGTAGTTTTGTTTTATTTCTGAGTCAAGACTCACTCTGTAGCACAGGCTGGCCTAGACCTTGCTGTGTAGGCCAGTCTTGCCTCAAACTCCTGGTAGTCCTGGTCCCAAGGGTTTTGATTGCAGCTATGAGCTGCATACCCAGTTAGAAGGTTTATTCATTTATTTTTTTTAAGATATCTATCTATCTATCTATCTATCTATCTATCTATCTATCTATCTAATCTGACGAGTACACTGTCCCTGTCTTCAGACACACCAGAAGAGGACATATCCCATTACAGACAGTTGTGAGCCACCATGTGGTTGTTGGGAATTGAACTCAGGACCTCTGGAAGAACAGTCAGTGCTCTTAACCGCTGAGCCATCTCTCCAGCCCCAAAGATTTATATTTTAAAATTGTGTATGCGTGCGTGTGTCTGTCTGGGGGATGAACGTGTGACCAGACAGTGCAGGTGTCTCCAGAGGCAAGAAGAAGGAGCGGGAGCTCCTGCAGCTGGAATTAGTGGGTGCTGTGAATAGCCTGGTTGGCGCCGGAAGCTGAACCCCTGCAAGCACAGTGTGAACTCTTAGCTGCCGCCACCTGTCCAGCCTCTCCCCTTAGCCATAGTTATATTCTCCCCTGGGACGTGCGCAGGGCCTGTCCTCTTCCGACTGCCAGCGAGCAGGAATCCATCAGGGGCAGAGCTGAGCAGTCCTTTGGTCTCACCCAAGACCCATCCTCAGACGGCCTTTCCTCTGAGGTCTCGTCCTCTATCCAGTTGTCTGATCCGTGTCCCCTTTGGAGTCCATATGTGACTTAAACTTGGTTTGCTCAAGGCTGAGTCTCTGATGTGCCAGCTCACTTATGGTTTTCTGTCAGAAAATGACAACTCCATTTCCTGGGCTAAACCCCAGGGCCCCTCCCGGATTGTCTTCCCTCTCCTAGTTCCCACATCCAGCCTTTCCTGGTTCTGGTGACTTCTTTGTACCTCTGTGCCACTGTCCTCCTTTGCATGGGTGGTGGAAGGGCCCCGCCGACAGTCTGTCTGCCCACACATGCCCTCCTTCCCAGCCGGTCTTCAACCCAGACTCCTTGCAAATGAAAGATCATGCTATCTGTCTCCAAAAAATGCTCTTGGAGTTTCTTAGCGCCTTCTGAATAAGGCCACGATCCTTATGTCCCATGTCACTGCTCAGAACTTTCTGCTGCTCTTCAGGGTTCTCTGGTAACAAACATGAACCCTGAAGGCCCAGTCTTTCGTCTGCTTTCTCTGCTCTGGCCCCCTGTGTCTTGACGGTGTCCTTTCCTTCTGTGTAACTAAGGCTTTGCACTGTCTGCACTTGGGCCTGGACACCTTCCTCTAGGTACCGAGCTGACAAGCAAGCCCTTCCACATTCCCGCTGGCCTCTACTCACGTGCCCCTCGGAGCCACCCTCTGGTTGCTGACTAGCCCTCTGACCCGTTCTAACCATTGCTTTTGCTGGGCTTTTTGTTTGTTGCTATTGCTTTGTTTTTTTGTTTTTTCTTAATTCTTCCCTAGAGTTACTGAAGATCACCCAGCCTGTGGTTTAGTTAATGTCTCTTTCCTCCCTGTAGGAGTAAGCTCCACAGGAACAGACATTTTTATGTCACTTTAACCACTCTGTCTCTAAGAACCAGAGGCTGCTGGGTGCATCTTCTCTCTCCTCCCCTTTCCTCCATTTATTTTCAGTTCAATTTTTTTTGGGTAAAAAATGCAGTCTGTGTTTCAAAACATAAGTGGAGGTTTACATTAAAACCACCTTTCATCAATGTCCCCTCAAGCTGTTTCCCTTTCTGCCCTGGGAATTGCTGTTATCTGTTTCCTGTTTGTCCTTCCTAAATTATTTGCAGAAACAGAAGAAAGATAGATAGATGTTCTTCCTCCATTCCCAGCAGTTCCCTCGCACAGATGCCAGTGTGCGCAGACTCTGTGTGGTCAGCATCTTTCACTTACTATGCCATAGAGGACATCTCTGAACTGCTTCTGGCTCTGCACTATGGCGTCTTTAGTTGGCCCTGCGATGGATTTTTGGGCTGTTCACTCTCTTGTTGCACTGACTGATTTTTTACTAGTGCATTGTTTTGTGTTAGTCAGCCCTTAGGGTAAGTTTTCGGGAGTGGAGTTCTCGGACACTGAGAAGGTATGTCCTGTTTTGGTAGGTATTGCAAAATTGTATCAGGTAGGAATTGTTTTTTGTGTGTCTTTGGCCTTATCAGTAGACCGTGTGAGCCCTGAGCCTCTGGTAGGTCAGCTAGGTGAAAAATAGTTTGCTATTTAGCTTACGCTTCTGTTTCTCCTGTTCTGAGTAAGGTCGAGGCACTTAAACATTTACTGAGTGAAGGAGTGTAGCGTGACAGCCAGCGTGGGCCATTGGCGTCGCGCTCTGCAGGCTCTTTGTTGTTGGCCCTTTAGGTGTGAGCACGGCTTGTCCCTCCCGTGGGCCTGTAAGCCTGTGCCCATACTCCTGGGAGACCAACTCTTCAGGCAGGGTCTGTGCACAGAAGGCTGTGGAGCTGCCTGGCTCCCTGGTGCAAATGGCAGCCTGAAGACCTCTGTCCCAGCTGCTCCACTGATCATCCGCCCTGTGCACCCGGTGCTCTCCCAGCTGTTCCCTTCCAGAGAGAAGGTGGAGACCCCACCTCCACGCTCAGAAGTAAAAGCGCTGCTGGGAAATCACTCTCTCCTGGCGGGCTGGGCACAGAAGGCTACGGAGCCGCCTAGTCTTTTCATTTGAATTAAGTCATATGCCAAGTAGATCCTCAAAGAGTCTTCTCAGAGTCTTCCGTCCACTCAAGTCACTACATACAAGAGCTTTCCTGGACAGCCATGCCCACGCCTAAAGACCAGAACAGCCACGCTCACATTACAGGAACAGGTAGCCATGCTCACACCTACTTCCTTTTTCAGTTAATTTAGCAATGTTTATGTCTACCATATTACTCTTTAATTTTCAATGAAAATTGTCAATTTTAACGTGTTTTTCTATATATCTCTTCGATATTATCAGAAATATTTTCCATGTAAATCTTCGATTTTATCACAAAATGTTTTTACTTCTTTTTCAATAAAAGAACATGCTTTTCAAAAAAAAAAAAAAAGAAGAAGAAGAATAAACTGTGTAGAAGTTCACTAACATTGTGGTTCATAAGGTGCTTTTAACCTAGTATTTAATTTGTGCCTCATAACCGCCCTGTTATCTCCTGGGTGCTGATTTGCTCAGGAAGGGAACGAGATGATGATTGACTATTGATGAAGGCATAGGTCATTAATCTTACACGAGAGGCTGAGGGCTCTGTGTTTTATTTTATTCTTAAAATTCCATATTCTTTGTTTCCAAGCCCCTGTGGCTGTTGGGCTATTTTAGACGTAACAGGATAGGTCAGGCTAGTGTGTTGGAGATCGGCTCGCACCCTCTGATCTCTTCACAGGGACTCTGGCCCTTGTGTTGGGCGCCGTCCTTTCGGTCAGCCTGTCTAGTTTGGAGCACTAATGGACACGGCCAATTGCCTCGTTTGGTTTATCTGCAGACTCAGCCACTCAGCATTTTAGAAGAAGCCTGCTCCTCGCTTAGCCTTAGCCGGGGAGAGTTCTGTGTGAGAACTGCCTAACTTAGGTCCTTTGCAGGAGAAGCTGGATAATTCTTTTCTTTTCTTTTTTTCAAAAGAATTAAAATATATCATTAGAAACAATGAATTCATGAAATTCTTAGAGAAATGGATGGAGCTGGAGAACGTCATACTAAGTGAGGTGACCCAGTCTCAAAAGAATACCCATGGTATACAGTCACTGATAAGTGGATATTAGCCTAGAATCTTGGAACACCAAAGACACAAATCACATATCAAGTGATGTCTCACAAGAAGAAAGGAGTGGACACTGGTGCTAGAATGGACCAAAACATCATTGTGGGGGAGTACAAGAATGCGGGAGCAGGGGGAGGGAAAAGGACATGTGGGACCTTTGGGGGGTGGGGAACCAGAAAAAGGGAAATGAATTGTAAATATAGAATATATACAATAAAAAAAAGAAAAAAAAGAATTAAAATATATCTTTGTTGTCTTCTCACTGATTTTACTTTATATTTAAATCTCTTTAATCTGTCAGTGGGATTGAAGACAGGGCCTCATGCCAGTGAGGCAAGTGCTTCAGCACCGGCCCCATGCGCCCAGCCTGGTTTCTCACCACCTTTAAGCAGTACATTCTTGCAAAGTAAAATGAGTGTAGTTAAACAAACAAACAAACAAACAAATAGCTAGCTAGCATGTATTAACTAGAAAGCCAAAAATACCTTGTTATTAAAAAAAAAAAAGTCTTAGGCCGGGATTGTGGCTTAGCTGGTAGAGTATTGCGCTGTGTACATTAGGTTTGGTCTGTACCCTGGGTTTGGTCCAAAACCATAGACAGTGACAATAGGGACAAAACCAAACAAAGCAAAGACACGGGACACCCTTTCAAATCTTGTTTTGCGTCTAGACGCTCATGCTCAGGACGGTGTGGTAAGGGGCTGGCAGTGTTTGATGAATTTGAGCGTGAATGGTCGGTAGCCGGGGAGGTGCGCGCTTCCGGGAGGGAAGGCGCTGCACGCTTCAGCAGAGAGCGGCTGTCTGTCAGAGCTCTCATGGAACCTGTTTGCTCGTCGGTCTCACAGTGTTGTTTCTAACGTTTCCTTCTCTAGAGCCACACTCTAGGTTATATATCTTTAAACCGTTGCTTATTTCTAGCATTATTTGAAAGATACTAAAATTCATAGCAACCTTAGGATATTCCCTTTTAAAATAGAATTTTCTTTTCTTATTTCTCACTATCTAGATTTATACCCGGGATACATTTTACATACCAAAGTGGACGTGGACTCCGGGGTCCCCCATCATCCCTCAGTCCCTGCCTGTTACAGGGCATGGCCAGCACACCCGCCCTCTGGGGGCTGGGCGCCCCCCACCCCAGACTCTTCCCTTCATAATCAGACATTTGGGTCTCTCCCTGAGGTGCACACCCTCTTTCTCTCTTCTCTTCTCCCTTTCCTCTGTCTCCCTGGCCTTGTTCCTTGAGACCATGGAGCCCACAGAGAGCTGCTTCCCAATAAACCTGCCTTTATGTACTTTAAGGATTGAATTGACTCATTTCATCATCGGAGATAACTTAACACAGTTATTCAAGATGAAAAAAAAATCAAACCACCATTCAGCTAGTGAATGTAAGCAGTCTAAAGCTGTAACCTAAGTTAAAAATTGTTAGCTTAATTAGAAAAATTGGATCCTGCTGTAAATCCTCTCACAGAACCTGTTCTTTCGGTTAATGTATTGTGAGAAGTTCTCAAAACAGACAATAAGTGACCTTTTGTTTGGAGGATGAGGATAAGGTAATGCAGGCAGCCTGTCTGCGAGGAACGAGGAATGGCCTTCGCGTCAGAGCTGCGGGAAGAGCCCCGCGGAGGTGGACACCGGTGGGCCCCCTGGCAAGTCATTGTTCATTCATAAAAACAGACTTGGCCGAGCATCTGCCCCTGTGCCAGGGACAGTCCTGAGCAGTGAGGACATGGTAGTTGTGGAGTATGGGCCCGCAGTGACACGTGGGATCTCCAGACACACATTTCAATTAGTAGAAAAAGGTGTTTGTCCATGTAACATGCCTTGGTCCATCTCAAGTACCAATACTGTGTGAATCACACACGGGAAAGACTGTCCTGTAGCAACAGGGGACTCCAGGAGTCCCCTAGGGTCTGCCTTGCCAGTGGTGTGGAGATAACTGGGTGGGTGGCTGCGGAACAGTGGAGGGTTGTTGGGAATGGCTGTCAGAACCTATAGCATAGTTTTATTTTGTTTTTTTGGTAACATTTGCTGCTATATATGGAGGCTTATGGAATCCTGAGAATTTTTGTAAATATTTATTTATTTAATGTATATGAGTGCTCTGTCTTCACACACACCGAAAGAGGGAGTCAGATGGTTGTGAGCCACCGTGTGAGTGCTGGGAATTGAACCCAGGACCTCTTGAAGAGGAGTAGTCAGTGCTCTTAGCTATCTCTCCAGCCCCTGAATCATGAAATTTTAATGCTTACAGAAGAACTTCAATTATCCAAATTTTCCAAGTTGAGAAGCGCACAAGTAAAGCTGGAGTCACGTGGTGTCTAAGTCGGTATTCATTCTACACTCCTGTGAGGGAATGTTCTGGAGGCGCCCGAAGAACAGAGAATCAGTTATAGAGATTGGGGATGGGGGCGTTGGGAGATGGCTCAGAGGTTAGAGTACTTGCTGGACAGATGAACACTGGAGTCTAAATCCCCAGGGCCCACCTGGATGCTGGGTGAGTGTGGTGGTCCACTTGTTTTCTAGCCCAGAAGGCAGAGATGGATCCCCAGAGCAAGCTGGCTGGCCAAACTAGCAGTGCTGAGAAGCCCTGGGCTTGATTGAGATATCCCGCCTTAAAAAGACTCCTGACCTCAACCTCAGCTCCCTGCAGGACTGCCCCCCCCCCACGTGCGAGCTCAGTACCTCACTCCCTGCAGGACCACACACACACACACACACACACACACACACACACGCGCACACAGGTGCACGCTCAGTACCTCACTTCCTGCAGGAACACACACTCGAGTGTGTGAGCTCACTATGTACATGTGAAAAGAAAGGAGTGGAAATGGGAAAAGAAGAAAGCCTGGGTTTTTAAGGGCGTAAGTTAGAATGTGCTGCGGAAGGAGACGGGTAACGATTATGAGATTAAGTCTGGACAGTTCGGGATCTGCTTCGCTGATGTTTTCCGCCTTAAGAGACTCTTACTCAATCTTGGTTTTATATTTGCCCTCATTGGTAAAGACGGCAGGCACTAGACCGTTTTTTTTTAGATGCATTACTAGAGCAGTGTCAGTGCTTTACAGCGCTTAGGTAATGAGCTTCCTGTCTTTCATATCACTTACTGTTCTTTTTCTTCTTTTCCAGAATTTTACAGGAGTGAAGTGATTAAGAATTCCTTGGTAAGTTTGTTTCCCGACGGGTACATGTGACACAGCGTATGCCCCTGTGTCTTGAGATGCGGGTGGCTTGAGTTGAGGTCTGGTTCTTTGGTTAAGATGCATGCACAGATCTGCTAATGTTCAATTGTTAACTTTTTTTATTGTTGTAAACTTTATATTTGCATCATTTTCATTTATAAAAAGCTTGACTATTTTTGATTCTGTATTATTTGGGCAAAATTCACAAGAGTAGTTTGTACAGGCCTTTGTATACAGGACCCTATTTCTGGGTGATAGCAGCCTTGCTCAGTTAGCTGGCCGTGTCTAGCTGGGCATGGGTACATACCTGTAATACCAGGATTTGGGAGGAAAGAGGCAGGAGAATTGTAAGTTTTAATGACAGCCTCAGCTACACAGTGAGACCCTGTCACTAAAACCAAAACCCAAACCAAACAACTAACTACCCCACATCCCACTTAGGCTCCGTCTGGAAAGGGTTGTTCTGGAGTTGTGTGTGTGTGTGTGAGGATGCGCAGTGGTGCCGCTGGCTAGCTTTCCCGTGTCTGAGTTTTGTGTGAATGAAGTAATGCAGTGAGCGCCTGTGTGTCGGCTTGCTTGTCAGGACCAGCTGGCCCTGTGTGCTGCGTTTGCCCTGTTCGTGTGTATTCTACGGGGTGAGTATAATAGGGCATCATTTGGTCACGTTGGTGAGCAGGTTTGGCTTCTGGTTTGAGCCAGCATGCACCATGCTGCTGTAAATATTGAGCGGGGTGTCTGCTGGAGCATGCATGCCTTTCTCTGAACACTCTGTAGGTGTTCAGTCCTGTGGATACACACCTGGTCAGCCAGCGCTTCTGGCTGGTTTCACACCGTTGCTGGTTTCATTTCTACTTAAAGCATTGCTGTGAGAATTGTGACTATATTATTGTGAGCACTTGATGTTTTTAAAAATTTAAATGTTGATGGAAATCATATACAGGATTTATTTGCTTTTGCAATCGAGGCAGATATTCTAAACTTAGACTATCCAGTGCCAACTGCATGGTTAACTGAAAAGAGTTGGCAGCAGTTAGAGCAGTTTTTAAGGGTGTGCTTGTGGGCGCAGGGCTTCCGGAAGACTGCCGCCTGGTGGTTAAGTACTTGAAAACTTTAGTGATTCCTCCTCCACACCTCCCTGTCTTCCTCTCATCCTCTCTCCCTCCCCCTCCCTTCTCTCTCTCCTCATCCCTCCCTCCCAAAAGAAACCAAATCAAACTGGAGGTGGGTGGAAGGGATAGGGATGGGGAGGGGAAGAAGTGTCTCACGTTGTATGCCAGAGTCACAGTTCTTTTCACATTCCTGTAGTTAGTAACAGTTAATGGGGATAATTCCGCTTTGTTTGCCTTTGACTTCAGCAAAACATATCCTCCCCCCAAGTTATTATTATTTCTGTTGTTAATGTTTTTTGTAGAGACTGTATCCATACTATGATTGACAGGCCATTAGAGTGACTAAAATAATTGAAAAGTAATAGTGGCGCAGTAGTCGGAGCCCCAAAGTTGATTTGATACACAGACCGGGTCAGTGTTTGGAGATTCTTTACACAAGTTTCTTTAGGAAAGAGTGCGATTGTGACCAGGTCAGGTGTGTCCTGTACATTATTTCCCACGGATGACAATGCTTCAAGGTAAGGTGTATTCTTGTTTCACAGTGAGGGAACAGGCCAGGGAACGTGATGCCAGCCGCACACAGCTGTAACAAATAAAACTGCAGTTCCGGGGCTCTAAGTACAGGCTCCCCTCCCTCACACACACTTCCTTCAGCTGTTCCCTAGAGGTCAGTGAGCCTTGCTGTTGCATAAACAAAGCCCAGAGCAGACATGTTTAGAGAAAACACAGGATACAGTTTACCAGAGCAATCACTGGGATGTGACTGGGTTTGTTTTGCAGTACAACCACAGAGATGGGAAGATGGGAACTATCAGTACGTCTTTGTGAGTTCCTGGCCTGAGGGGTCCTCCAGCCTCCTGTGCCTCCGTGGAACTGTGGCTGGATAAATTAGCATTGAGCTGCCTCTTTGTCGCTCATGCCCAGACTGTGACCCTGGGGTAAATAAACCGCACCATCATCAAGTTTTCCGGCTTCCTCTGGCCCCACATTTGGAGCGAGGCTGAGCTAGTTCAGGGAGAAGATGCTGCAAAGGCTGTCGGATGTTGATTTATCTTTGGGGTTGGGGAGCAGTCAGGGAAGGTTGCCAGCAGTAAGTCGGGAAGCCTGAGCTGGGCTGAGGAAGGCCAGGGAGAGAGCTTGCTAGGCTTCTACTAGTTAAAAATACCACACACACACACACACACACACACACACACACACACACACAGTATGAGTTGTATAGAGATATCCAGGGAGAGAGCTTGCTAGGCTTCTGCTAATTAAAAAAAAAATCTCTCCTTCTCTCTCTCTCTCTCTCTCTCTCTCTCTCTCTCTCTCACACACACACACATACACACACACACACACACACATACACAGAGTATGAGTTGTACAGAGATACCCTGAATATGTTTTTTAAAAATTGGTACAGCTTTTATACATTTTAAATTGTGTTTCTTGTGACTATGTAGTGGTCATTAAACAGTTTAGAGAAACAAATGCTGGTAATAAACAAATTTTTATTTCTTTTTGGGGGGGGCAGGTTTTTCTGTGTAGCCCTGGCTGTCCTGGAACTCACTATGGAGACTCAGAGGAGCACTGCCGCTAGTGCTGGGATTAAAGCCACGCGCCACCAATGCCCAGCTGATAATGGCTTTTAAAACTCCTAATGAGAAGTAGTGATTTACATTGTCCTATGGTGGGCCAGTAGTAGGCAGTGAACTTTCAAGACTGTAGCAGTCCCAGTAGTCAGTAGATATAGACCAGGTCACCTGGCGTTACTACTTGAATAGCCTGTTTTATCTCGAAATTGAGTTGGTATGCGTAGGTGAAATATAAATTAAAAAAAAACCACTTGGATCAAAAATATTGGGCAGTGGACTAGAGAGATGATTCAGCAGGTAAGGCACTGACGGCTCTTCTAGAGGTCCTGAGTTCAATCCCAGCAACCACATGGTGGCGCACAACCATCTCTAATGGGATCTGATGCCATCTTCTGGTGTGTCTGAAGACAGCTACAGTGTACTCATATACATAAAATAAATCTTAACAAAAAAATATTGGGCAGTAACTATGAATAGGTGGCAGGCTGTGTCTGAGTGCACCAGCTTGAGAATTCTTTCTCATATACTGGCAACTGTTTTGTAAGCTCATAGAGGAAGGTCTGTGGGGGAGATTGTCAGTGCCCTGCTGTGTTAGCGTAGCCACCTGGAAAGGAGCCCAGGCCAGCATGTCTTCCTATGAAATAGCCCTGGTTCCTCCAAGGGCAGGTCTCAGCCGAGATAGTGCCCTGGGGGCTGCTCACTGTGCCACCCTCTTGCCCATGAAGCGTGGGCCCTCAGCGGCACCTTTCCTTTCCCTTTGGAGGAGAGTAGTTGCTTCATGCTTTTTCTTAACACCTTGTCACACGGGTGGTGAGGATCTGGAATGATCTGATTTATATTCCAGAGCACGTGTTTGTTGTGATCTCGTAGGGAGTTAAGAGGCTGCCTTTCAGGCTTTTGACTGACATCAAGGTAGACAATGAAGATGTCACTTCTCCCCCATTTAAAAATCTCAAAAAACAGACAGACAGACAGATGGACAGACAAACCAGCCAGATCCCATTTTATCCCTTTCCTGCACCAGCCAGGGGTGGTGGTACACCACTTTAAATTCTGGCTCTTGGGAGGCTGATGCAGGTAAACACATTCAAGGCCAACACTGTGGGATGTCGTCTTGAAAAACAGAAATAAACAAACAATAAAGGAAGTAGAGCAGGGTGTGGTGGCGGACACCCTTAATACCAACAGATGGGAAGCAGAGGCAGGTGAATGTCTGAGTTCTGGGCGGGTGTGATCTGCCTAGCGAGTTCTGGAACAGCAAGAGCTACATAGAAAAACCCTGTCTCAAATATAAACATACATACAAACAAACAAAAAACCTAAAACAAATAGCAAAGGAGTGGAACACAATTATTTTCTCCTGTGTCTCCTTCCAGTCACTAACACTCCCCAGAGACCAGCAAACTCCCCCTTCCCAGTTCCCCACAGAGCATACCCCTGCCCAGCTTGACCCTCAAGTGGCAATGCTGTTTTGTTCAGCATATTTGTGAGACTCTGTTGAGAGGTGCGTGTAGTAATTCGCTGGTTCTAAAGAACGTCTCTGACAAACAGAAGAATGCATTTCTGTATGTGTGTGTGTGTTTGTTAGTATGTCTGTATGTGTTTGTGAGTGTGTGTTTGTGTGTATGTGTGAGTATCTGTGTCTGTTGGTGTGTCTGTTAATGTGAGTGTGTGTCTGTTACTATGTCTATGTCTGTGTGTGTTAGTGCATCTGTGTGTGTGTGTGTGTGTGTGTGTGTGCGCGCGCGCACGAGCGCGCTCATGCAGAGTGTCAGTATTGGGTTTTCCTGCTCAGCTGTAGAAGACATTTGCCAAACGTTGCAGAGATTTCTGTACCAGCTCTGTCCCACATGACATTGTGTGTGTGTGTGTGTGTGTGTGTGTGTGTGTGTGTCCCTCGGGGTGTCTATTGCAGTCATTCTGGTGGGACTGTGGTAGCATTGTGACTTCAGCTTGGACGTCCTCCTAGACTGTTCAGGTTGAACACCTTTCCGACTGTTGACTGGTTGTCCAGATGATGTCACTTTAGAACAGTGGAAGAACATGCTAGCTAATGCCAAATTAAGAATAAGCAAGCCTAATGCAAGGATTTCAGTAATTGGAGATAAAATCTTACTGTGAAACTCAGGGTGGCCTTGAATCATCTTCCTGCCTCAGCCTTGGTTCTTACTACAGTAAGTACTGGTGTTACAGGCATGGCCCTTGGCCCTGACTGGCCTGAAACTTTATGACATTGTTTCCTATAACTTGATAGCTTTTCATGCTTTCCTCTCCATTATTCAGAGACATATGGAGTTGCTGCTCTGTTGAATCTCTGAAGTGGGGCATTAATGTGTGAATTCATGTCCACGTCACCTTTATGTGGTCTCCTTCTTCCTAGTCTTTTAAGATGGCTTTACATGCACACATTTGTCTACCTGAGTGTGTAAATGTGTGTATGAGTCTGGGACCTCCCTGCACGTGTGGAGGTCAGAAGAGAGTGTTAGATCGCGTGGAGCTGGAGTCAGAGGCATACGAGGCCACCCTGCTTGTTACAGGGCGTCTGAAGTCCAGTCTGTGTGACCGTACAGCAGGCGCTCTCAGCCGCTGGGCCGGAGCCGGTTCTTCCTCTCACTCCTTCCCACAAGCGTCTCAGGAACTCTAGGTTATTATGAAGAACAGTAGTTATTATACCAGGCTGGATTTCAGTGGTTGTAGCAGAGAGCCACCCCCATAGTTCTTACCTTGAATGGTCTCTTGTGTAGCCGTGTCCTGGAGGACAGTTATCTAGGGCTGGAGATGCAGAGGCTGCTGGAGGTCTCTATCCCTGGATGAAACTGGTTACGGTGGTGCTTGCCTGAAATCCTAGAACTTGGGAGGTTCAGAAGTTCAAAGTCATTATTGGCTACAAAGGGAGTTTAAGGCTAGCTCAGGATATGTAAGCCATTTTTTTTTTTTAATTATATGTAAGTACACTGTAGCTGTCTTCAGAGACCAGAAGAGGGTGTCAGCTGTCTTCAGACACCAGAAGAGGTCATCAGATCTCATTACAGATGTGGCTAGGATTTGAACTGAGGACCTTTGGGAGAGCATTCGGTGCTCTTACCCGCTGAGCCATCTCTCCAGCCCCCGTGTTTTTGTGTTTATAGCAAGTTTTCTACCACTTCCATCCATGCCTTTCGAGCCGGCTGAACACTTTGCCAGGCCCCACTGTGACCACATCTGTGCTACGCAGGTTCTTAATGTCGCCCAAGCATGAGTGTCTCCTCTGAAGAGTCGCTCACCTGTTCACACAGGCTCTGGAATTATAGAATAAGACAAAGTGTGTACACACATTGCTAGTAGGGACCCGGCACGCAGAATGGTAGACATTAAGTTCAATTCCCCGGAGAAACCTCTGCCTGTGAGGCGGGGTGGCAGACAAGGAATGCCCAGTGCTGTGTGGCGCTGGGAGAGTCACCGACGTGCAGTTCCCAGGAGCGGGTGCGGTTATAAAGTGAGCCAGGGTATGTTTTGTAGAGCAGGGTATGGTGAGGTGGAGGGGCACCTCAGCTGCCCCTGCTGAGACATCCCTCCCTCCTGAGGTACCGGCCACACAACTGGTATAGTATAGAGAAGAGTTTATGGGGGCCATGGGAAGGGGGGTTGAGAAGGGGGTAGAGGCCAAGAAAGACAGAGAGAAAAAGGTGGGGGGAGGGAAGGAGGAGAGAGGGAGAGAGAGGAGCGGGTTTGGGATCGGCCTGGAACGGGGGAGGGAGAGAGAGGGGAGGGGGAGGGGGAGGAGAAGGAGAAAGGGATCTGGGAGGGAAGAGAGTCAGAGAGAGAAGGGGCTGAGAGCTTGAGAAGGGTCAAAAAGCCCCTTTTATAGCCAGCCAGGCCTACCTGGCTGTTGCTGTTGGTGGGCGGAGCCTAGGAGGACCGCCAACTGTGGAGTTTAGCCCAGGGTGCTCTTCCAGTGATAGTTATACCAGCATTTAGAAAGCCTGATGCACGTCAGACAAGGGAAGGCGGAGCCACTGCCAAAGGATCCTAACTTCTGCTTCCCACTGGGAGATCTCTCACCTCCAGCTGGTTAGGACTTCTTTAGTACAGTACCTGGAATATAATGTGTAGTTATTGTTTACTCAGCAAATATTGGAATCCTTGCTGTGTCACCAGGGGACTAGGAGGGGAGAGTGGCAGGAAGGCCTGCAGCTTCTGAGGGTCTGCAGGAGAGCCTGACAGTTGGCAGGGAGGCAGGCATGGCCAGTGACCGGGCACCTAGGGAGGCCCCAGAGGCTGCAGCCGCCTCATTCAAAACTTGGCTTAGGCTGACAGCTTCCAAGGTCCTTTTTTCTCCCTGGCATTTCTAGAATAGGAGAACTAGGAGGTGCCCTTGTGTTGTCTGTTACTCGTTCCTTCCTCATTTGTGCTGTTGTCTGTGTAAACTAAACCAAGTACAACACTCAGAGGAAGACTGAGGGGGGTGCAGGGGGAACGGGGGGGGGGGAGCAGAGGGGAGCCTAGTCTTAGGCTCCAGAGCTAGAGTTGGCCCAGAACTCTCAGCTGTGTAGGACCAGTTCCTCCCTGGCTGATCTGTGAAGGTCACTTTAATCTTGCACTAGTTTTAACATTTGCTGTCACGTCCATTCTCTTAATTGTGTCTTGTTTGCATTTTACCAGCCCATTGGCAGGGGTAACTAGTTTGAGGTATTTTAACACAATGTCTCAACAGTCGCCGGCTGACCACTGAGCTCTGCAGAGAGGTTATCATCAGAAACGTGGGTTAGGATGGATGAATGAGCATCTGTCAGCCCAGACCGCAGCGGAGGAATGGCAGGGAGTCATTTAACTTCCTGTGTCAGAGAGGCGAGGGGAGAGCAGTGCAGTACAGCGTGCATGACTAGGCTACGTGCCCGGACCCCACAGTCCACTGCCTCAGGATCTTCAGGTATAGAGACCTGAACACCATCACCTGGTCAGACACTGTGAGCTTCAGCAGGGTGACAGTGAGTGCCCCTCGTCCAGCTGTGCCTGGGAGCCTTCCTTTGGCTCCGCCCACCTGGGCAGTTGCTCTTCTGTCCCAGCTCACACCTGTTGCCTCACACCTCTGAGTGCTGGTGAAACATCCCCATTGCCTGAATTCCCAAGGTTAATGGGCTGAAATCCCATTTGTGCTCTTGAAGCCATGCTCCTGTGCTCTCCTCTGTCCTCCCTGAAGCCATGCTCCTGTGCTCTCCTCTGTCCTCCCTGAAGCCATGCTCCTGTGCTCTCCTCTGTCCTCCCTGAAGCCATGCTCCTGTGCTCTCCTCTGTCCTCCCTGAAGCTCATGTGCTCTCCGCTGTCTTCCCTACTTTCTTAGGGTTGTTGTTTTTTTTGTTGTTTGTTTGTTTGTTTTGTGCTCCTGTGTCACCTTCAGTCACTGGACTTAGTCACTGGACTTCACACTGTCCCGGTGTAATTATTTCTGTCTATCCGGTACTGGGGCTAGCGGCCAGGGCTGTGCACATGCCAGGCAACCACTCTACTTGGGCTACATCTCCAGTTTTAAATGCAGATTTAAGTTGGGGGTCCCTTGGGGGCATTGCTTATGTGCTTCTGCCCCCCCCCATTGTTTGTGAATGTTATGCATGTGTGTAATATGGTTTGATCACCTCCCGGCCCCTTCTCCTCCCGTTCCTTCCCTATCCCTGAAGAAAACTCATTCCCCCAACCCCAGTAGCTATCAATTACCAGCTGCCTAACTCCTCCGCTTGGAGTGGAACTTAATGAGCGCCCCCCCCCCCAATAGCTTGATCTTGTGAAGTCCTGTGCATGCTGTCACAGCCGCAGTGAGTGTTTGTGTGCAGTGGTTCTGACGTGCTTGGCAAATACTGTGTGACCGCAGCTCCACCCTCCATCCTTTACAATCCCCGGGCCTGGGAGGTAGGGGTGGTGCACAGGTGTCGCCGCTAGAGCTGAGCACAGCACGTGTGCTCATTCTCTGCATGGTGACCAGTTGTGTGTCCATGTGTTAATCTGTGCTTGCTTTTAATAATCATGTATTTTCTTGAATACATGAGTGAAAGTGTTGTATGAGGCCATGTCATGAGGGTCAGCGTAAGTGCTTCCAATAAGCGGACTAATCCAGGGGTGTCATTTGCTTTCATTTTGTATATGTTAGGGAGCTGGGGTCTGAGCGTGCCTGTGGAGGTCAAGAGGCTTGCAGGAGTTGGTTCTCTTTTGTCATGTGCTACTGGGATTGAACTCAGGTTGTCAGGCTTGGTGGCAAATGCTCTTACCCACTGAGCCACCCTGCCAGCTCTGGTCTTTCGTTTTTATTTTAGCTTTTTTAAGCATGTGGGTGTTTTGCCTGCATGTATGAACTGCATATCATTTGTGTGCCTGGTGACTGCAGAGGCCACAAGAGGGCATCAGGTCTCTTGGAACTGGAGGTAGAGCTGCCTTGTGAGTGCTGGTGATCAAACTTGGGTCCCCCAGAAGAGGAGTAAGTGCTCCCATCCACTGAGTCATCTCATCAGCCTCTCTTTTAGGTTGAAAACAAAATGATCTACCGTCCAATGGGAATTCTTGTAAAGAAGTTAAAAGTCTTCCTAAAGTATGTTTTAATTTCCATCAACAGAATCCAACGTGGAGGAGTCTTGACTTTGGAATAATGCCGGACCGTCTGGATACATCTGTGTCCTGCTTTGTGGTGAAGATTTGGGGTGGAAAGGAAGAGGCCTTTCAGCTGTTGATAGAGTGGAAAGTCTACCTGGATGGGCTTAAGTACTTGGGTCAACAGGTAATTTTCAGGGTGACGTTTCAAGGGGTTGTCCTGTACAAATTAACCTGTCTAGCTCTATTGATGCACCCCTCTACATTTTCAGTTATGATAGATGTTAGTAGAAAAGAAAAAAATTAAAAAGTAAATACAAGGAAAAAAAAGACAGCTTTCCAGGGTTGGTGACACATGCCTATGATCCCAGCATTCAGAAGGGACAGGCAGGGGGATTGCCTTAAATTGGAGTTCTGTCTGGTCTACAAACAATTCCGTACTAGCAAGAACCTTCCTACAGAATCGGGTCGGCAACAAACAAGTCTTGTGATACTGTGTTTACTTAAGTTACTTACTTTGCCACATTTAAGTTACAAAAAAGCCCTTAGCTAGGTGTGGTGGCTCACACCTGCAATCCTAGCACAGGGAGGCTGAGATAGGATCTCAGCAACTTTGAGGCCAGTCTAGGGAGGACACAGTGAGTTTCTGGCCATCCTGGGCTAGAGTGAGACCCAGGTAACAGAAACCAACACATAGGACCTTTACCTTTAGACACTCAGAGCTTGCTGACAGGAGCCTAGCATGGCTGCCCTCCGAGAGGCCCAGCAAGCACCGAGTCAGATGTAGATATTAGTACACAACCAGTGGAGGGCAGCCCCATGGGAAGACCAGCAGTCTCAACTGACCTGGAACCTTGAGGTCGCCCAGACACTGAGCCACCAACCAGGCAGCACACAGCAGCTGATATGAGGGCCTGACACATATACAGCAGAGGACTGTCTGGGCTGGCCTCAGTGAGAGAAGGGGTACCTAACCCTTGAGAGACTTGAGGCCCCAGGGAGTAGAGATGTCAGACGTGTGTGTGTGTGTGTGTGTGTGTGTGTGTGTGTGTGTGAGTGAGTGTGTAGGCATCCTCTTGGTGGGGAGAGGTATGGGGGATGAAGACTGGACTGTAAAAAAGGATTAAAGGAAAAAAATCTTTAGAAACCCAGACGCGCCCTAGTATGTATGTCCATACATATCCGTGTTATGTGCACCTGTCTGTGTGTGTGAGTGTGTAAGTGTGTGTGTGTGTGTGTGTGTGTGTGTGTGGATATATTTTCCTTAGTCCTTGTGCTTCTTTGGCCTTGTTGGATATTCTCCCCTTGATTGTGAAATTAAGTTGAAATAAAGTACCCACCGTGAAACGTCTCCCTATCCACCAGTGGGGTGGGTGCTCTAGGCATGGAGAGCTGCTCCTACCTTGAGTCCCGAGATGACAGATGTGTCTTTTGTCTAGGGCCCTGCACTGCCTTTGTTGTTGTGTGATTGGTGTTCCTTAGTCTTAAACTCTCCTGGCTGAGCTCAAAGGTCACCCCATCATCCTTTCTAACAGCTCCAGGATGTGTCAGAAGTCTGCCGGAACTGCACATGAAACAAAATCTACTTACTGTCCCATATGGACATTATAATTAATGTTTAGAGCAACTTTGCAAAGGTTGATATTTTTTGCCCTTCTTTTCCCATTGGGAAAATTGAAGCTTGAGAGAGTTTAAGGAAGTCCCTAGACCACTTAGTAGGGTGAAGCTAAGATTTGGGTTCAGATCTGTCCAACATAAGAATGCCTCCTTGTGCTAGCCAGAGAGGCATGTCTGCGCAGGTGCAGGCAGCCCTCTGCTCCGCTCTGGCACTCTTGTTACTACTGTTAAAAGTTCCTCTAAGGTGTCAGTTATAGGTTGTTTATAAATATCCTAATATTTTCGTAATATTTGTTTAGTATGTACATTCTGATACTTCTTTTGAAGGGAGCTATTTAAATTTGACTTTTTTCAGATTGGAAAACACACCACATTCAGAGTGTTTATCATACTTTCACTTTTATTTGATTATTTATTGCTTACAAAGATGGTGGTGGCGGCGATGGTGATGGTGATGATGACAATGTGCCTGAGATGAAACCCGGGGTCTTATGCAGGCTGGAGCTTCTCTACCACTGAGCTGTGTGCCTAGTCCAATGGACTGCTCGAACTTTCTAACTGAACCTTAGGGTTTTGATTGGACACCTGTCTCTCACGGGGTCCCAGCCCCAGCAGATCACCATCTCTGTTCCTTTGAGTTCGTCTCGTCAAGGCTCCACACACGTGTGAGGCCATGTTTTGCCGGAGCTTCACTGTACCAGTCTGTCGTGACCTGAGCTGTGCCTTTGACATCACTCTTCCTTCCTTCGCCAACTTCTAGTCTCCAAAGACGGTTTCTTCTCTTTGACGTTTTCACTTTTGTTTGTATTTTACTGCCGGTCTTTTGGAAGTCCTCTTAGGAGTATTCTGAGCTTGACTCAGACTGTGCTTTTTGTCCCCGGCCCTTGGAGCTGCCGAGCTAAAGCTTGTCAGATAGTGACTTTCAGTTTAGACCTTTCTCTTCTCTCTGGTTGGCCGGGGGCACAGGCTGGGTTCTTGTTAGTCTGCCATCTGCGAGCGTCCATGTCTTGTGGAAGTGGTGCTTCTTAACCCCATTGTGGCATGACGCCAGGCCTGCAGGGAGCTTTCGGCTGTGAAGATGGCCTTCACCTTGCTTCCTAACTCATGCAGGCCTTTGGTGGTGGTCTGGAAACGCCAGCCTGTGCTCGTGTGTCATGAGCTGATTCCAGAGTCAGCAGTTAGAAAGTTGGCTATGCAGGGAAGCACACGGGTGGCAGGGCACAGTGTGTTTTAAGCCAGCCAGAAAGTCTTCATCAGCCTAGGGAACCCGGCTGTCTTCATTTTCTTTTCCTTTTAAAACATTCTTTACTTATTTACTTTCTGTGTATAAATATTTTGTTAGTATGCATGTATGTGCACCATGTGTGCCTGTTGGATTCCCTGGAACTGGGGTTATAGATGGTTGGGAGCCATTATATGAGTGCTAGGTATTGGACCCAGGTCCTTTGACAGAGCAACAGCCGCTCTTGACCACTGAGCCATCTCTCCAGCCCCCTCTTTTTTTTTTTCTTAAGATTTATTTATTTTTATTTAATGTTTATGAATGTTTTGCCTGTGTCTGTGTATTACATGCATGCAGTACCTGCAGAGGACAGAACGGGGAACCGGATCCCTGGGACTGGAGTTACAGATGGTAGGATCTGCCACACGGGTGCTAGAATCAAACTCAGGTCCTTTAGAACAGCAGCAGTGCCCTAAATCACTGAACAATCTCTTCAGTCCTGTAGCCCCTCCTTCCTTCCTTCCTTCCTTCCTTCCTTCCTTCCTTCCTTCCTTCCTTTCTTCCTTCCTTCCTCTTTTTGAAACAGGGTGTGAGTATTTCATGTCCTGGAACTCACTATGTAGACCAGGCTGGCCTTGAACTCGCAGTTTTCCTGCCTCTGTCTCTTCCTCCCAAATGCTGGGCTAAAGGTGTATACTGCCATGCTGCCTCCTTATTCATATCTTTCTTTATTTTTGCCTGAAGTCAGGGTTTCTCTCTGTAGCCCTGTCTGTCCTGGAACTTTTTTATAGACCAGGCTGGCCTCGAACTCAGAGATCTGAGTGCTGGGATTAAAGTCCTACACTGCTCCCTTTCCCTTTTCTTAATAGTGTCATTTAAAGAACACATTTAAAAAAATGTCAATGAAGTGTGCTGTATCAACTTGTAAAATTCCATTTAAGATACATGGCCTAGCCTAAGGCTACCAACATTTTTTCCTATTTGTTTTGTAAATTTTTTTGGTTGAAGTTGTAGGTTTAATATTTGTCCATTTTTTGTTATTATTTTGAAATTATCCGTCCATCCATCCATCCATCCATCCATCCATCCATCTATCTATCCAACTATCTGAGACAGGGCTTCCCTGAGTATTCCTGGCTATCCTGAAACTTTTTTATAGACAAGGCTGGGCTTGAACTCACAGTGATCCCCCTGCCTCTGCCTTCTGAGGGTTAGGATAAAAGTCATGTGTCACCACTGCCCAGACTTTTATTTTTATTTTTAAATTGTGTGTACACTGGTATGTCTGTCTGCCAGTGGGTGTGTGTATGTGAGTACAGATGCCCACAGAGGCCAGAGAGTTTATGGAGACCTTTCGAAATGAACTAGAATTAGTGGTTGCAAGCCACCTGACATGGGCACTAGGAACTGAATTTGAGGCCTCTGTAAGAGAAGCACTTGCTCTTAACTGCTCAGCCTTCTGTCTAGCCCCTGAGTTGATATTTTTGATTTTTGTTTATTGAAACAAGGTCTTTTTTTTTTTTTTTTCCCCCGAGACAGGGTTTCTCTGTATAGCCCTGGCTGTCCTGGAACTCACTCTGTAGACCAGGCTGGCCTCGAACTCAGAAATCCACCTGCCTCTGCCTCCCAGAGTGCTGGGATTACAGGCGTGCGCCGCCACCACCACCCGACTTTTGAAACAAGGTTTTATGTAGGCTAGGTTGGTCTTGAGCTTGTTCTGTGTAGTTGAGGCTTGACTTGAACTCCTGATCCTCCTGCCTCCAACTCCCAGGCGCTGAGGTTCCACATGTGCGTCACTGTGCCTGGCTTGCAGGTATTCATTTTGAGTTAACATTTATAAAATACAAAGGCCATTGTTCTGCAGATGAATGTAATGGCTCTGTACTCTGTTGGAAAGGCTACTATGTCTCCGTTGAACCTTTGGGATTCTTGTGTTGGGTTTTTTCCTATAATTACATTGTAAGTCATCCACAGTAGTAGGTCACATTACAGCACATTCACACACATACAGCACACACACACACCTTCCTTTTTGCACTGTTTTTATCACCCCTCCTCAGCCCTCTCACCCCCACCCCTCTTGTTGGTCCCCGTTTCCCACAGGCAGCTCTCCTCCGACTCGCGCATTCTCTTCCCCTTTCTTTGACATCGTTGTTGAGCATGATTTGTGTGAACCTTGTTTCTGGACTCTGACTCACTGGGGTGTGTCTGTCTTACAGTACATCCTGGGCGTCGGTCCCCGTCCCCTGGCTTTGTTCTTTCATTCATGCCTTTTTGGTTCTAAACTGTCAGTCAAAACTATCATTCAAAACATTAGCTTTATAAAAATGAAAACACAACCAAATTTATTTTGACTCTTGTAAGGTTTTTTTTCCTATAGATTTTTTTTATGGTATTTTGATAGCTATTTGAAAGCAAGTTTGGGGACTAACGAGTCTTTTGTAGGATTTTGTAGTTTTCAGCCTATAGGTCTCACATATTAGATTTCTACATATATATTCCCATCTTTTTATGCGAATTTAAATTGATGCTGTTTTAAAGATTTATTATATATATTCATTCATTCTCTCTTTCTCTTGGACCTGATTAAACTCTGCAGACCTATGTAAAAGCCACACCTATAGTGCTGATCTGTAAGCCAGCTCTGGGATGCTAAAATAAGTCCCTGGAATTGACTGGTCAGCACCCTGTCTGAGCAGGCAAGCTCTGGATCTTGTGAGAGACCGGGCCTTAGAACATCAGGTGGAGGAAGACCGAGGCAGACATCTGATGTTGACCTCTGGCCTGCAGACACCTGCACGCTCATTTGCAGACACACACACTGCAGAACAGGCAGGAATCTAAGGGAGTGAATAGGAAATGTCGGCTCCCCAGACCTCAAGGCCCGCCCTAGCGACTCACCTCCTCTAGCAGGCTCCATTTTGTAAGGCTCCCCAGCCTCTCCATCAGCATCACTGTCTGGGACCAAATGTTCCAGTACCTGAGCCAGTAAGAGGATCATTGCACATTTAAACACCCACCTTAACTGTACTTCTTTGCGTCTTTTGGGGAGTGGTCTTCTTTAATTGTTACGGCCTTCAGTACATTGTTCAGTAAAAATTAATGAGGGGCAAATCTTTGTTTTTCTTTTTCTTCCTGCCTTATCTTGGGGGGGGGACATTCAACTTTGGCTATTAAGTATACTATTATCAGATTATTCAGCCTTTCACTATTAAGTATATTGTTATCAGGTTAAAGAAATTTCTTCTTGTTCTTAATGTGAGCAGTTCTAGGCGTAAGTGATGTTGACTTTGTTACTTTGGGTTGAATTCTGACATAAACCCTACTTAGATACAGCACATTCTCCTTTACATATGTATTAAAGTTTTATATTATACACGTCGGGCTTTTATATACTGACAGACTTGATTTGTTACTATTTTGTTAAAGAAAACAATATCTATTCCTGAGAGTTACTTGACCTTTCCTTAGCAGTGTACATGTTTGCTGGTCTGGTGCAGGTTGGGCTGGCCTCATATGGGCTGCAGCATGTCTGCTTCTGGTTTTTGGAGGAGTTGTTATAAATTTTTTTACTGTTCTACAAAAAAGCTTGACAATTTTTCAGTGGGACCATCTGGGTGGACCATTTCTCTGTGGGAGTTTTGAAGTGGGACTTACTGTCTCCGATGCAGGGCTTCCTCGGTGAGACTGGTGGATTTTCTTTGAAAGTTGCTGTTTCATCTGAGGCCTTATGTACATTGGTATAGAGCTGTCCACAGTCTTTACGAATCCTCCGGCTGTGGGTAGGTCTGCTGTGAGCCTGCTGTGTTCTGCGCCTGGTGTTTCTGTTTTCTTCCCCTCCTGACCCGTCACTACTGACTTTCAGCCTCCTGACCTTAAGAGTGTGTGTGTGTGTGCATTCACCATCTTTATTGTTCCAGGTCCATCTGTCTGTTTTTATCTCATCATGGCCACTGTTTTGCTTGCTGTGGACTTTCCAGGTTATTCTTTCTTTGGTTCTTAGGGAGAACGGAATTCCTGATTTGAGAATTTACTTCTGACCTCAGAATAAGCATTTAGTAATTTTTTTCCTAAGCATTGCTTTAGGCATAGTCCAAAAATTTCCCCTTGTGTTTTTATTCAGTTCCAAATTTTTCAAATGTATCTTTTATTTCTCTGTTGAGCATAAAGGTATGCTACTAACTTTTAAATATGTATGGATTTCCTGGACATCTTCCTGTGGTTGATATCTACTTTAACTCTACTGAGTTTAGGGAAGGTCATTCCTATGGTGTCAGTGCTTGGAACTTTCTTTCTTAAGGTTCATTTTGTGGCCCGAGATAGTTAGTGCACAGAGGTAACCCTCCACGAATGTGTCACGCGAATTCTGCTGTCAGGAAATGGAATTCCTCACTCACAGTTAGGTGATGTTGGTCCCAAGTCCGTCTGGAAGAATGAGTTAGAATTAACCAGAGAAGAGAAGGTGAGAGTGGGTCCAGAATCGATTCTTCACTTTGAGCTGAGGAACTCAGAAGAGGTAAGGGGAACAGAAGAGGCAGTGTGATGGCCGAGCCCTCTTGCTTGGAGCTGTCTGCTGATGGATGGCACCGGCTGCTCTGTCTCTCCATGAGGTGTCCCTCAGGAAGCCCATGTTTTCACCCTTTTGTAATTCTTCACTTAATTCTTCATTTCAAAAGCAGGGCCTTTTTTTTTTTTTTTTTTTTTTTAAAGATTACAATTCTTTCTGATGAAAGAAATAAATTTGGGTGTTCATTTCATAGTTGAGAATTCATTATTTTAGATCGCAGTTCTTTTTCCTTCCCCTTGCCCCTATGTGTTTTTTGAGACAGGGTCTCACTATGAAGCATGGGCTGGCCTTGAACTTACGATCTTCCTGCCTTTGCTCCCTTCCCACAGAGTTGGGATTACAGGTCTATGTCACCGGGTCTCACTACTTTTAAATCTATTCTTTCTTTCTTTCTTTCTTTCTTTCTTTCTTTCTTTCTCTCTCTCTCTCTCTCTCTCTCTCTTTCTCTCTTTCTTTCTTTCTCTCTCTCTCTCTCTCTCTCTCTCTCTCTCTCTCTTTCTTTCTTTCTTTCAAGACAGAGTTTCTCTGTGTAGTCCTGGCTGTCCTGGAACTCACTCTGTAGACCAGGCTGGCCTCAAACTCAGAAATCCGTCTGCCTCTGCCTCCCAAGTGCTGGGATTACAGGCGTGCGCCACCACGCCCGGCTTAAATCTACTTTTAAAAGAGATTTATTTTTACTGTGTGTGTTTTGACGTTGTGTGTCTGTATGCCATGAGTGTTTTGTGCTCATGGAGGGCAGAAGGTGGGATTCTCTGGGCCGAGAGCTGTAGTCAGTCAGCGCACATGGCTTGTGGTAATAGAATCCAGGTCCTCTGTAAGAGCAGCCAGTGCTCTTAAGCCCTGAGCCATCTCCAGCCCCTGTTCTTTAATCCTTCCAAGTTATATTCTTCCGGTCTTGCAGGTGAGGTTGGGTCAGCAGATGATCCCAAAAAGACCAGAAAGTAAAAGCTAATCTGACATCATGATTTTAAAGCATTTGTAGAGGTTTTAATTTTTTATTTTTTTATTTTTGTGGTTTGCTGCTGTCCCCCCTCTGTCTGTCCCCCTCCTCCACCCCCCCACCCCCCACCCCCGTCCTTCAGGAGTAACAGTTCCATCACAAGTTAACAATGTTGGCTGCAGTTGACTCAAGTGGTGTTTATGAGGCTTTTGACTAAAGCTGGATGGCCTGTCCCTCTGACACTCCCTGGACTCTGAGGCCTGATTTCTCTGCTGTTCCTTTGTTTGGATAGAGCCGGCCTGTTCACTGGTGTGGAAATTATGCCGTTATGCTTCGACATCTGGAATACGATCAACTGATAGTATGCTTTCCTCCTTCCTTAGATCCATGCCCGCAGCCAGAATGAAATCATTTTTGGGCTGAATGATGGCTACTATGGTGCTCCATTTGAACACAAGGTAAGAGGAGTCTCTCAGTGTTCTGGGTTTTGGGTAGTGCAGGTGCCGTGCTCCTGGGAACCCAGACTCCCGAGGAGAGCCGAGCAGACAGAGGCATGTTGTGAGTGTCGCTGTGAACCTGCTGTTCAGGGTGGCCTTCCATAGTGAGAACGTGTTTTGCAGGACACACAAGCATTCTGAGAAGTCGGTTCTAAATCCTGATCTTATTTTCTCAGAGGGAAACCTGAGCTGGCTGTTTTCTACACAGTTCCCTGGGGACTAAGAGAGGGTGAGCTGGGTGTGGAGCTTGCAGTCCTAGCCACTGAGAAGGCTGTGTGGAGCAGGAGGATTACAAGGTTGAGAGTAAGTTCAAGGGCAGCCTAGGAAGCTTCGTTAGGCCCTGTGTCAAGATGCAAAGAGGATGATAGGTGTGTTGCTCAGCAGTGGGGGTCTTCCCACCATGCTGGAAGCCCAGATCCTCATCTCCAGTCCTGCCCTCTCCCCAAAATAGGCATGGCGACTTTTGTCTAAGTGGAAGCGTTCGATGGAAGTGTTCAGTTGTGTTATCATTCTCAGTAACCCCCCCAAAAAAAACCAAATTGTGCTGGACATAGTCACACACACCATTAATCCCAGCAAGTGGGAAGCAGAGGCAGGTGAATCCTTGTGAGTTTGAGGCTAGCCTGGTCTACATAGAAAGTTCCAGATCAGCCTGATGTATACAGTGAGATCCTGCCTCAAAAGCGAGAAAGAAACTAACTTGAAGCTCTGTAGTAGCCATTGCTGTCTCTGCATCTAAAGGTGATAGGAAGATAGGAAGGAGAGGCAGAGCCCGTTCTTAGCAAGGGCCTTCTGTGAGCATCCCTGCGGCAGGGACTCAGCATCTTTACCCTCTCTAAAAATCACGGTGGTTTTGTTCTCTCTGTATCAGAGTGTGGGAACCGACTGGGAGGATGAGCTCCAGAGGGTGCGGAGCGGCGGAGCTGAGATGTTAGTTACTGCCCCAGTCTGCTTGCCCCACTCTGATGAGTTTTACGAAAACGAAATGAAACCAACCTACCAAACCACGACAGCCTCCGCTTTTGTAAAGTCCTCACATTGCTTTTGCTCAGAAACCCTGTTGTTCATAATCTCTGGTGTGGATGCCACACTGGGGTGCCCTTTCTGTCCTCCTGAGTACCTGCCCAGGGTTGGCTCCTGTCTTCAGTGCAGAGAGCGCAGTGGTGAAGGAGGGCTGGGTGCAGGAAAGGCACACACCTCTCTTCCAGCTGCCTGGCTGAGGCAGGAGGTTGGCCACAACCCCAGAATTCAAGACTGACTTGTACTGTTCCCACGAGAAAAGTGTTTCCGGGGATTTGGTTGCTAAAGTTATAATCCAGATTATGACTAGAAGACTGTGTGTGAAAGGCGTGGGTGCTGAATGCAGACAGCTTTCCAGGAGAGGGGCTGAGCTTGTAAGGCCACGGGGTGGATGGGCACAAGGTGAGTCTTAGGGACAGAAGGGAGGTGAGAGTAGCCCCAGGCTTAAAGAGCAAGAGTGACTGTGGAGAGACGGGGAGAAGGACCTTGCAGTGCCATGGGCAAGAGATGACAATTTGGAATGGACCTGGCAGGGCAGGGACGACAGATGACATCCAGGCCCAGGCCTGTGCTCAGCAAGCTCTTTACCACTGAGCCACACAGCCAGCTCAGAAGATACGAGTCGGGGTTTTAGGAGAGAAAATCACTAGGATTTGAGGTAAAAGGAAAAAAAGAGATGTCAAGGGTGACTTTGGATTTCTGGCTTACAGTAACTGGATAGATAAAAGGTGATAGCCACCGACACTTTGGGGCGTGGTGGGGTGGGGCCGGGTCAAAGAGCCCAAATCCTGAGGTAAGATGGCTGCAGGTGTGTGCAGTGCCTTTAGACCCCTGTGTTGATGGCAAGTAGCCCTCTGGGTCCCTGGACCTGTAAATGTTGGGCGATAGCCAAGTCACTAAAGTCATGGATGTGTGTGACACAGGCTAGCAATCAGCAGTACAACAGCGAAGAAGGGCTGAGTAGCCCAGGCTGGAGCACCACAACTGTGAGGCCGAGCCGAGAAGCCGGCAGTGGCGTGAGCAAGAGGCCCGTGACAGTGAAGAGCGTGGCTGGGTTTCTGGGGCCCAGGCTCTCTGCTCTCTCCCGCCCGTCTCTGTGAACTTGGTGCGCTTGGCTGTTCCTATTGCTTTATTTTTTAAGGAGATGCAATAGTCAAGTGAACCAAGGACAGAACAGTTGTCTTCCGTACTTTAGCAAACGGATTTATGCTAGGTGGCATCTTTCCAGGGTCCAACTCCGAAAGTCTCCCCTCCTCCTTTGTTCCCAGCGTCATCTTCTGAGTTCCTGTAGTACCTGCCCGTCTTCCAGATTTCGTCCACCAGATGCGCCGCTCTGTCCAGAGGCCTGCCCTTCCGCCCTCTGTAAGCGTTGTAGGGTCAGACTGACATGAGCAATGCTGGCCCCCCATTCCCGCCACAATTCTCGGGACATGGTATTTGCTTAGTAAAAACGTTCGAGATTAAGTCAGAGACTTGTGAGGCTGCCATTGCTGGCTGTCTGCCATGCCAAGGCTGGCTGTCCTGTGGGCGGGAGGGCGGCTCACCCTGTAGCTGGTCCCCACTCTTCATCTCGTCCAGTCTTGGTGTCAGAGGCATTGGTAGCGTTGGGAGCCAGTGCCTACCAAGCGTTCTGTGGTACCTGCCATTGTAGTTAGACCCTCAAGAGCCCTGTGTCTAGAGACGCACAGTTGGTGAGGGCTGGGGTAAGCACCAGTGCCCGGCTTCTCCTTCTGCTTGGGAGTTTTGAACAAGTTCAGACAAGATGGGTGACAGGAAATGGAGTTGAGAAGGTGGCTTGAGAACAGCTACAACTGACTGGCAAATGTTTAACTTTGACTAAAAGCTTGCCATAACTAAGAAGGTTTGTGTGCATTTCCTCTTGACCCGATCCTCTTCCCTCCTAAATAGCAGAACAAGTGGAAATGAAGCTGTCCGGATATAGACAAAGCCTGTTCCTCGGAGCCAGGCAGTGTCTAACCATCCCCCACCCCCACCCCTGCCAGCCCGTCTCCCTCCCTCCATCTGTGCAAAGCAATTTCTGTGTTAGTCAAAGAACAGAATTAGGAAGGTAAATTTGCAGAATTCAAATATACGGGGTCCCTTGTGTATGTGCTACAGTTCCCTATGTTGTGGCAGCCGGGAGGAGCTGAGCCACGCATGCCCTGCCCTTCGGCGCTGATAGATAAGCCACCGAGAGCTCCTGCTTAGGAGTAGAGGGCTACAGCCCAAGGGATTGTGAAGCTCTCTCAAGATGTGGACTGGGAAATTTTGCTCCTTTGTGGAAGCTTCGGAGCGGGGAATGAATAGCCAGCCGTAACAGTACTAGCAGTAACTAATATTCAGTAAGCACTTAATAACTAATATTTAGAGAGCACCTAATTCACTACCAGGCAACAAACACTTTCCATCTTTACTGTGTTTCAACTCCACAGTTGTTCATCTATAGAAGAGAAACTGGTACAGAGAGATTAAGTAACTTTCCTAAGATGGCACAGCAGGCAAATAGCAGAGCTGGAATTCAGAACCCGATGGTTAGGAAATGTTTATTGGGTGTGTGCTTGTAATGTGTGTTACATTTCACTCCATTGTTCTCCAGTTAATTAGCTTTGTCAGTTTAGAATTCTTCAGCAACTTTCAAAGGAGCACATGACAAGATCAGCTGAAGCTTAAAAGCATCGTCTGAAAAGTTTTATTTGTATTACTTTTGATCTTGTGTCTGTGCGTATGAGTGCAGGTGCCTACAGAGGCTGTGTGTGTGTGTGTGTGTGTGTGTGTGTGTGTGTGTGTGTGTGTACATGCACAGGTCCCTACAGAGACAGGCTGTGTGCGGCTCCCTGGAGCTGCCGGTGGCGTGAGCCACCTGATGGCCGTGCTGGGCACTGAACTCTGGTCTTTTGCAAGAACAGCGCTGAGTGTGTGCTCTTAACCTCCGGGCTATTTCTTCAGCCCCGGAGGGCATGGTTTCAATCTTTTTCTTTTCTTTCTTTCTTTCTTTCTTTCTTTCTTTCTTTCTTTCTTTTTTTTTTTAAAGCCATGGCAATACTTGTGACTATTGGTGAATAGATTAAGACTGTCTCTAGACTGGAGAAATGGCTTAGCAGTTTAAGAGCACTGACTGCTTTTCCAGAGGTCCTGAAGTCAATTCCCAGCAACCACATGGTGGCTTACTGCCATCTATACTAGAATCTGATGCTCTCTTCTGTCATGCAGGCATACCTGCAAATAGAGCACTTATAACATAAATAAATCTTTAATTTAAAAAATTAAATTAAGGAGAGGGAGGTATCTCTTGCAGCCTAACTCCCCTGAGTTTAACCTTGTGGTATTTAGTTTTATCTTACTTACCCTGGTGGGACACTTAAATTATCTGGCCTTGGCAGAGTGTAAGAAATTTAGACTGCAGGATTTTTTTTGTGCCAAAAACGCAAAAGCAATACCCACAGTGATCCAGTAGGTGGTGCTGCTTTCTCACTTTAGTGAAAAGAAAATTGGACCAGGAATGGAATTCAAGTTAAAAGGATCAACATCTTTCAAATGAAAGAAACATAGATTGACATAGAAACGTACTGAGTTTCCCACATGTAGTCACATAAGTGGTCGTCTCAGTGGATGGTGAGGCCGACGTCGGCTGAGGGGCTGAGGGGACAGAGCAAGCCTCACATCTGTTTTGAATCCTGGCACTGCACCTTTGAAACGTAGGAGCTCTGACTTACAGCCCAGCTTTGGTCTCAAACAGCGCTTATTGACCAGTCGCTTCACCTCTTAGTGTTAGGTGCCGCATCTCAAAAGTCAAGAAATTCTAGTTTACTTGAGGGAGCCAGGCATGGCGGCATGCGCCTGTGATCTCAGCAGTTGGGAGGTCAAGGCAGGAGGGGCTTCGTCATAAGATCCTGCCTTAAAAAGGAAAAAAGAGGAAAAAGCATCCACTATTATAGTTATCTAGCCTAGTGCCTTCATTTCATAGATAAAGAAACTGAGGCTCAGGGAGCCTCCTGGCCTCTCGGGCTTGACGTGCAAGCCTGTCCCATGCTATAGATGATAACCAGGCACCGCTGTGGTGATATATGATCAGCACATCTGTGGAGAGTGTGAGAGAATCACTGTATACTTGAGTCTGTGGGGATTTGCCTCTAAGTGATTTCACTGCGTCCTTCAGCAGTCACAGAGGAGGGCGGGGCGGCGCTGCTTAGGGTGATGTGCATTTGAAGCACAGAGGTCAAGTGACTTTCTACACCCGTGACTCCCCCATCTCCGTGCACGGTTGATGCTTTTGTTCTTCACTTTAGAAGCTTCTGGACAGACAGACCTCCGAGGGCCAACTGTGCCAGCTTGTTATAATCTTTTGGAGGGGCTGTCTCCCTTTTTAGGGTGCACAACAGTCCTGGTGCCTGTCTCATACTAGGGTCAGGAGCGTGTGCCTGAGAGGTGTGCAGTAGGTAGCCTCCGTGGGAAGAGCAGGATGTGTAAGAGGGTGAGAAGTTGCAGCCATGGGGATCGGAGCGCAACTCTACCTCCTTTTAGACTCCTTTCTTCATTCTACCCTGTAACCTGGAGAAAGGGAATTGCTATCCTCTTTATCTTTCCATTTCTTTTTGGGATTTCTTCTGGGCTTTATTTCCTCACCTGTGAGGGGCACTGTTGGCATCTTCTTTGCCTTGCAGTCCCTGAAGTTGTGGTGGTGGGTGGTGCAGGCACCTGGAAGAGTGAAGACATTTTCATTTAATCGCCTTCTAGGACTGAGAGGTTGAACAGTGCCTGTTCGCGCTTCGTCATCAGGCACTGTGCATCCTGCCCGATAGTACACAGCAGAGGACTTAGAAGGCGGCATTTTTGTCTTAAGTTTAGCCTGTGTCTGAGTGACACGGAGCTGGGCAGTGGATCATTTCTGCTCAGACTTTTAAAAAGTTGGGAAACCCTTTCTTTTTTGTGAGTAGAAGTTTTATCTGTCTGTAGGTAAGTGCACACTTGGAACTTGAGTTATAGATGGTTGTGAGCTACTGAGTGGGGCTGGGAATTGAACCTGGGTTGTTTAAAAGAGCAGTAGGATGCTCTTAGCTGCTGAGCTATCTCTTCAGCCCTGAAAAATTGGAGAACTTTTCAAAGTTGTTCTTCGTATTTCAGTTAGTCATTGTTTGTGTTCGTGTGTGTGCACTAACACAGACGAGACAGACAGGACGGACACTCAGGGCTGTCTTTTCTGTCTGCTGCCTGTGATCAGGGCTGTCTGTCTGTCTGTCTGCTGCCTGTGACCAGGGCTGTCTGTCTGCTGCCTGTGCTCAGGGCCATCTGTCTGTCTGCTGCCTGTGCTCAGGGCTGTCTGTCTGTCTGCTGCTTGTGATCAGGACTGTCTGTCTGTCTGCTGCCTGTGCTCAGGGCTGTCTGTCTGTCTGCTGCCTGTGTTACTCTAACACATCTTGGTATCTGACCATGTAAACACGGGTGAGCTTGTTTCGGAACCATACTTAGCGCTCTGCTGTATCAGGCAGGGGCAGGGCTTTGAAAAACTCCCATTGCAGTGGGGCGGTGGTGGCGCACGCCTGTAATCCCAGCACTTGGGAGGCAGAGGCAGGCGGATTTCTGAGTTCAAGGCCAGCCTGGTCTACAGAGTGAGTTCCAGGACAGCTGGAACTACACAGAGAAACCCTGTCTCGAAAAACCAAAAAAAAGAAAAACTCCCATTGCCGGCCTCCTTGCCAAGTCCTTTAAATGTCGGATGTTATACCAGATACAGTGTGTATGTTCATCTAATGCGGAGCAGCTCCACAAGACAGCCATTTTCAGGGCTGAGCAGAGCGCCTAGGAAGATCGTCAGACCGTGTGTGGACTCGGGACTGCACGGGCGAGTCTGGTCTGACCCACTGAGAAGCTTACACCTCTGAACTGGGCCACGTGGTGTCTGCGTTTACTCCCATTTCCGGTTGTGTGTCAGAGTCCCAGGCCTGTGGTTTCATATTTAATTAGAGCTGTCCACTAGCAGTGCAGAGAGCTGGGGGAGAGCGCTCAGGCCCGTGCTTGTTAGGCTGACGAGGTATTACTGACAAGGAGGCATGCTGAGAACTCTGTCGACCCACCAGACCCTCTGAAGTCACACCCATTAGTCACTGTGGCCTCCCTCTGGCTCCCCCACTCCTCTTTTTTCTTGGATCAAATTAACTTTTTTGACAGATGTTTGGAAAATAGTCTTATCCTGTAATTTGTATTTATAAATCCTTCTGCTACAGTGTGGTCCCCATTCTCTGCCTTCATTGAAGCCAGAAAATAACCTGGGAAAAGGCCACATTTCCTGTTCTGAGTTTGGAGGCTCTTGGCCTCTTAGCATCCTTTTTGAGCTTTTGAGAATCCATCACCAGGCGATGGAAAGCCAAGCGTGCTGCTTCGCAGAGATGCGTCAGATTCTTCAGAGTGGACATTGTCCGCTTGACGCTTGTCCGCCCCAGACCCAGAGCTGAGCCGTTCGCTTGTTTGGAATCCTCATTCTCTTTTAGATTAGATTTGGAATGAGGGCATTCTTAACTCTGAAAAGTCAGTGTGCTTCAAGCCCCTCCCCAAGCTGGCGACCCCTTACTCTGTCCAGGGGTGACAGCTAGCCAGGCCACTGGTGCCCGCTCCTCCTCCCTCGTGCCTGCTGGTTACAGGAGATGTCGTCGTATGTCGTACTGCCTTTTAGGCATATGCTCCTATGTGCATGTGCACGTCTTTGTGTGTCTGTGTGTACCCATGTGTGTGTGTAGGGATGGAAGCGAGGGGTCAATGAGAAGTGTCTTTACTGTAGTCGTCGACATCAGTGACCCAGTCTCTCTCTGAACCCAGAGTTCATTGGTCTGGTTAGGCTGGCAGGGATCCACCCACCTCAGCACCCCAAACCAGTTACAGACACATACAGCTCTACCCGACTTTTCCTGAACAAGACTCATGCATGCCCGGCAGGCCCTTTACTGGCCAAGGGCTCTCCCCAGCCCTCTGTCACTCGTGTGCTCTCAGGATCTAGTGTTTTCTCTGCTTAGTGTACATTTTTCCAGGAATAAATGCAGTCCACTTGAGTCCTATTCCTCCTGTCTCTGCTCTGCCCTGCTGTAAAATAGACACCAGACTCCAGAGACGGCCACTCCGGCAGGGCCCTTCTGTCCTTCTGAAAGTCATGGCACCAAGACTCTTAATCTACTTTCTACTTGAGTGTTTATAGTTTTGATTTCTTACTTTGAGCCTAAGAGCCTTTAGAGGAATCTTCCTTGTTGCTTTGAATGTCCTTTAGAAAGCAGTGACACTGTTTTAGGACTCCCGTGTCTTCGCTTACAAGGCTGTCCCTGTTGCACAGCGGACCTCAGTGTTTCCAGAGAGGGGAAAAGCATGTCTGAAGCTGTGGCCAGATTGGGGGCAGGGGTGTCCAAGCAGAGGTCCCCCTCCCTCTTCAACGGCTCAGCATCTGGGCTTCATCAGAGCCCAGCAGAGGGTGTCCACGGCCTGCAGACGCTTAGCAGAGGCGCCTGCTGCTGCCTCCGCTTCAGCTTGGCCAGCACTTGAAAGTGCATTAGTGTCCGTGCACACGTGCACGTGGGACCCAGGCTGGCTGTGGATCCGGCAGGTAGCTGTCCACACGCATACTGTAACCAGCATACTGTGACCGTAGAAGGGACACTTCCCCATCTGTGGGACAAGTTGCTAGCTTTGTTTTGTTGTCTTTTTTTTTCTTGTCCGTCTGATTTCTTATACTGTCCAGGTTGGTGAGTCTGGGCTGTGCAAAGCTCACTTGCCATGGCAGGACAATGTGTGGAACACTGGTGCTTATGCTGGGACCTCCCTGGGTCCTTCAGAGTCCTTCTTCGGAACAACTCTGGTCTCCCTACCGTCTTTTCCAACTCTACTCCGTAATCCAGCTGGCCACTTCTAGAGGCTGGAGGCCTTTATCACATACAGCCCAGATAGTCACACTGCGCTTTCCTGGTGGCCTGTGGACTCTGCTGCTTGTGTCTGCTCTGTCTTGCTGACCACATCTTTTGAACCTTCCCATGGCATACTTTATTTCTATGCTTAAGTTCTATAGAACTTAACCATCATCTGCTCTGTGTGCCCCAATCTGATTCCCTGCATTGTGCTCCCCCAGCTTCTGTCCCTGCCCCTCCCTCCCCACCCCTTCTTTCCCACTGCTGTTGTTGAGTCAGAGCTCTCAATACTTAGAGTGAGTGTGTACTTTTGTGTGTCTCTGTGTAGCACATGTGCATGTTTGTGTGTGTGCTGAATCCACAGAGAGCCTGGGGTGCATGTGCGCATGTGCACGGACACTAATGCGTTTTCTGTGCTGGCCAAGTTGAAACTGAGAAAGGCAAATGTCTGCGCCAGGTTGAGCGGCTTCCCCCATCACTCTGCCTTACTTCCTGAGCCGTCTTCCTGACCCTGGGCCTTTATAACAGCCAGCTAACCGTGCTTGGCCGTTCTGCCTCCTTCAGTCAGCTCCTCACCTTAGTCTCCTTAGTCCTCCCCTACGTAGCCTTTATCGCATACGGCCCTGATGGTCACACTGCAACTTTATCACATACATACAGCTCTGATAGTCACACTGCGCCTTTATCACATACATACAGTCCTGATGGTCACACTGCACCTTTATCACATACATACAGCTCTGATAGTCACACTGCACCTTTATCACATACATACAGCCCTGATGGTCACACTGCGCCTTTATCACATACATACAGCTCTGATAGTCACATTGCGTCTTTATCACATACATACAGCCCTGATGGTCACACTGCGCCTTTATCACATACATACAGCCCTGATAGTCACACTGCGCCTTTATCACATACATACAGCTCTGATAGTCACACTGCCCCTTTATCACATACATACAGCCCTGATAGTCACACTGTGTCTTTATCACATACATACAGCCCTGATAGTCACACTGTGCCTTTATTACATACATACAACCCTGATAGTCACACTGTGCCTTTATCACATACATACAGCCCTGATGGTCACACTGCACCTTTATTACATACATACAGCCCTGATAGTCACACTGTGCCTTTATCACATACACACAGCTCTGATAGTCACACCGCATCTTTATCACATACATACAGCTCTGATAGTCACACTGCACCTTTATCACATACATACAGCTCTGATAGTCACACTGCACCTTTATCACATACATACAGCCCTGATGGTCACACTGCACCTTTATCACATACATACAGCCCCGATGGTCACACTGCGCCTTTATCACATACATACAGCTCTGATAGTCATACTGCACCTTTATCACATACATACAGCTCTGATAGTCACACTGTCCCTTTATCACACACAGCTCTGATAGTCACACCGCATCTTTATCACATACAGTTCTGATTGTCACCCCGTGGTGTTAGAAACCCTTCCCTTCTGAGCCTTTGGTGCCCGTAGGCTGCCTTCAGTTTGGGCCTGGTGTCAGGGCTCCCAGCCTGCTTACTCAGCCGTGTCTCCCATCACTTTTATCGTCAGAGTTCCAAATAGTTTCCATGTCACTGAAGCTGGACAAATCTGGACGCTTTGGTTTTGTCTGGATGCAGCTGTGTTTGCTGCTGCCATGGCTGAAGGTGTCTGGGTGGGGCTTTCCTTCCCGGCCATTCAGGTTCTCAGGACCCTTAACCCACCCAAACACTGCCAGCTCCGCAGCCTTTGGCGTTCTGTGCTGTTGTGGACTCCTTGCCACATCAAAACGCCCGTGTGGCATTTGGTTTTAAGCGTGTCTTATGACCCCTTTATTTATTATTTCACCTGGGCCTTTAACTGGCATATGTGCTTTCTGAGGCTAGTGAGAAACAAGCCTAATGTTCTTTGTGTATTAGGTGTTTAATACACTAATTAACGAATAAAGGATCATGTAAACTGATTGGCTTTATAAGTAGTCGTCCAACCAAGAGAATACTTTTCCCTTTCCTTTCCCTTTCCTTTCCTTTCCTTTCCTTTCCTTTCCTTTCCTTTCCTTTCCTTTCCTTTCCTTTCCTTTCCTTTCCTCCTTTCCTTTTCCTGTCCTGTCTTCCCTTCTTCTCTTTCTTTCTTTTTCTCTCTTTCTTTCCTTTTTTAAAAAAATACCTTTGTTTATTTTAATTTTATCAAGACAGGATCTTATTATGTAGCTCTGGCTGTCCTGAAACTTACTATGTAGACCAGGCTGGCCCCCAAACTTACAGAGACCCACCTGCCTCTGCCTCCCATATGCTAGGATTAAAGGCATGCATCACCATGCCCAGCAAGTGGGTTCGTTCGTTCTCCTTCCTTCCTTCCTTCCTTCCTTCCTTCCTTCCTTCCTTCCTTCCTTCCTTCCTCCCTCCCTCCCTCCCTCCCTTTCTTTCTTTTTCTTTTTCTTTTTTAAATTATTTATTTATGTGAGTACATTGTAGTTGTCTTCATACACACCAGAAGAGGGCAGCAGATCTTATTACAGATGGTTGTGAGCCACCATGTGGTTGCTGAGGATTGAACTCAGGACCTCTGGAAGAGCAGTCAGTGCTCTTATCTGCTGAGCCATCTCTCCAGTCCAAGTGGGTTATTTTTATGTTGCTTTTATATTTGTAAGGATAATAAGGATAGCTAAGACAACTCATGTTTTTCAAGGTGACCTTGCTGGGAACACTAATGTAGCTTAGATTGTGCAGTCTATAAACCAATAACAATTTGTTTTTACATTTTCAAGAATTTGAAAGATGAAACAAATAAGAGTATACTCCAGATGTGACAGGTGTCTTTGCAAAGCTGAAAATACTGGCTTTTAGCTGTGCAATGACCCCTGCCTCAGAACTGGGGATCAAATTCTGGCCTCATCTGCCACTTAACTGTATTCCCAGCCTCAAAAATACCCTCTGACCCTTTATGGAAGAAGTCCACTGACCACTAATCTAGAAATACACCTAATCTACCCGGAGCTGCTACTGCTGGAGATGTGGCACCGTCTGCTTCCCTAACCAGGCCCTCTCCAGGCAGAGGGGACTTCCTCAGTGGAAGGCCATCCTGAGGCCTGGCTTCAGACGAGTCTTGAGTGCCGTGTGAATCTTTTCCGGGCTCTTTGGCACTCGGCACTATCTCCCACAGATAACCAGATACAAACGAGCCAGTTCTTTCCATTATGACCCTCACCAGAGCCTGGAGGATTGTGCCCTGGTCCAGTTAGCCGTCCAGAGGGAGGCTCTTGGCATATTTGAGGAATGTTAATTGCTGAGCGAAGGCTGAAGGCGAAGAGCTTCATGCTGTCCTTAAGCCGCTTTGAGTGTTCGTAGCCAGGGGGTCTAGGAGACCACTGAGTTCACCATGGTCCCTAAGAGCAGGGGCTGTGAGCCAGACTGGGTGGCTCTTCCCCTTAATCCTCCTGCGTCTCAGTTTCTTCACCTTTGAAGTGGGGCTAAGAATAGCACCTAGCCATCGGGCTTGTGTGTGAGCCCTGGTGTGTGTGCATGGGGCAGCTGAGTGTGAGCACTTCCTACCACCACATCTGACTAGAGCGCTGACCTAAAACAGGACTCTCTGCATATGCGTTCCTGTTTCACTGATGCTTTTAGTAGTTGTCTCATTATATGGTTATAGATACCAAGGACAAGAGGAGAAAAACAATTTTCCTTCCTTACCTGACAGGCAGAGTGGGCTAAAGCCCGACGGCAGCTTTTCAGATCAGCGTTGCCTCCCTTTTACAATGTGATGCTTGAAGATATGTGTTTAACACATGTAGACTAAATTGTGTGTGTGTTTACTCGTGAGTGGGTTATATGTGCGCATGTGTGTACATGCGTGTGTGGAGGCCAGAGATATATACCAGTGTCTTTCTCAGTCAGTTTTCACCTTATTTTCTGAGACAGGGTCTGTCAGTAAACTTGGTGCTCACAGGTACAAGTAGGCTGGCCGGCCAGAGAACCACCCGGATCCTCCTGTTGCTGCTTTTCTTGCGCCCGCGTTAACAAATCTCCACCACCGACCCGTGCTCTACACCAGCAAGAGGCGGGCGCTTTCCTGGCTCCACCATCGCCATGGCTCCTTATTTTTTAGTTTTCATTCAGAATGTCACCCAAGCTGGCCTTACGCTTCAACTTCTGTCTCCGCCTCCTAAGTCGTCACCATAACTGACTTGGATGGCTAAAAAAGAAATTACTAGATTTATTTATTTTATGTGTATGACTATTTTGCAGGCCTGCATTTATGTACAATACATATGTTCCTGCTGGATTCCCTGGAACTTGGGTTATAGATGTTTGTAAGCCAACCATGTGCGTGCTAGAAATCAAACCCAGGCCCTCTACAAGAACAAGTACTCTTAATTGCTGAGTTACCTGTCTAGCTCCTGGATGATATTTAATAACTAGAGAAAATACATGGCAAGTTTTTAGATAAAATAAGCAAGCTAAGTTATTTTATATTTATATATAAATATATTTTATATATATTAATATATTTTATTAATATATTTTATATATTAATATATAAATTTTATATATTAATATATTATTATATATTATATTATATTGATATATTATTATTAAATATATTATATTAATATATAAATATAATATATTTTATACAGATATATTTTATTAATATATTTATTAATATATTTAATATATTAATATATTTTATATTAATATATAAATATATATTTTATATTTAGCTTAGTCTCCTGTCTCTCCTGTTTCTCCTCATCTTCTTGTCATGCCTTTTAAAGTTGAAGTGCTGCTCATGTAACTACTGTCTCTATCAAGTTGAGACAAGCATTTTATTATCCTAAGGAAAACTCAGAGGGTTGGAGAGTTGGCTCTGGTTAAGGATACTTCTTGCTCCTTCAGAAGATGTGAGTTCAGTTCCCAGCACCCAAGTCAGATAGCTTACAACTTTTTGTACCTCCAGCTCCAGGGGAGCCAGTGCTGTCTTCTGCAAGCACCTGCACTCACATGCACATAAACAGATAGACAGACACATCAGTAAAAGTTAATCCTAAAGAAAACTTGGTACTCCAGTGTGCCTTCCTCCACACCCCACCTCCCATAGCTCTCAGTCTGCCTTTGGTCTTTACAGACTCACATATTCTGTGTGCTCCATGTCAGTGGGGTCAGGTGTGTGACAGTCCATGTCAGTGGGATCACATGGTGTGTGACAGTGCATGCCAGTGGGGTCACATGGTGTGTGACAGTCCATGTCAGTGGGATCACATGGTGTGTGACAGTGCATGTCAGTGGGGCCAGGTGTGTGATAGTCTATGTCAGTGGGATCACATGGTATGTGACAGTCCATGTCAGTGGGGTCAGGTGTGTGACAGTCCATGCCAGTGGGATCACATGGTGTGTGACAGTGCATGCCAGTGGGATCACATGGTGTGTGACAGTGCATGTCAGTGGGGCCAGGTGTGTGATAGTCCATGTCAGTGGGATCACATGGTATGTGACAGTCCATGTCAGTGGGGTCAGGTGTGTGACAGTCCATGTCAGTGGGATCACATGGTGTGTGACAGTGCATGCCAGTGGGGTCACATGGTGTGTGACAGTCCATGTCAGTGGGATCACATGGTGTGTGACAGTGCATGTCAGTGGGGCCAGGTGTGTGATAGTCCATGTCAGTGGGATCACATGGTATGTGACAGTCCATGTCAGTGGGGTCAGGTGTGTGACAGTCCATGCCAGTGGGATCACATGGTGTGTGACAGTGCATGCCAGTGGGATCACATGGTGTGTGACAGTCCATGTCAGTGGGATCACACGGTCTGTGACATTCAATGCCAGTGGCATCACACAGTCTGTGATCTTTTAGGTCTAGCAGTTTTCATTTGGCGTGTTTTTATATTTGCATATAATATGTTATCTACATATTATATGTAGTACTTCATCTTTCTGAGGATGTACCATACTTTCTGTTTTGTTTTGTTTTTTGTTGTTGTTTTTGTTTTTTTCGAGACAGGATTTCTCTGTGTAGCCCTGGCTGTCCTGGAACTCACTCTGTAGACCAGGCTGGCCTCGAACTCAGAAATCCGCCTGCCTCTGCCTCCGAAGTGCTGGGATTAAAGGCATACATCACCACCGCCCTCACTTTCTTTATCCATTAGCCTTGGATGAACATTTGGGTTGTTCTGTCCTTTGACAATCATAACATTTGAGCACAAATTCATGTTTGAGTGCCTGTGTTCAGTTCTTTTTGGTAAGAACCTGGGAGTAAAATTGTTATTGCCAGGCAGTGGTGGAGAATGCCTTTCACTTTTAATCTCAGCAAGTGGATCTCTGTGAGTTTGAGGCCAGCCTGGTCTACAATGTGAGTTCTAGGACAGCCATTACACAAAACAAAACAACAAAACAAAACAAAACAAAACAAAACAAAAACAAAAACAAAAACAAAAACAAAACAAAACATTGTTATTTTCTAGTCCAGGTTTTAACATTTTGAGGCATTATGGAACTTGTCTGTGATGGTTTGTATATGTTCAGCCCAGGGTGTGGCACGGCTAGGCGGTATGGCCTGTTGGAGTAGGTGTGTCACTGTGAGTGTGAGCTTAAGGCCCTCATTCTAGCTTTCTGGAAATCAGTATTTTGCTAGCAGCCTTCAGATGAAGATGTAGAGCTCTCAGCTCCTCCTTCACACCTGCCTGGATGTTGCCTTGTCCCCATGGTCCCATCTTAATGATATTGGACTGAACCTCTGAACCTGTAAACCAGCCCCAGTTAAACGTTGTCCTTATAAGAGTTGGCTTGGTCATGGTGTCTGTCACAGCAGTAAAACCCTAACTAAGACAGCCTCCTTGGTGGCAACAATACTGATCTGTAAGGATGCTAGTTCTTCTGCATTGTGTTGGTGTTAGCTGTTAATAATTATTATATTCTGTCATGGCTGGCCTCGGTGGATGAAGTAACTCTTCACCGTAGCTCCCTCCGAGTTTCTCTAGCACTAGTGCTGCTGGGCATGTGGCTATCCAGTTGTTCCGACACTGTCTGTGACGAGCTTATTTCTCCCTTGAGTAGCCCTGGCATGTTGCTGTTGATATGTTTTGTTGGTTGATCATAGATACTTGGGGTTCCTCTCTACACCCTCATCTGTTTCCTTCCTTCCTTTCTTTGGCCGTTCTTCTCCGGCTCGTACCATCATCTTTGGATTGCTCTTGCCTTCCCGTACGTTTTGAAATCGGACAGCATAAGTTTTCTTTGTCAACTGTCAGTCTCCCCTGAGTCTATGTGAATTGAAAACTGGCTTTCATATTTCTTTAGAAAAGTCAGATAGGATTTTAATAGAGAGGTGTTGAATCTGTGAATGGCCCCGGGTATTGTTGCTGCCTAGACAGTATCCAGAACATGAGATGTTTTCCATTTTATTTTGGTCCAATTTGGGTATACTTTGTATTTCCTGCCTAATTGTTCTGGCTAGAACTTAGGTTGGATCGTGTGCTAGATTTTTTTTCTCTTTCAAAGCTAAGTGTATGAATAGCTCACATTTTGTTTGTCGTTTCCTCTGTCTGTGGACTGTTGGGTTATTTCCACCCATTGGCAGTTATGAATAAGACTACTATGCCTGCAGATACACAAATCTTAGATTCAAATCCTTGCTTTCTTTTGGGGGATATATCCAGGAACACTTGCCAGAGTGCATAGAATCATCCTTTCAATATGCTGCTATATTAGTTTTGCTAATATTTTATGGAAGATTTCAGTGTGTGTATTTATAAAGTATAATAAAGTATAAGGTTTTCTTATGCTTCGCTTAGCTTTGTTCTAAGAGTGGTATTGATCTCATACAGTGACTTAGAAAGTCCCTTCGATCCCTTCCTTTCTCCTGTTAAGATTTAGAGCTCTAGTTGGGCCGTGGTGGTGCACGCCTTTAATCCCAGCACTTGGGAGGCAGAGGCAGGTGGATTTCTGAGTTCGAGGACTGCCTGGTCTACAGAGTGAGTTCCAGGACAGCCAGGGCTACACAGAGAAACCCTGTCTCGAAAAACCAAAAAAAAAAAAAAAAAAAAAAAAAAAAAAAACAAAAAACAAAAAACAAAAAAACCAAAAAACCAAAAAACCAAAAAAAAGATTTAGAGCTCCATTAGTATTATGTTGTTATTATTATTATTATTATTATTGTTGTTGTTGTTGTTGTTGTTATTATTATTTTCAATAACTATGGGGTTGACTAGTCAAGTCTCCTGCCTGCCTCCACACTTTTAAACTTTTATATTTAGTTCTCCTGGTAGTCTTATGATTACTGATTTAACTTCTTTATGTATGAAAAGTCTGTTTTGATTTTCTGTTTCTTCTTGAGTCATTTTTGGTAGCTCATGCGTTCCTAGAAATGTTACCTTTTCCAGAAACTTCCACATGGAATTCCATAGTGGCTGTGCTAACTTACATTCTATTTTTCTCACATCCTTGCCAGGATTTAGTATTAATTAAAAAGTCTATGTTCTGGTCATAGCAGATGCTTAGTGTTTGCATGACTCATGCCTTATGAATATTAACTTTTCCTATAACATTTATGAGGTACGCACAACTGTCATTTCTATGTTCATAGAAAGTAATTGACTAAGAAGGTACAGGTGACAGTCAGAGACCTGGCACATTAAGGGTTTGAAAGAATCATGAAAGTCTGAGTCCAGAGTCTTTTTCAGGGCCCCGGGTAGCTCAGGCTGGCCTCAGACTCACTGTGTAGATAAGGATGACCTTGCACTTCCGATGCTCCTGGCTCCACCCCCTGAGTGACGGGATCATGCATGTACCATCACATCTCGTTTTCTGAGTGCTGCTGATGGACTCTAGGGTTTGCACACACTGTGCAGACACCCTATCAACGGCCACAGCCCCAATACCCAGTCTTTATTAACTACAGCTTATACTGCCTTTCTTAAGTAACAGAGATACCTGCCTTGTTCCTGTGTCACTGTGTTATATTCTTGGGGCTTGTGTGGGTGGGAACACTTGTTTCTTACATTCCCAAGTAGGACTTGGGCGTCCAGAGACAGCATGGTGTTGGGACTCAGCCTTGTAGGAAGAGTAGCACACCCTTCTGTAGGACTCTGAACTGTGCCCGGGAAGCTAACCACAGTCCTCAACCAGAACTGTTTGTTTCTGTGGGAACAGCGAGAAGGAACTGACTTTTAAATCCACTTGTCTGAAAGGTTTCATGGCAGCTCCACAGAGATTATACTTTTTGGGACTCTAACATTTTAAATGGACCCAGGTCTTTATAGATCATATCGTGAGAAAGGTAAGTATGGTTGGTCTGTGCACAGATTTTGTTTCTTTTTGCTTACTTTTTTCACCATTGTCTTTCAGGGTCATCCAAATGCACAGAAGAACCTTCTTCAGGTGGACCAGAACTGTGTTCGCAGTTCTTACGATGTCTTCTCTTTGCTTCGGTGAGAAACTCCTTAGTCTCCTGGGTTTGGATAGACCTCTCTCTTGTGCCTCTGTGGGGCTGAGGTGTGAGGGAATATGTCGGGCCTGAGAAGCCAGCACGCAGGCTTAGCATTGTTCACTGAAAGCCCCATAAATTCTGCTGCTCCAGTGATTTAAGTTTATCTCCTTGACAAGACCTTTGAAAAGCCATTTCCTTTCACTGGGTAGTGGGAAGGAGCAGCTGGAAGCCGCAGCTCTTAAAACAGAGCCCAGGCCCTCGCTGGTCTGCAGAGTATGGACGCAACCGGAACTGTCAGCGTGCTTCCCGGGAGAGCCCAGCAGCAGCCCCGGGCGTGCCTTGGGCTCTTGGCTTGCTCTCCATCTTGAGAGGCCTGCATGACAGCCAGAGGAGCTTTGCAGAGATCCAAGCTCAGAGGCTTAAATGCCTCGGCTCTCTGGATGGATGTGTGTGCATATGAAATGCTTGGGATTAATTTTGAAAGACTTAAAAATTTAGCTTCAGTTTTACATGTGGTAGATTATCAGGGACATTTCCCAGGGGACATTTCCCAGTAGAGTCAGCGCCAACACTCAGCCCTTGTTCAGCTCAGACTGCTAGTGGAAATTTGACTTGGGTAGTGTTTTTCTAATGTTTACTTAGCACATCATAAATTTTAGAGCATTACATCTCCTCTATAGATCTTCTAGTGGAAGAATCCAGAAGGATTCATGAAGAATGGTTATTTTATAAACATTATACAAGTGGCCTTTCCTTTGTGAGCCTTGCATCTTTTATTTGATGACATAGAATTTGGTTACGTGTCTTGTGAAAATTACTCTTACGGGACAACAACCCGAAAGCTGTCACATATGCTTGATGACCTTTGACCTGTGTCCGAGAGGTATCTTCAATTTGACTGCCTGGGATGTGTAAACAGATAGGGTTTACTAATTGAACAGACATTCTTCTGAGCCTCTTGAATTGGACACATAGTAAGTGATGAATAGAGTGTCCAGGAATAGCTGAAATGTGAAAAAAACTGCTGCATTTCCTGACCTCTATTTTCCTTAGTAAAAATGATAGAAAGAGCATTTTTAAAAAAGGCATTTTCTAAGTATGAGATTGTGTGATCTTATGAGAGGAAACAATAGAACTAAAAGAAAAATCCCCAACCTAGAGAAAAGGGAGGCACTTGGGATAGTTAACAGAGAAAAGAGGGTGTGTTAAAGGGTGTGGAAAGCTCTGAGCTGTTCAGGAGACTAGGGGGCACAGAGATGGGGTTCCGCAGGAAATGCAGTGGTGGAGGCTACAGGAAGAGCTAGCTCAGCGGGCAAGCACTCACCTGGCATGCGCGAGGTGCGGGATTCAGTCCCCAGTACCTCTAGGTGTCCTGTCCACTCCAGTTCCTTTAACTCTCCTGGTCCTTGTGGTGGGAGAAATGGTATTATTTTTAACTTTTTCTTTTTCTTTCTTTCTTTTTTTTTTTTCAAGACAGGGTTTCTCTGTATAGCCCAGGCTGTCCTGGAACTCACTCTGTAGATCAGGCTGGCCTTGAACTCAGAAATCCGCCTGCCTCTGCCTCCCAAGTGCTGGGATTACAGGCATGCGCCACCGCCCGGCGAGAAATGGTATTATTAAGATGTAGAGTTTAGCCGGGCGTGGTGGCACATGCCTGTAATCCCAGCACTTGGGAGGCAGAGGCAGGCGGATTTCTGAGTTCAAGGCCAGCCTGGTCTACAGAGTGAGTTCCAGGACAGCCAGGACTACACAGAGAAACCCTGTCTCGAAAAAACAAAAAAACAAAAAAAAAAAAAAAAAAGATGTAGAGTTTATAGGTGTTTTTTTAAATCATGGTTGTAGTAATTCATTGCTACAAAACATCACAGACTCACTTTTGGGTGGGGTGTGGTGCTATATGCATATTGTGTGTGCACATGTGCATATGTATGTGTGTACGTGACTGCATGCGCATACTGCATGTGCATACATGTAGGAGGACTATGCACATGCAGAGGTCCAAGTAAGACACTGGATGTTTCACTCTGTCTGTCCCTCTCCTCCTCCCGTGCGTGGGGCAGGGTCTCCCACTGCTGGTCGCTTCATCTCTGCCAGCTTTGTGGGTCAGTGAGCTAGCTCCTGGGATCTTTCTTTCCATCCTCACTGCTGTGGTTACAGTCCTGTTAGCCAAGACTTCTCGCCAGGCCCAAGATTCAGTTTTTCTGAGCCACATTCAATGCCTGTTTATCACCTACATTGCGTACCTGAACTGCAGGAATCACCTTGCATCCAGAAACTCTGAGTTGTGCTTGTCAAAGTTAGTGAGGCCTCCTGCTCCTTTCAGCCCACAGCCTGCGGCCTCGCCTGCTCTGCTGAGAGAGCCTCGCTCTCTGGAGCTTTCTGCTGTGGTCGCTGTGGAATGCTTGCCGGGAACTCGTGTCCCTCCCAGACTGTTCCTTTGTTCTTTTCTCTACTCATTTAACATTGTTCTCCAATGGGGGATATTTTTAAAAATATTTTTTCTTTTCCTGTTTCTTTTTGATTTATAACATTTTTGCTACTTGGCCTATAATTTGAAAATATCGCCTGGCATGCGGTACAAGCCTCTAATCCTAGTCTCAGGTGGCACAGGTGGGTGGACCCAAAGCTTATCATTATCTTTGGCTACATGTCAAATTCTAGGCCATCCTGGACTATATGAGACCCTGTCTCCAACAACACCACCCACATCGTCTGCCTTCCTTAACAGCCCTTCAATTCAGAGCGGGAACGTTAGTCTCCTGATTGTGTTTTTTAGGAGTATATGCTATTTAATAACCCATACCAGCTAGGAGACTTTGTACTGCCCATTTGCCCTAATACTGAGGGAAGATGGTCTCAGGGTTGAGGCCAACCTGGGCTGCATACTGAGTTTCAGGCCTGCACTATAAGTGAGATCTTGTCTCAAAATTAAAAATAAAAATTAATAAAAATTCCTTCCAATGTCTTGTGATCCTGGGAGCCAAAGTTTCCAAGTAATGCTTGCTGGTGAGTGTCATGGAAAGCTCGGAAATCTTGATGAAGTTAGGACTTTGGAACACCTAGACCAGGGCGCACCAAAACCACATTCTTCCCATGGGAGGGCGTGTTGCATCGTTTGTAGGAAAGCAGTCAGGTGCTTTGCTCACCGGAGATCCCAGGCCAGTTTTACCATCCCACGGTAGTAACAGCCTTCCAGGGTTGCCTTCAGTGTGTGGGGCGAGGCATTGAGCTTTGGCTAGCTCTGGGATTGAAGGTTTGTTCTCCAGCAAAGACTGGAGGCATTTGGCTTTTGGAAAAGGTCCATACTTTGGGATGTTCACCACAAGGTGTCACTGTTGCTCTTTAATTGACATTTGAAATGCCAGTTACTTTCCAGTGTGGATGAGCGAGTGGCTGGAGGGAGGGCTTCCGCAGAGCGTGGCTCAGTGCTTCGAGATGCTATTCAGTAAGCGCTTGTCTAAATCTAGCTTTTTTTGTTTTAGGGGCAAAGGTAGTTCGGTAAAGCTCAGGGGTGGGGGAGCTCTGGGTTTTGTTGTTTCCTTTAAACGCTTTTCTTGCTGGTGGTAGTGAATTACCGAGTGGTAAGAGGGTCAGCATGGTGAGGTGTACCCTTTCGAAGTCTATCCCTGGGGTCACCGTGGGAGAGACCCGGGATAAGCCTGGAGCCACAGTCTAATCTTGCCACTCTCTGAGGGTAAAAGACCCTTCAGGGTCTCATCCTCGGCCTCTCCCCTTCATTCTTTGTAAGGGGAGACCATATTGTAGGCTTTCTTCTCCTTTGAAATGTCTCTCCCTTTCCATGCTAATACACTCAAAACAGCAGTGACACTGGCTGCCTGGGCCCTCCTCCTAAGTGTGCCAGGTGCTGGTAGACTGGTGTCAGACCTTGGGTAGGGTCCTTCCCTTCTGTTTGGTCCAGGCTGGTCTTGTCAACGGGATGGTATTGTCTCATTGATTGGGAATGTTGGGAGGGTGAACGGAGGTCAGGAGTGGGAAATCCCTAAGACAGTTCCTGTCATGTCGGGGCTCCTGTGTGTGCAGCCTTCCCTGTCAGCTCTTCTCTGCGATGCCTGAGTTCCGAGCTTGTGATGCTGGCTCTTCCCCGTAGCATCGTCTTCCCCTTTGCCTTCCTGCTGTTCTTACCTTCACTTCTGCTTTCAAACTTAGCTTCGTTCTCCTTGGTCAGTCATGAATTTAAAGCGTTGTGCTCGTCTCTTCACACCAATGGCAGGAGGGATTCGTCACCTGGCCATGTCTCTGTTCATCGTCTGTCTGAGGTTTCTGTGCCAGGGACTCTGCAGTATTCTTTCCCCTGTCTGCTCTGCTCCACTTGCCCATTCCCACCTCGCCCTGCTCTCACGTCTGTGTTTCCCAGGCTTGCTGGGCTCTCATTCACGTCCTTGCCTGGCCTCGTGTCCAGCCTGGCCAGCCTCGCTCCTCAGCTTCGCCCTCGGCACTCATCTTTCTCTTCTCTGGTATCAGCACCACAGGTCTAGAAATCAGAGTCACCTTTGTTTTCTGACTCTTCTTCCTTCACTGGGGCTTAGTTGGCTCCGAGTCCTCTCGAGTCGTCTTCTGCAGGTGGCTCCCCTGTCACCCTTCCCTGGTCTCTGTCTGGCTTCCTGGCCTGTGTCTTTTTGCTGCAGGTTTCCTCACATGCCATCAGTAGCCCTGCCTCACTGGGCGTTTTACAGTAACACAATTCAGGGGGTTGCAGCTCTCGCTCCTGCAGAGGACCTGGGTCCTATTTCCAGCACCACACGGTGGTCAACCATCTGTAACTGAGTTCCAGGGAACCTGATGCCTCTTTTGATCTTCCCAGGCTCCCGCACACATGTGGTACACATGTGTATGCTCAGGCACGCAGGCATAAAATAAATAAAGAGCTGAATCAGGTGTGCTGGGATTAAAGGTGTGCACCACCTGGCCTGGCTAAGCATTGACAGCAACAGGACTCCTCTTTCTTTTGTGGTAAAGCCTGTTCCTTTTGTTTTCTTTAATAGATGAGGAAGTTGAAACAAGGCAGTTAGTAGCTTACCCATGGCCGCACAGCTGGTAGTGTGAGCTTTTCCAGGTCCCAAGCAGGTTCCCTATCCACCCGCCGGGCTCCAGTGTGTGCGCGTTTTCCCATCAGGGCCCATGGCTGGTAAGGCAGTTGAATCGAAGACTGTTTAGCCTTTGTGGAAGAGCAGAGACAGGATAAGTTTCAGAAAGATTCTCAATCAGAATGGAAAGTTTTGGTATTCTGTGCAAGCATGGGTTAAACAAAAGCTGTATTTCTGTATAATGGCATATTTCTTTTCTTTTTTATATTCTCCTTTTCTGTCTACATAATATAGATATATGTGCTTGTATTCATAAAGGCACACACACATTGTAAAAATAGGATTTTAATAAATGTTAGTGTAATTTTAGGCGGTCCCTCCTTCTACTTCCTGGCTTTTCTCCTTTTTAAGCCCCCTTTGCCCGTTCCTTGCCAGAAAACCACCCAGACCCAGAACCCGCATCCAAGGGATTCCCAGTCACACACGCTGTGTCAGCAGTCCCCGCCTCATCTCTAGCTGTCTGTATCTTTCCCACGGTCTCTGCGTATGTCATGGATACTATGTGTGGATATGGTTTTAATTACTGATTTACAGAGTTGGAATGGAAAATATACACAGTAATGATTCTCCGTCTCAGCTTTCTATTCAACATGGCATATGTGAGCCCCTCCAATTCATTCTTTAATGATTCAATAATAGTTCCTGCTGAAACTGAAGCACATGCATCTCCCCATTATCCTGTTTTTATTTTACATGTACTTAGGTTCAACAGTTTACTATTGTGGGGCTGAGGTTAAGAGTACTGGTTTCTCTTCCAGAGGACTCAGGTTTGATTCCCAGCACCCACGTGGTGACTCAAAACAGTCTGTAACTCTGGTTCCAGGGGATCTGACACCCTCACTCAGACACATCTACAGACAAAACACCCAACCCAAGAATCAAGGAAGGAACATTTAAAACGTTATTTTAAAATACCATCACAACTTTTAAAATATCAGTCACATATGACTAAGTAAATAATGTAACTATAATATTGTGGACATATATGCTGTTTTTTAATCAACTCTTTGCTGTGAGTTTCTCTTTTTATCTTGTTTTGTTGTTTACTTTTTAAAAATTAGCTTTGTTCTGAGGTCGGACGTGGGGTACTTCGGAATAGCTATTCTGTATGATGCATTCTGTACACTCTAACCAGTCTCTAACTGCTTTCCCAGCGTGTGTGTGTGTGTGTGTGTGTGTGTGTGTGTGTGTGTGAATGTCTGTCTGTCTCTGTGTGTGTGTCTGTCTCTGTGTGTGTGTGTGTGTTTGTGTGTGCATGCACATGACATAACATGCACACTTTTGGTTTTCCATTTTTTTATTTCTGTGCTACAATCCTAGAAGTGGGCTTTCTAAGTCTTAAGAACATACTCAGTTTAATTCTAAGATGGTTCTTCCAGAGACACAAACAATATGTAGAGTTAAATTTATTCTAAAAATGAAAATCAACTTTATTGAAATTTTAATGGGAATTTGAGTAAATGAATTTCCGCACCAACTTTGGGAGACCTGTCATTCTTAGGGCAGTATTCCCACCAGAGCCCTGTCTTTATGCTGGCCCACGCTGCTCATTTCCTCAGTAGTAGTGTGAGGTTTTCTTCATGTGATTGTTTGCCTTTATGCTAAACTTGCTCTTAAATATGTTAGACTTTTTGTATATTATTTTATTTTATAAATTGAATAAAATTCTCCTATTTAATATTAGCTATAACTTTCATTTCTGTTCGTGTGTACATATTGCTACCATAAGAAAGCGCTATAATTTTAAGAAAATCTTATTCTCACTTACTATGTCCAGCTATTCATCTTATCCGTCTCCTCCTCACCTTTTTCTGCCGCGCGGTGCCAGGCCCGCCTTCTTGTTTTCTGAGGAAAGTTCTCTCTTGGTTTTCTGGGGACGCACATTGTCACTAATGAAAGGACGGACCTGGAGAGTATGGTGGTGCCTGCCTGTAACACCAACACTTGGGGAGCTGAGGCAGGAGGATCTCTGTCTTACTGGATGTTCAGTAGAGAGGGGGAACATAGGAGGTTAATCCCACGGGTCCTCCCAAAGCCCTGTGAAGGAGTCTTGGCTTAGCATAAATGTTCATTTTCCAGTGTTATTAAAAAGGTGAGTGACGGTTAAGATGAGCGTGAGGAGGTGAAGGAGACATCAGAGGCAGGTAGGCACGTGGGTCGCCTTCCGCCTGAGCGAGACGTGCTCCCTCTGCCCGAGTGCGCCCATCCTGGCTTGGGTTCACAGGGTGACTTTACTCAGGGCGACTTTGTTTAGATGTCACTTGGAGTTAAGGCTCCAGCATCCGCCCCTCGTGGCTGCCTTGTAACTTCGTTTGCACTGTGCCGGGCATGTTCTGAGGCAGCTTTCCAAAGGTTAGTGATTTCACCTCATGTCTGTGCCAAGGAAAATAACCAGTTACCATTAAACACCCACCCCACCCATCACTTGATTTTTACATCCAGTTTTATTAAGAGAACATATCAGAGGCTTTGGAAGACTTAATACCTTATCCTATCAGGATATCACTTGGCGCTGGTGCCACAGTTGTTCTGAAGGTGGGTGCTACACCTTTGAAGAAAATCAGAGTTTAGCATGTTGTCTCCTGTCAGTGTGGAGACATAATAACTAAGTTCCTGCAAATAGCTCCTTAGGACTGGAAACACTCCATGCACATAAGAAGCCAGGTTTCACTTTGGGGACTTAGATTTTAGAGATTAACAGGGCTAGCAAGCAAACAAGCAGTCTTTTATTTGTTAAAAGTTACTAATAATTTCTAAATATTTTATGTTCCAGACATATCAAACTTCTTTCTTTTCCTGATACAGGCCTACATAGTAGACAGAAAAAGAAAGTGATATCTAAACATCTAGAATACAAACAGTATTCAGTGCTAAAATTTTTGCGTATCCTTATTTTTTACTTTTTTTTTTTTTAAATGTATGTGAGTTCCTATATGTGTACCATGTGCATACTTGGTGCCCAGGGAATCCAGAAGAGGGCATCAGATGTCCTAGAACTAGAGTTACAGATGGCTGTGAGCTGCCATGTGTGTGCTGGGAACCAAACCTAGGTCTCTATAAGAACAGCCATGCTCTTAACTGCTGAGCCATCTCTTTAGCTTCCACATACATATTTTTATAGTGCTGCACTAGACATGCTGCTGTTATAATGCTGTTTTATTATTAGGGAACTAAAGCTCTGAGAAGTTGAGCTTGTTAGTCCCAAGTTACTCATTTAGGAAGTCACAGAGGACCCAGAAGGGTGGATAACAGAGGCTTTACCAGTAGATTCTCCATTTAGTGTGGACACTTCTCTTGACACATCTCTCTCTCACTGAGCCCACTCAGTGGCAATCCTCTCAGTAAAATGTCTTTGGTGGCTACATCAGCATAAAATGGGCCAGGCATCTTCATGCCATGGAGGCTTTCACAGTGGGCTCTGCTGGTGTTCTCCATGGCGTACCTGTGACCCATGGATGTTGTTGTTGTTGTGTGTGTGTGTCTTCACTGTTATCTGTCAGTGTGGATGATCTAACACTAACTCCCTTCCTCCTACCCTGCCTGTTTCCAGGCCTCTCTTCCTTGCATTCACCCTGGAGGTAAGATGGTTTTTTCACATTAGTATTCTTTCTTTGTTTTCCCTAAGATTATTTGATTCTCCTGATCGAGTCAGGTTTGAACCTGAGTGGCCCTGGCTTTAAACAGTTCGTGGGGATGTTATCTGGAGCCTGGAGTTTGTGATATAAGCCAATCAGCTGACTCAGCAGCATTTAAGAAGGAGCTAAGATTGTTACAGTGCACCAATGAAAATATATTGTCCAGATGAGGCAGGGCAGTGGGCTGTGGGGCTCGGAGCCCGGTGGGTCCCACGGGAATTCCCACTGGGCTCTGGTCTACTTTGAGGAGAAAAGCCTGGGAGGTTAGCATGGTGGCCATTCCATACCTGTCTGTAAGGACTGCTGGGGATAGAGGGCATTTGGCCTGGAGAAGGAGCAGTTTGGGGAATATGCTTGCTGTCTTTAAGCAGTTATTTGGTTAATTTGGCGAATAACAATAAAGTGAACATCTGTTGACCAAATATTCTCTGCCAGGGAAGTCATTATCTGCTTTGTGTTAATTACTCTGCAAAGGGGGTTTTTCATTTTTTTTTTTTTTTTTTTTAAATCTTTAGATCTCAGAAAACTGAGACAGAGCACTGGGAATGACTCACCAAAAGCAGCACTGGGCCAAAGCCAAAGGCTTCTGATTTCATTTTCTTTCTTACTTCCTGTACTCCTTACATTTGCAGGTTTTTGAGCTCCTTAGGAGGGGATACATCTGGGAGGTATGCTGTTCCTGAGAATGAGTGTTCTGATGCCCACATGTGCTGGGGTCTGAGGTGTAACAGATCCCATCCCTGGAAGATGAAATACAAGTTCTATCCTCACAGACCATTGAGAAATAAACAGACAACTTTTGGGTAGTTTTTATTTTTCCCCTGGTAGTCAGTGATGGAGAGCAAAACTGGGGCAGGGATGGGAGTGCCGAGGATGGTTGGATGAGATATTTAGTTTTCAGAGGATTGCACAGAGGGAAAAAAAATTGAACAGAAAGACTTGAAAAAGATAAGACAGCAAGCAGAGTGGGCATCTGGAGGGAGAACATTCCAGAGAGGCGTGATCACTGGGATCAAAGACCCGGGCTGGGAGGGAATTTGGTTTGTTTCAAGATCAGCTACAGCCAGAAGGTTGTCTTGTTTGTATGCAATGAGCAGATCTTCCCATTGGGTTTTAGATACTTTCCCCCACCCACCCCCACCCCCCTCTCTCCCCATGTACAATAGAAAGCTTGTTCAGGGTTTTGAACAAAAGGATAATGTGATCTGAGTTATATAAGGAAATGATTTATGATCTGGGAGGTTATCTCAGTGGTTATGGCATTTCATGGTCCTGGGTTTGATTCCAGTACCACAAAATAAAACAGACAAGATAAGAGAGTGGTTTAGCTGCAGTGAAGAAAGTGGTCAGATGCTGACACAGTTTTCAAGTCAGGTAACTAGACATGCTGATAGACTAGACAGTGGTATGTGAGGAAGAAATTGGATTTAGGGATAAATGTTTGCCCCAAGTAACTAGGTGGATTGCTGTGGAATGATGAAAACAAATGCTTCAGGATGCCTGGGATGGGGTAGGCATTGACAGGAAGTGTAGAGTGTTCATAGCATGTTAGGTTGAGATACTAAGGAGGCTGTTGTTTGTATGCATGTGTGTGTGCATATATGTATATATGTATTTGATCTCAGGAGCCAGTTCATGAATTAGGAATTGTATCAGTGTAGTTAACATAAACCACTCTTTGGGAAATATTTATTATCTCAGGGCCAGGGCACTAGAAGTGAGAGGCTGCTACGAAGCACCAGGACTGTGTTACTGTTGCTCTTCCAGACCGACCCATTGTAGTTCTGAAGTGCCAAGGACCATCCTGGGCTTGGAGAGGGGTTCTGAGGAAGGGGTGTTGGGGAGCTGCAAAAAGAATTGACTTGAAGCCAAATCATGGGTATGTAGTACCATGAAAGGTTAGTGAATCCTCCCAAAAAAGACAGGAGCTGATCTGGGCTCCCTGTCCGCCAGCTCTGACACAGCAGGATGGCCTTGATGAAGAGGAGCCCCAAATATGGGGTAAGGCTTTATAGTAAGCAACAAGCAGAGGGTGAGTGTTTCTAGCCTGGCTAGTATCTAATTGGAAAGCTGTAACATAATAATTTAACATAATGAGCTTTAACATAATTGGCTGGTGCTGAGAATCAAGATATAAACTTAACTTCTGCTTCCCTCTGCATTGGTGGTCATTAGGCAGGGAACAGGGTTGTTGTAAATTAACCTAGAAAGGCTGAATTGTTGAGGGAGATTAACCTGGAGGTGCTGGTCTGTGGGGGTTAGCTTAGAAACAGGGGGTACTGGCCTGTTAGTTTATCTGAGTTCAAGTTTTCTAAAATGGAGTCTGAACTTAAAAGATTTGGTCTCTCAGGTGCAAGTTGGCAGCCTGTGTTCTGCTTGAGACAGCATTCTGAAGATTACCAAACAGCCAGCTCCTGCAGACCCAGCCTTATTTACATATCAATTCAGTTGTCTACTCCTTCCTTGACTATCCCACCAGTCAGCACTTTTTTTTTTTTTTTTACCTTAACCCCTGACTCCTAGGAAAAGACAGCAAACACATTTTTCTTTTTTCTTTTTTTTTTTGTTTTGTTTTGTTTTGTTTTGTTTTGTTTTGTTTTGTTTTGTTTTGTTTTGTTTTGTTTTTCGAGACAGGGTTTCTCTGTGTGGTCCTGGCTGTCCTGGAACTCACTCTGTAGACCAGGCTGGCCTTGAACTCAAAAATCCGCCTGCCTCTGCCTCCCAAGTGCTAGGATTAAAGGCGTGTGCCACCAACGCCCGGCTCAAACACATTTTTCTTAACATTACAAATGAATTCAGAGATCTGCCTGCCTTTGTAAGCACTGACAATAAGCTAGCTGGGTGGGATCTGGCTCTGAGATCACTGCTTCCACCAGACATGGGCCAAACATTGCCCCATTTCAAGCTGATCTTGAACTCAGGAATCTGCCAGCCTTTCTATCTGCCTGCCTTTGTATCCCTGACAAACTGGCTCACAGTGCAGCTGCCCCTGCCCTTTCGGCCCATGAAGCTCCTCATATAATTCATATTGCATTTTTATATTTTGCATAATTGGGAAATTATATATTTTTGAACTCATATTTTTAGAGTTCTTTCCCACAGCCTTAAGGGATGTCTTGAAGATCTCAGCATTTACCATTTTGCTAAGAACATTAAATATACCCTCACTTCCTAGACTCGTGCTGTCTCTGATTATCATGGAGTTATTAACCTTGTCAGAGAGATCTCCCAAAGGAGGAACATAAAGTAAATTATGTACATTATAATACAAACAAGCCTCATGCCTAGCAACCATCAATACTCCTGGAGGTCAATGCTCTGTTGATTCTGCTCTAGGGCAGGGAACCGTGTCACACAGTTCCTTGTACATGGTCATGCAGGACTTGACACTTAAGCAGCTGTTGGAGAAATGGCCACCCCACTCTCCATGCCCGAAAGAGGAAGTTGCCTGGCAAAAACTCACACCTGAGAGTCATCAGGAAGGAAGACTTACACCAAAGCCCCCTGATTCTGCATTTAACAGAAAATCTGCTCAGACAAGATTGGTGGGATCTAGAACAGCATGTTCCAGAAGCCTAAGTCAATCAAGTGTTTTGAAGAATGGGATCATTTGGATGCCACGTTGGTGATCGGATAGAATGAGTCCTGGGAGCAGAATGCTGACCTCAGCAGCTTTGAGTGCACTGATGACGTCACAACAGCTTGGACTGTGTGATAGGCATGGCTAAGGGGTAGGTGGGAGTGAGGACATGAAGAGAAGAACTGAAGATTACTGTTTGGTTCTCCCCCCCACCCCCTCTCCACCCCCACCCCCTGCAAAGGAACAAGGAAGCGGTACCAGCACTGGGGTAAAGGAGAGGACAAGGGATGCGTGTTCTACTCACCAAATTTATATCCTAACAGATGATGAATAGACTACACAGCAGTCACGCAAATCTAGTTAAGGGAGTCAGTGCTTGGTGGATGTCGGCCCTCAGAAAGGAGGGCTGTGCATGTTGATGCCACAGTGGGAAGCAGCGAATAGGGGACAGTCACAGAATCCCTTGTCACGTTGCAGATAGGAAAGTGGTACTTTCCCCTGTGGTTCATTCTGCTTTTCAGTAGGATCTTCTGGCAGGTGTGAGAAAGGTGGAGGAGATGCAGACATTTGTGGACAGAGAAGCAGGTAGGGATTCACTATCTCAGATTGCAGAATGACTGGGCCTAATGTCTCCCAATTTCTTCCTCTGTTGGATTTAGGTGGTGGCCTGGATAAAGCTCCTGTGTCCTATCTCTACAGTCTTGAAATCACCAGGTCTATGGTGGAGCCTTGGGGTTGCATTTCTCACTGTCTATGCAATCCCAATGCTGCAGGCTCAGGGAGTATGCTTGGACTCTGCATATAAGAGATCGTTCTTGATGTCCGATGTCCGAGTGTGTCCCATACCCGCACCCCCCCCCCACCAGTACTTGGGTCCAGAGAATTGATGTATTGACAGTGAGTTCAGGGACCAAAAAAAAGGGGGGGGGCTGAAGAAGTAATTGATAACAATAGGCCTTGGAGACTGAGCTGAATTGGGGAGAAATGGGGACAATACAGGGAGTGGTGGCTCATGAGGAACTGTTGGGGCCAAGGGATTGGAAGTTTCGGTGGTGATAACCAGATGTCAGAGTGGAGTCCTGCAGGTGTTAGACAGGTGGAGGCGGGTAATCAGATCAGATTTGTGATACTTACGTTTAAAATAAGCTGTTGACATTTTCATGATGAGCTGCATGGAGGTCAAGAGTCGGAGGTGGAGTACCGCATGGGTCTTCTACATGATGTCGGGAGCAGCAAGAGCGATGGCAGGCGTCACAGAAGGGAGGTTCTGGTGCTAACATTGCCCGTCCTAAGCTAGGAACATTTCTGGAGGACCATTGGTAATAGCAGCAAGCAAAGACTCTAGCTCAGTCAAATATTATGCACAGTGAAGGGCCTGAGAACTTTTAGGGATGGAGGATGCCATCTGGGTGATGATGGAGATTCAAGGAGGCCGTCTTCATCTCATCAAGCTCACTATTCTGTAGGGCACAAGAGAACGCCCTGAAGCCTCCTTTGAGGCATCTGCTCTTACTCAGTTCTCAGGACAACCGTCTGACAGGAGGTGACCCTGTGCTCACTGGTGGGAAACCAAGGCTTACAGGAACTGGTCTGGCAGCCACTCTCATGGAGTCATGAGTCCATGGGAGGTGTGCATTGATGGTCAGTTAGAGGATCACACCCAGACTGTGCTGCTTCGGAGGAAGGCTGAGCTCTGCCAGTGCGCGAGTGCTTGCCCTCCACAGGCTGCAACTGACAACTCAGTAAGTGGTGTGAGGAGAAAACCAGCACAGGATGAAACAATGAGGCAAACCCATACTCTTGGCTGTGACTGAAGAGGGTGGGAGGAAGGAGGCTCAATTCGTTTAATTATTACATAAGACTCTGAATATGGTGGTTGAGCATTATGAAAGCACTAAACACCAACAAACTAGACATTTTCAAAGACATTGTATTTATATTTCTCGTCAGGGTGAAAATATCTGTGACTCTTAAGATGGCTATTGCTTCTTCAATGTGCTGATAATTCTTCATTCCCAGGGTCACGTGAGGCCCTTTGGACACAAGGGAATAGAAAGGCGGTCTTGATTGTATGGACTGTAGAGTGTTTGATGGCTGTGCCTGGTTCTGTGTGCAGAGCTCACTGCAGTATGTGGAGGTGCATCTTTCCATAAAACCAGTTCCAGCCTACCGGGCTGGGAGGGAAAGGGCGCTCCCGGGGTTGGCTGGAGTTGGCTGTCACTTCTCACCATGGCACTCACTCCACACAGGGCATCTTTCCAGGCGGGCTGCTCTCTGCCTCAGAGGCAGGCCCCTTTGCTCACTCTTCAAGATCTTCAAGCTTGAACTGTTTCTTTCATCAGTTCAGAAGTATCCGGACAAGGAGTAGTCTGCCGACTTGCTATTTTGAAAGTGTCCTCTGAACTGAGTCTCTTGTCGAAGGATTTGGTTGGTCCTGCAGAGGTCCTCGGGGCTTCTGTGAGGCCTCACTACAGCCTAGCAGGATTTCTTTGAAAGCATGCTCCTTTGTTTAAAGCAAAAGTGATTGCTTGTTGGTTGTGTCTTGCTGGCCAGGTTCCACGAGGATCTAGGTACTTCCTTCTCACAGAGCTGGCGTAAGCAGTGTGAGTCTGGTGTTAGGACAAATTACCTGTTCTTTATTTTGTGGTTTAAAAAAAGTCTGTTCTTGTTTTACAAAATTAGCTTGAAACCTCATCAGAATGTTGCTGTTAGTGCCAGATGCATTTTCTAACATTGAAAAAAAATTAAAATAGCTTTATGCAGAAAATTGCTAAGATAGTACACATTTTCCTATAGTCCACGCTTGATTAGTCTCGCCTGTTCTTAATATTGAGTATTAGTACGATACACTTATTATGATTAGTGAACCAGAATTGACATGTTACTAATGCTCACGCTCTCCTCAGATGTCACCGCCCAGGCCATCATAGCACGTCCAGCCAGTATGTCTCCCTAAGCTTCTTTGGACTGTTAGTTTCTCAGATTTTTATTGATGACCTTGACAGATTTGAGATAATTTCAGAATGTCTCATTAGAGATGTCTGATGTTTCTGACATTATTTGATTGGGTTTATAGGTTTGCCAAAATTTTGTCATAAGCGATTGCGGCTATGAGAAAATAGATTACTAACAATGAAGAGCCTTGCTATGTGGCATCCTTGTGACTCATGGAGCATATGTTGTGTGACAAACACGGTAGTTGAAAATTCAAGGACTAAGGGACCGTCATCTAGAAGAGCACTGGTGAGTTTTTGAAGTTCAGTGTCCTTAGGGACATTGTTTTGTTAGGTTCCTGCTATTAGCAGGCCCGGTGTTTCTGTCAGCCCTTCCATTCTGTCCTAGGGAAGCTGTTCCCAAGAGAACAGAGTCTGCTTAGTAAGTGAGCCAGGGCTCACTCAGCCAGTGGGACTCTGGAAGGAACCTGGGTTAAAAGAGGTGGGCTCACTCCTCCTGGAGCCTCCTACATTGCCCTATCCAAATCTCCATCTCAGCCTGACCAGTACATCATTGTTTTGGGCTTTGTGTTGGTGAGGAAGAGGAAGAGGAAGAGGAAGAGGGAGAGGAAGAGAGAGAGGAAGAGGGAGAGGGAGAAAGTACCATTTTGTAAGTGGTGTGTTAATTAGTCTTTCTGTTTCCATGGCAAAATGCACAGGACAAATATCTTGAGGGAGAAAGCTGCATTTTGGTTTCAGTCCGTAGTCACTGTGGGCCTTAGGTCGGGCACATCCCAGTCAGGACACGTGAGCTGTGGGGGAAGCTTTCACCTTACTGCGGCTGTGGTTGCCATGGAGGGGCCAGGAGGACCATATTGGTGGGTTCTCTTTCCTTTCATCTCATCTTTACCTGACGCCTCCAGGGTGGTATCATCCATGTCCAGGGTGGGTCTTCCCCCTTATTAAATGCTTCCTAGAAATTCCTTCACAAACCCACCCAGAGGTTTGGTTTACTAATCTTAGGAGCTTCTCACTTGAACCAAGTTGACAGTCAAGATCAAGGTTCTCAGGGCCTCTCTTCACCTTGACACCTCAAGCATCTCCTTAAACCATAGTATTCTGTCTCCAAAAGGCTCACAGACATAGCACAGAATGCACCAGCTCACTTCCAGAGTTCACCGTATCTTTAACAGCCCCTGCATTGTTCAGAAATTCTGAGTCCAGGGCTCTGAGATTCAAGGTGGAGCTCTTAGCTGTGATGTGCTGTAAACCAAGAAGACAAGTCACTTGCTCCGAGGGTACAGGAGCATGGTGTACACGTTTCCTTTTCAAAATGGAAGGATAGGAAAGTGAGACAGGGGGATCGGACCGGAGCAAGGCTGCTGCTGCCCTGCACGGCAGCCTCAGGTCCTGTAGCTCCGTGCATCCGAGGCAGGTGATGGTGTGAGGTGGACTCCCAAGGGCTCGAGTGCCGTCCCTACCACTTTCCCATTTGCAATGCCCAAGGCCACTCTCTTAAAATGGCTCTGCAGCCTACCTCAGCTGACCTTCCATGATCTTGTCACCTCTAATTTCCTAGAGTCCCATTGTGCCTTCAGTTTCACCCTTACAGCTCCACACACCATTGTCTTGGGGATCCTACCCTGCCACGCGTGCACTGCCTAACCTCCTAGGTCTTCCTTTGAGGTGTGGATGCGGGCCTCTCAGAGCCTCTTAGTGCATGCATGACAAGGCTGTGTAAGGGTGACATCAGAGCTGGCTGCCAGGTTGCACATTGTCCTCCATCCCTTTCGCTACAGCTCGAGTGGTGCCTGGGTGGCTGGTCACATAGGCAGACCCTTCCCTAGATGGCTCAATGGCTCCCCAACAGCACTGTCTATTCAAAGGGAAGTTTTGTTTTTTGGTTCTGGGGATTAAACCTAGGGCTTCACATATGCTAAGCAAATGCTCTACCTCCACAGAGCTGTACTCTTAGCTTTCAGAATCTTTGAGATTAGTTAAAATTTGTTTTTATCCTGCAGTGTGCATGGTCTGACCAAATTCTTAAATGTGGTTAAGGCAGTTTTCCTAATGTCCAAATGGAATATGGCTTCTTTTTAGTGGCCCTGACCATATCTTTCCCAGTCCTAGCTTTATGTTCTATTTTTGGGTAAACTGCAAGTTTTTCAAATACATTTGCTCTGTTTTTTTTGTTTTTTTTTTGTTGTTGTTGTTTTTTGTTTTTTTGTTTTGTTTTGTTTTGTTTTGTTTTTGTTCTCAGTTTTCACTATGGACTTGGCTAAGCCAGACTGTGGTAACAATGTTTTCCAGTGTGCTAAGAGTTCACAGTGGGAGTGATGAGCTGACTGCATTCCCCTTGTCTTGTTAGTCTATTAACTTTAAATTTAGCCTAAAAGTCTCTCAACTAAATGTACCCGAGTGCTTTTCACGATCTAATCTGAGTGGCCTCTCGTTCCCTCCCGCTGCCCTCTGAAATCCCTGTCTGGAAGCTCGCTTACACTGCTGTGCGCTTCACCTGGCTCGCTTACCTAAACCTTTCCGGCAAACCAGCTCTAAGGACTGAAAGAACGACGTGATCGGGTTAGTCATAGACATGTCCCCACTCCCGGTCCTAATCTTCTGTGTTAGGTTTTCCATTGCTGTGGCTGAGTAACCAAGAGGAACAGTTCTCGGGTAGAATGATTTACTTTTCTCGTGGGGCTCGGAGGTGTCCGTCCATGACCACTGGCCCCATTCCTGTGAGCTTGAGGGAAGACATTGCAATGGTAGCATGGAGGAGCTACTTGGCTCTTGTTGTCAGCTTTTCCTTTCCCCATTAGAGACTATTTAGGGTCCAGTCTGTGGGGTGGTGCGATCCACATTCAGGGTGGGTCTTCTCTGCGAGTGAATTGCTTCTGGGACTGCCCTCACAGACACACCAGAGACATGATTTGCTAATATTCTAGGAATATCTACTTCAGGAAAGTGGAAGTCAAGATGAACAGTCACATGTAGTGATAGAATTCTCCGTTTAATTACTCTCTGTCACCCAGGAGATAGATCCTAAGCCAGCGCGCATCGGAGCCAGTTTATCCTTGGCATATAGTAGGTGCTACTAAAAAACAACTGGGATCTCATCAAGCGGGACCAAGAGCAGGAGAGAGCGCCTGTGAGACAGCAAGAACCAGGCACGCTTGCCTGACTTCTTAAAAAGACTCTTCCAGGCCTTGCTCTGTGAAGCCTCCACAGATCTTACGTCATTCTTTATACCTTTTTGTGTTTTACAAGCTTGCTATGTGCCAACATTTAGCTTTAATACCCCACCATTTTTCTCTAAAAACAAAGCAAAACAAAACAAAACAAAACAACCCAGGGTTTCTCTAGTTAGCCTTGGCTATACCCTACTCTGTATACCAGGCTGTCCCTGAACTCATAGGGATCCGACTGCCTTTGCCACTGGAGTGCTGGGATTAAAGTCGAGCGTCCCCAGGCCTGGCAGCATTAGTACGTTTGATAACATTTGATTAGTACCTATCTGTTGCTTCTCCTGCTTTTGGACCAGCTCTCATTCATTGCCTGTCTTCTAGACTCAAGTGATGTCTTGCCTGAGGCTCAGTTAGCTGGGGCTATGGGTGTTTGCCATTTTGAATTGTTGTGTATAAAGGTTATGCCTGGGTGCTTTAGCGTCCCCTCTAGCCCCTTCAGCAGCTCTGTTAGGTGTATGGCTCAGGGAGGCTCAGGGAGTGTTTCTGGCTTCTGCAGGCCTGTGTAGTATCTTCTTATCTCTGCCCGCAGTGTGAGCTCGCCTCACTGTTGCCTGCACGTTATGATGGGATGGACGGGCCCTGTGCTCGGCTCAGTGAGGCTCTCTCATCTTCTCGCACTGCTCTGCAGCTCCATTTGGGTTTTTTGTCCATTTGATCAAAGAGCCATGTGGACCTAACACTTCTTCCGGCTTCAGAGCTGACCCGTGCAGTGGGTGACAGAGCTAACTTCAGGTGTTTCCAAGGCTAAACGGACTTCCTACCCACCGGTCCTCCGTGTTATAAATCGCTGTTGTGGAACTGTTTATATAGTGAACACAGAAAACACAATTTTACAATTTCAGAAAACATTCACTCACTGACGCTGGGTCAGGAATGCCAATTTTGAAGCTTTAACATGAAGCCATCCCGTATCCTTGGAAACTGTGGCTTCTCGGTGCTTGTTTAAAGCCACAGTTTTCCTTTTAATGTAAGTAGATTTTGATGGTAGAAAGAAGTTGTCATGTGGAATTACTTTGTGAAGTCATTTGAATAGACTTGAAACATCGTTTACACGTAAGTAAACTCAATAGTCTGAAAGATACCCTGGCAAGGCATGGCGTGCTCCCCACCAGAGGCACAGTGTGCGCCCAGCCCGGGCAGAGCAACAGGCATGCTCGCCCGCCTCTGCAGCTCAGCCTGCAGCTGCTGCCGCCCACTCGGAGGAGGAGATGGCGAAGAGTCTGATAGGAAGCAAACAGGAAAGGCACTGGCTTTCTGTGACTTTTTATGGGTTTTCATCAAAAAGCTTCTTTTCAAAATGAATTATTTTGGTGAGGTATATTTGTAGTGGCACAAATAAAGAGAACTTGAGGTTTGATTTATAATTTTCCCTTTTTTGATACTGTTTTTCAAGTGAAAGTTGGTATGAGCAGTTTCGTTCACCATTACCATCCTGCGTATACCAGTGACCCTCTAAGCAGGGATTTATTGCTTCTGTGCTAACTCTTGTGCAGGGGAGACGCTGGGAAATGCCAGCCCACCGTTCCGGAGATCCCAGCCAGGGCCCTGGAGACTGCTGGGCCTGCAGGCACTGGTGCATCATGTCCTGCATCTAGCCCTGCGGTTGCCTCTCCCCACGGGACTGCAGAGCTCCCTGGGGAAAATGACACGCCCCGCCTCTGGCACACATTTAAAAGTCAAAGCGGACAAATGGCATACTATTAAAAAATCAAACCCTAGAATTAAAAATTGAGACTCCTGCCCTCTGTAACCTTGCCCAGTCCCACCCATCAGGGGTAGCTGTCACCTGTAACTCTTTCTGTTTTGACTTATAGTGGTTCTCTGTAAAACTTGACACCAACGTCTTTGTCTCTGTTATTTGATAAATGAGTTTTTAGATAGCGTGCTCTTGGCTTTGGAGCGCGAGGGGTGAGGAATTCAGGGCATTCCGTCCGTTCCTCCCGCCGCGCCTCTTCCTCTTTCTTCTGTCTTTGTTACTAGTCACATTTTTACATGATGAAGCTTAAAAATCATTTTATATTTGATAATATTGTTATCAGCTCTTGTCTGTGTGGACATGGACTGAGAATGGAGCCGTGGGGGACTCCCTTCATCGTATGACTGTCAGTGCTGATGTTCTGACCCAGAGCAGCCTCACAGTCCCACAGCCCAGAGACGGGAGAGACTCTTTAAAAGATTTAAAAATTTAATTATGAATTTGTGTGTGCATATGTGTTAGGTATTTATAGTACAAAGTGCAGGTACCTACAGAGGCCAGAGGCATTGGGTCCCTCCCTCTGTGATGGAGTCACGGGTGGTTGTAAGCCGCCCAGCGTTGGAGCTGGGAACTAATCTTGGGTCTTAACCACTGAGCCATCACTTGAGCCCCTGAATAGATTTGTTTTGGTCATATTTTTATTCATTTCCTTATTTTTAAAGGACAACAAATATTTCTCCTGTTTGGATATGTGAATTCCAACCATTTGTGTTTTGCTTGAAAATTGAAATAGAATAGTGCCTCCTTTATATAAACTGCCAAATAGCAACCTCAAAGCTAGAGTTAAACTGTCTACAATTGTACATTTTATTCCACTGACAGAGAGAGCGTACAGGCCAGGTTCAGAAACTGTTGACTCTTCTGTGTTCTAGAAATCATGCTGATCCAGTCTCCACATCCCCAGTGGTTTAAATATTACAGTTTAGTGATAAAACTGGCATTGAAAACTCATTCTCAATAAATTAGTTACTGAGTGAATTATCACTGGGAGGCAGCTGACCTTGTGAAATATGTCAGAGAAAAGGGCGGTCATTTGCCACCCTGCTCAGTGATGTCACTGGATGATGTTGCCTGAAGTGAAGGGACTTCCTCTAGCTGTTGATGGGTGTGTTGTTTTGGGTAACTTGTGATTGAGATTCTGCCACCTTTGTGTTTCTTGCCTTGGTTTCTTGAGCATTTTATATTTCTTTTCCTATGAAATATTTCCAAATTTATGGAAGTGTTGCGGAAATAGTACCAAGTACTCACCCCCTTTTGCCATTGGAAGTAAGTTAGAAGGGCCCTCCCAGCTGTGCCTACAGCATCAGTAAAGTGTCTCCAAACACGGGCCTAGATAACTGTGGTGCAGCCCTGGAACTCAGGAAGTTCCCATTCACATGTCACCGACACCCAATTCATCATCATGTCAAGTCTCAAGAGTCTCCATCTCTTTCTGTGTCTTCCATGACAGAGGGATTCCGTCCTGTACCACTAGATAGCTGTCGTCTCTCCTCATTCTCTCATTCTGAGGCAGTTCCCCAGTCCTCTCTTGACAGTCGTTTTATAATGCCCTGTAATTTTGTTTTGTCTGGTGTTTCCTTATGAAGATGGTGAGCATTTTTAAGTCCTAATGTTTATATAATTGGTTCAGTCTTGTCCAATGCCCACTTCAGTGTGTCTCGCTGTAGGCATTCCCGCGTGGGAAGATTTGATCAGAGTGATGGCTGCTATCTCTTTCCTCTCTGAATCAACCTTTTTGACTTAGAGGTTTTTTAGGGAGATATTTTTAGTAATTTTCCATCAGAGCTCCTCCCACTGGTTTCAGCACACATTATATGATGGCTGCCAAGTGTCTGCTTTCTAATTCCTTCATCTCTTCCACGTTCATCCTTTGACATTCCACTATAAAAAATGTCTAGTTTCCTCCTGTCTGTCTCTGTCAGTGTGGACAGGCAGATTCTCTCTGAGCCAGTGGGTTGTCGTGTAGTACTGTAACTCCTTACCGTACATCTCAAACCCCTTTTTTTCTTCCTCCATTCTCTGAGAACAACAGCCTCACTGCCTGATACTGACTGCTCTGCAGATTCCTTCTGTCCCCCTACCCCCAGGGGAATCTGTCACTTGAGGGCCTTCCATTTTCTTTAGAGCAGTTTTGTAGGAATTAGGATCTGGGCCTTTGTGTGTTCTTTACATCTGGTCTACCTCTGTTCCCATCCCTCTACACACACAGGCATGCATGTGTGCATCTGTGTGTTTATACCATCTGCCTGTCTTATCATCTCTATGTTGAAACCTGAATTTATACAGGCTTCTCTGCATCGAGTGTAACACCAGGGCCTCATATGAGGGCTTTTGTGTTACAGTGTGTCATAAACTACAGTGCCTTCTCCAGCACTGTGAGCTCTGCTGCCATTTCACACACCACTCCGACATGCCCTCCACCCAGGACTGCATCTGCAGTGAGATGCTACCACGCTACTTCGGTTGGAATCCCTGTGGCTCTCCCAGGCTGTTACAGCTGTGCCAGGATCCCCACCCATATCGCCAATGCCACATGAAATTTTACTTTATTTGGTCCCATCGAAGAGTTTTCTACAGAATTGTTCAGAAAGGAGCAAAAAATGGGATTGGGGAAAATTCACATTTTTGTGACATTTCCCTTTGAAGCTGACTGTGTGTGGCCCATAACACCCAGTGGAATCCTTTTCCAGTTAAACCAGTTTTTCTTTTAAGAGTTACTTACTTTTATTTTTTGTGAATGAGTGTTTTCTCTATGTGCATTTAAGCACACCATGTGCATGGCCATTGCCTCCAGGGGTCAATAGAAATGTCAGGTGCCCTGGAGGTGGAGCTGCAGTTATAGGCCATGGGAGCTTCCCATTTGAGTGTTGGGAACTGAACCTGGGTCTTCTCTAGCAGCAATTGCTCTTACTGCTAAGCTGGCTACTTCTGCCTCCTCCTCCAAAAAGCCCATTTTAAGTTGAAAATGCATTTAGTATACACGACTTCCTGATTTTAGAGTGCCTCCCCTAACCCATAGCTGCATATAATTGTTTATTAATGTGTTTTATAATAAAGGGTAAATTTGTAACAAACTGTAGATTCTCCATCTAATTTATTATGTTTTTTTAAGATTTATTTATTATATGTAAGTACACTGTAGCTGTCTCCAGACACACCAGAAGAGGGCATCAGATCTCATTACAGATGGTTGTGAGCCACCATGTGGTTGCTGGGATTTGAACTCCAGACCTTCGGAAAAGCAGTCAGTGTTCTTAACCTCTGAGCCATCTCTCCAGTCACCTTATTATCTGTTTTTCAGAAGACAGGAAGAGTGTGAAATCCTCACCCAATGTAGTCACATTACACGTTACATGTCTTACCACTCTAGTGGCCAAGTGTGTTCAAAATAGACAACAAATGTGTCCTTAGCACAGTGAGGAGCATCAGTGTTATGAAATATCATCCATTTTGTAGCAGTCTGTAAGTTTGCTATCTCACAGTAGATGCATATGCTTACAAGTCTGTCTCTCCATAAGGGCCAGAAAATTGAGAATGGTTTCTGTTTACTGTTATTCATAGATGCTTAAATCTTTCAAAGGAAATTGCTGAAAAGTATCTGATCTAATTATCTTTGCCCTACCCCAAACATCTAGTTCAGCACTGTCTACATTGTAGGTTTACAAACAGGCCCATTGGAGAAATGAGTAGATGCTGATGGACGGTGGCTGAGACCTGGTGGATTTTCCTGGTAGTTTTCGGGAGAGTACCTGGTATCTTTATTATAATGGGAGGTGCATGCCTGTTACCACTTAATGTAGCTGAAAGCTCGGCCTCTCCTGCTCCGGGTTATTCCAGACAGCTAGCTTTGTTTAGGTGCAGTGACTACAATAACATTTGTGTAGTTAGGGTTGTGATTTTGTCGTTGTTTGTTTTGTTCTGATTTTGTTGTGAAGAAAGAGCTAGCGCTGTGTGGTTTGAATTATTTTCAGTTTACTGAGATTCGTGTTTTGGTTCAGAATATTTCTTTAATGGTAACCGTTTCTTGATCATTTGCAAAGCAGCACATTCTGTTATTGTTGGATGGGAGTTTCTAAGTTAATTTGATCAGATTTGTAGGCAAATTAGTAAGGTAGGTGGGGTTTTTAAAAGTATTTTTAATTTTTTATTCATTTTCTCATGTATTGAGAGAGGAGCGTTGCGCTCTGTGACAGTGTCTGCTTCTTCCTGAAGTCCTGTCACCCTTTCTTTTATGTGTCTCTAAGCTCTGTTATTGGGTACATAAACATTTAGAAATTCTTTCTTTTAAAAAAAATCATAAGAATATCTATTGTATTCTTTTGACACGTTGGTATTTTAATCATAAAATTGCCTTCTATACTCTAGTTGTCCTTTGTGTTCTGTCTGTGTTCATCCACCATGCCGTCTGTCTTTGTGCACTGTTAGTAAGCCATATCTTCTCTGAACCTTTCACCCGTTAACCCTTGTGCATTTTTATCTTTAAAAGGGCTTAGTTCTTTTTAGACAAAATGTGTTTGTGTTGCTTTTTCTTTTTAAAATCTTTTTTATTTATCTTTGATAATTCAGTGCATGCCCACAGTGGGTCTTGATCATGGCTGACTCCCTCCCTCACACCCCATCCTCCGCAGTACATCTCTGCCCACTGAGTGGGATGCTTATCCAGGTCTTAGGCTTCTTCTGAACAGCTCTGGGTCCTGAAGCGAAGCGCAAGGGTCGTGAGCGAGAGGGCAAGCTCTGTATCGGGCTGAATTCCAGCCATTTTAGTTCCCGTCCTTTCCTCGCTGCTGTTGCTGAACTTACATCCCACCCGTGTTTGTGGTGTTTGTGCTCAGTTTAACCCACTGTCATTAGTTTCTTTCCTTTTCATCGTCTTCTTGGATTTTATGACTTGTGTTGTCTTCCCAGCTCTGTTGTATAGTTGCTTTCAGGTTTATAATGTAGTGTTTACATGCTCACTTCTTGGGACCTCATGCTTTTCTCCTACCCTTGTAGTGCTTTGGATAAGTAACCCTCCCCCACCTTCTCCAGCCCACCCCCCAGGGGGATTAGTTGCTAGGCAATGGTGCTACTGGGGCATGGGAGGACTATTACCAGGTGCAGCCTAGTAGGTGAAACTTGGGTCCTGGGAGTGAGCTGTTGGTGGGAAGACAGACTCCAAACCCTCCTGTATATCTTTTTATTTGTAAAACAAATAAAGATGTGTCCATGAGGTGACATTTTCTTCTACTGTGGGCTGCCACCATGGTGGAATTCCTCATCAGAGTCCCAAAAACAACTGGCCAGGTGACTGCACTGAAACTCCAAAACTGTGAGCCAAAACAAACCTTTCTGTCCAAGAGCTAGACATCATCTCATGCATTTTCTTGCAGTGATAAAAAGCTAAGACTCCAGTGAGTTTGTGCTACTTTGGGGTGCTTTTCTTTCATTACAAACCTCAGAACACTTAGGGCACAGCTGTTGTTTTTGCTGTCAACAGTTGACTACATCAGAAGAGCATTGTTTAGCAATGTGGGTAAGAGCTGAGGAATATAATGGCAGGCGATTTTGTCATTGTGCAGATGGCACTTACAAATGTAAATGGCGTGTGTCAGTTGTACCGTGTGCAGATGCCATGGCCATGAGTGTGTGTGCAGACACACCGGTATGCATGGTGAGGTGTGTGGGCTTGCTGCTACATAGCTCAGCAGAGTGTTATGTCCTAAACTCCTCTCTCATAAGCAGGTATATACTCTAAAGTGGACCCAGGCACCAGCGATGGGCATTTACCGTTGGTGGGTATTCAGGCCATGCATAACTCTATGTGCTGTTTATGCTTTTACCATACACACAGTGCTTTGGGTTTGCTTATATGCCAGCATCACAATGAACACACAATAAATTGTGCTACAACATGAAGAAGTAACATATCCCTTGGAATAAGACTTTTCTGGCTCTATTATGTTTTGAGGGGCCACCATTGTATGTTCAGGCCAGCACTGATGGACACACTGCTTGGTGGCCCATGACTAAAGGACAAAGTCATTTCTGTCCACACAGTTACTCTTGATGCTTTTCATTCCTGAGTTCAGGGACACATCTCCATCTGGAACCATTTTCCCTGTGTCTGAAATATTTCCTTTTGTATTTTTTGTGGAACATTTTAGTTGGTAATTGAAAACTTTCATTATGTCTGAAAACATCTTTGTATCTTTCTCATTTTGAAGGATATGTTTGCTGGACATGGAATCTAGGTTAAGCTTTTGCTTTTTGCTTTTTAATTCTTTAAAGGTTTTGTTCCATTGTCCAGTGCTCTTAATATATCCTTCCTCTGTGGTGAGCTTTTTCTCAGACTGGTTTTAAAGTTTTGTTGGTTTTTTTTTTTATTTTATTTTTGTTTTTAACTACTGAAAGCAATTATGATGTTCCTTGGTATAGTGTTTTCATTTACAAAAGCATTTTATAATACTTTGTAATTGTATTTTATATGTGTGGTGTGGGTGTCCAACACATCTGCATGTGCATATGTGAGCCACAGGTTGAAGTTCTATGAGGTGTTTCGTTTGTGTGCTTGTGTGCAGCTCTCTTTCTTACTTGGTTATGCTGGCCGTCCAGTGAGCCTGGGGATCCTCCTGCCTCTTCCTGGTAGCATGGGTTACAGAGGATGCTGCCACACGGTGCTTTGATGTAGGTGTCTGGGATCTAACCTCAGGTCCTCTCAGGCCCTTGTGCTTGTGTGGCAGGGCCCTGCCCGCCCGCCCGTGAGCCATCTCCCCAGCCTGTCCTTTCCTTTGTATGTGTGGAAATGCTTACAACTCTTGAATCTCTGGGCTTATAATAGTCATTAACATTGGAAAATTTTTAACTAATAATTTTTGGAAGCATTGGTTTTTTTTTTATCTCCTCTTATATCTACTATTTGCCCTTTTCAGATTCTGTTCAATTACCTGATGGTTTCTAGAACTCATGCACCACACATAGGTGCTTGCTTGTTTTGGGTTTATGTAAGTCTTATTTCTCCCTGGGTTTCATTTGGATTTAATTCCTATTAAATATATGTAGCTATTTTTTTCCATCAAGCTTACTAATCTTTAAGTCTATAATATCTGATTTGTTTATCTACTATGTATAACACACACACACACACACACACACACACACACACGACACTTTCCCTCTGATTTAAAACATTGTAGTTTAATCTCTTAGAAGATCAAAACTAGGGACCAGGTATAATTGGTGGCACCAATAATCCCAGTATTGAGGAGGTAAATTCTAAGTTTTTTGCTTTTTAATTCTTTAAATGTTTTGTTTCATTGTCCAGTCATCATAATATATCCTTCCTATGTGGTGAGCTTTTTCTTAGCCAGCGTAAGCCACATGGTTAAACTCTGCCTCCAACAAAAGGGCAGGCCTTGTTAGACATAAAGTTCTTAACCAGCATGTACATAATAAAAAGTTCAGTAGTCACCAGGCAGTGGTGGCCTACACCTCAATTCCAGCGCTCAGGAGGGAGAGGCAAGAAGATCTTGGAGTTCAGTTCAAGGGCAGCCTGGTCCATAGAGGAAGTTCCAGGACAACTAAGAGTACAGAGAGAAACCTTGTCTTGCAAAAAATAAAAAACAAAACAATAAATTTCCAGCCCCCAAAAAGGGAAGAAAAAGTTCAATTTGGGTCTTTTGTGTTTTTCTTATATTTCTCCTTAATGTGTTCAGTCTGTTTCGTAGTGTTCAAACATAAACATTTTTGTGGTGGTAACTGTTTTACGGCCCTGTCTAGTAAACTTGCCATCAGGTGCGGGTCACTGTGAATGGAATAATTTTGCTCTTTATTTTGTATTGTATATTTCTGTATCTTTATAGATGTGATGATTTTCTGTAGAACCTTAGGCATCCATTGTAAATCTTATTGCACTCCTGCTGAGTGTTTTAAGTTCTTATCAGTGCTTCTGGGCTTTGTTCGGAGACATCCTTTTGTCCTTTCGCTTCATGCTGGGTCTGGGCAGGCTTTGGGCTGGGATCTTACCTGCCAGGTGTATCTGCTTCTGAAGCAAAAGCTCTGGAGAGCTTTATTATGGGCTCCTCCCTGGTTTTTTTGTTTTTGTTTTTGTTTTTGTTTTTGTTTTTGTTTTGTTTGTTTGTTTGGCTTTTTTTGTTTTTGTTTTGTTTTGTTTTTGTTTTTGTTTTTTGATTTTTCAAGAGCACAAATTTCCTTTTATTTATTTACTCTCCATTAGTTTAAATCCGGGATGGGTACAGCATCACACAGATTCTGTGTCCAATGGCCTTTGCAGGAAGGTTGCTTTGAATTTGGCACAAACCATGCCACTGTTTCCGTGGGCCTGAGTTACTTTTCCCCAGATCACTCTGGCTTTGTTTGGTTTGCCTCCAGGAGTCACGGTATTGTTTTTTGCTTTATACACATAAGCACATCTCTTGCCTAAGTAGAACTCAGTTTCATCTTGGGCATAAATGCCTTCAATTTTAAGAAGAGCTGTGTGTGTGCTCTCTTTGCTTCCAGAGACCTTGCTTGTAGCCAGCAAAAATGGCCTTGCCCCACAGCCTTCCAGACAGACTTGCTTTTCGAAGTCCTGTTCCCAGCAGGCCTCCACAGGTGCCAAGATGGCTGAAAGAGTCCTCCCTGGTTCTTAGCCCTGAAACTCCCTCTAGGCAGCAAGCTGTGGCTATAGCGCTTCTCTCATGTGAGAATTACTCTTTTCTGTTGCTATAATGACAATTAAAAGAGCCATTGTTTACTGTGTTTTCTTAGTTCAGTAAAGCATTAAACAAAACAAACTCTTCAGGGTTATTTCAGGTGAGAATTAAGTTTGGCCCCGTTACTTTGTTCTGCTCAGAAGAACGAATCATGCTGGCCCTACAGATTTTGATAACTGAAGAGCATCTTTGTGCCCTCAGGGCGTTGCATTACTTTGCTTCTACACTGTTCTTTAGTGAAGGGCGTGACCCTTACTTTGCCATACCTGTAGCATTGCCTTTGTCTCTTTGAGTTCAAGTTTGGGTCCACTTTACAGAAAGACCTCAGGATAGTAGGACTGCTGGAACAGTGTTAGAGCCATATAGTCCTTTTCCTTTCCACAGAGAGCACAAAGCCTAGAGTTTCTGAGGAGTCCTCTGAGAGCCCTTAGCCTTAGCTCCCTAACTGGGAGAGCTGAAGTTTGAGTGGATCCTCTGCCTTCCATTTGACTATTTTTTCTCACTGTAGCAAAGTGTCCTTATGAAATTCTACATACACACACACACACACACACACACACACACACACACGAACATATGCATGTATGGGCGTGTGTGTGTGTGTGTGTGTGTGTGTGTGTGTGTATATAGATACATAACCTGTATCGCTCAGGAAGCTTCCTGTACACGTCGTCTGAAGTCCTAACCTCATCAGTTTTTTTTTTTTTTTCATATCAGTGATCAAAAGACTTTTGGAAGCTCTTGAGAATGTGCGAGGCTAGGAAAGAATTAAGCCAGTGGGGTGAACAGAGGGGAAGGAGAGTGTGGTGGTTTCATTTTGGAACAGACTTCAAGAGTTGTGCGTACTAGAAACTCAACTGTGGAAACGCTGTAGTAATTTTGATCTGTGTCCAGTGAAAACTGTAGTGAAACTGCCAATATAGAAGGAATCCTGGGTTTGCTCATTTTCTTCAGATAGTGGGCCAAATGGAGAAATTTGTTAAGCCAATTCTGAAACACTACACCCAAAACTAAAACGAGTAAATGTAATCACATGTATTGGCAATAGGGGATTCCTTGAAAAAATTTCAGATTTTCTTACACCAGTAATAAGACCATATGCATAAATCTGAATGTAGTGTGCAGATGGGCCGAAGAGGCCGAAAGGTAATGGGTGTGTGGGCGGAGCAGCTAATTGGAAGTTAAATTTGGGCCTCAGCCCAGATCACTAACTGTAATAGCTTTGAAACTTACGCTGGGCAGGGGCCTTAATCTACCTCTTGTTCTGTTTGCATAGTTAAGGCGAGAGCTGGAATTAGAGGAGTCTAAAGTAGCTCTTGGTAGATCCTTTTATCTTCAAGATGATCTTAAGTGACTCAAGACCCCGTTTCTTCCTTAATTCCTAGATTTAACAGCATGAGATGGAAGCATTGCTTTACCTGTAACTCCATTGTGCTGTCTAAAAGGTTATTATCCTGTGTGCTTGCTCAGCTGATTACATAAATGTTTGGCTCACACCAGTTCCAACAATCCTTAAATATCAAAGCCTCCAGCATGCTAGAGGTCACCTTTACTGGGAACCTTCAGGAGCTAGATTGCAAAGTAAGTGGGCAGCTCCCCAAAGTATTTTGAGCAGTGACTTTCTTGCTGGGATAAATGTACAGAAGTCATGACTAATAATAACTAGAATCTGTGCCTCTGTTTTAACAGACAGAAATGAGGTGGTAAAATTATATATACCCTCACAGTAAACCTTTGATGATATAGTTTTGTTGAACGGGATGGCTCATGCCTGTAATCCTTGCCCTTTGGGGGTAGACAAAGGTTTACAAAGGAGAGTTAGGAATTCAGGGTAATCCTTGACTAAATGTGGTTTGTATGAGAGCATCCTGGACGATGGGAAACCCTGTCTCCAAAACAATACAAAACAAAAGCCAATAGCCAAGTCATAGAGTCAACCTAGTATTTATCAGTGGATTGGTGTTATAGAAAATGTGGCATTTTTATACAATAGAGTTTTATTCAACTATATAGAAAAATGAAATTGGATTGTTTGCAATAAAATGGGTGAAATTGGAGACCATCATGTTGAATGAAATAGGTGAGTTTCACAATGACAACTCCTGTGTTTTCTCTCCTGTGGGATCTAGAGGTAGGGAGGCGATAAACAAAACGGTGCATTAGGAATGCCGAGGGGAGGGGCAGAGGGGCCAGTCCCAAAGCACGTGATGTGCTTGCCTGGAGACAAGGTGATGAACTATTTCACTTGTAACATTATTGTGTACCATAAGTACAAGGTATTTTAAATAGCTGCAGGACCAGTGATGACTCAGTTTTGAGTGCTACATTAAAAGAACCTCTAATCGTCAGGCAAACTTCCGGTTTGCATTCCTGGTTAATGTCAACCTCGGACCTTCTTGCTTTAGTCTCTGTCTTTTAGACACAGTGCAGCTTTTCTGGAACTCTGCATAGTGAGCCTGAGTTTCTGAGCTGTGTTGTCTTTTTATTCTTTCTACCTTGAAGTCAATCTCACAGCAGTCTTTGAATCTGTGTGGTAATCTGTCTGTCTTGCTTCTCATTCCCAGCATAGAGTCCTCTCCATGGTGGGGGAGCCTCTGCCTGCTCCACACAGCAGTGACCTCATGCTTGGAGAAGTTCTCCATGTGTTTACAGATCCAAGTCTTTTCTTCACAGTTCAACACTACTGCTTTCTGTTAGGACTTAGCCAGATTTCGTAATTTCCTTTCCAAATGCTCTTCTTATGAAGTCCAGTTAATTGGAAATACTACTTAAAGTTAAAAATGATTTTTATAATCACCTAGGGTTGCTATGTGTCCCACTGTTTTCAGTGCAGGGCAGGACAGGTGCAGATGACAAGGAGCCAAAAGTGAGCGCTGGGCTGCGGGCCTGTGCTTCTCCGAATAAAGCCTGAGCACGGTGTGGTAGCATGCACCTTTAGAACCAGTACTTGAGAGGCAGAAGCAGGCGGATCTCTGTAAGTTTAAGGACAGCCAAGGCTCTGTTATACAGAGCAACTCTGTTTCAAAAAAAAAAAAAAAAAAAAAAAGAGAAAGAAAGAGAGAACCAAAGCCTACCACATTTGTAGTTTTGTGTGCTTTAAGACAGAATTAGAACAAAGAGAAGCTGTGGCTTGGGAAGCTGTTAGGGGAGGGGTCTTGAGATCAGGAATAAGAGAATGAAGTAAGGATAAAGGTCAGTACAGGAGGGGTCTTGAAATGAGCAGTGGTGGTGAAAGGCAGCAGGAGCGTTGTGTAGGCAGCCGGTGTAAGGCCGCTAGCGGGTGTGTCCTGAACACAGTGAGACAGGGGAGGTGGGCTTTTTGGAACCAGTATGTGTTGGTTCAGACACGTTCTTACTGCACCATCTTTCCTGTGAGCAAACTTTCAAATCTGTAAGCTATTTAACCAGGGTTAAAGATAACAACCTATGGCCATAAGCCAAAACATACTCAAATAGTTCATATGAAATTTTATTATAGCAATAAAATTAAAATCTATGCTACACTCACAGTATAGCTTCACCGGCTGACATGATCAGTCTGTTGATTCTGGATTAATGGAGACACTTAAAATTGTCTGTTTGAAATGATGCATGTTGGTTGCTACAATTACTTTGCTACATTTAGTCTAACAGTTGCTTTTTGGACCTGCGGGTGGTCTCCTCTCCTGTTGTTACCACTGTTTTGTTGGGCTTTGGTATTTCTATCTACTGTTGAAGAAACTGGATCTCCATCTTGCTCTGTTGCCCAGGCTGGGCTGGAACTCCTAGGTTCAAACACTGGGACCACAGATGTGTCACACCATGCCTGAACATAGAGGTTTTCATTGAGTCTTGGGTGTTGTAAGTTGGATCACAGTGTAAGTTTTGCCTGGTGATAGGTCTGGGGTGTCTAGTGAGACTGTCTCAAGAAAAAAAAAATGAGTAAAATAAAATAACAACAGTTTCTTTTTTTTTTCCCCCAAGACAGGGTTTCTCTCTGTAGCTCTGGCTGTCCTGGAACTCACTCTGTAGACCAGGCTGGCCTCGAACTCAGAAATCCGCCTGCCTCTGCCTCCCAAGTGCTGGGATTAAAGGCGTAAGCAACCACACCCGGCTAACAACAGTTTCTTATCCCTGCTTAACTATGTAGCTGTAGTGAGGGTTGCAGCCAGAGTCAGGTGACACCAAGGGTTACGGCCAGAGTCAGGTGACACCGAGGGTTGCGGCACCTTCTGTGCTCAGTGTCTGAATGCATCTTGCCTGGCCTTGGGCCCCTCTGGTGGACCTGTTTGAGCAGTGGGGCTGGTTGGACGTCTCTCCACCAGGCCAGCCGGAGCTCCCTCACATGGTGTTCTCAGATTTCTTACACTGAGGCTGAGGAGTCTTAGGTTTTCCAGGCCAGTTTAAAGTATCATTTACACAAACTTAATTAAGTTTAAACTATTCTTGTATTCCTGGGATACATTTTACTTGCTTGTAAACACCCCCTCCCCCTTTAAAACACATCGGGTTGGATTTGCTGCCGTCTTCTGTAATATTTTACTGTTCTTTCTAAGTGAGACTTACACATAGTTTCATGGTTTGTGTGCATTCCTGTGCAGATCAGAACAGGTAAGTGTGCTGCTGTGACGTGAGTGAGACACCGCCTGTGTGTTCCCAAGCGCCGAGACGGGTTGTGTAATTTAGATTTAGGCAGCTCTCACCGATCAAGTCTCTTGGTCATTCTTGCTGTAACAGAACACCCGAGGCAACCATTCAGCCCAGTACCCTTGGCTTTTCAAACTGCACACCCTCCTCACTGCAGATGTACTTAGCCCATCCCAGCAGGCTCCAAAGTCTCAGCTCCTTCAAGCGTCAACTCAGAACTCAAAGCTTCGTCTGATTACATGTAGGCTCCAGGCCTGACGCATTCTGGGGCAGATTTCTGAAATGGAAATCTAAGGGTTTGTTGGAAATTCAGTTGTGTTGGATGGTGTTTTGCAAGCACGTGGAGGAGTGTTTTCCTGGAGTGGACACAGGTGAAAGGCTAAGGCAGACTCGTGAAGAAACATTTCACTGAAGCAGACACAAGTGCTAAAGCAAGCATGTGAAAGGACACGCGGGGAAGGAGTCTTCGCTAACACGCATGTATTGGTCCCCTCACATTGTGTAGTTGAGCTGCATTTGTCAGGACTCCGTAGAGAGAAATGACCAAAAAAATTCTGGTGGTGTGCTGCAGTTTCTTGCCGCAGACCGGGGCTGATTGGGAGAGTCATGTCAGCTGACACAGATACTGACATGCTGAGGCAGGACACCTGGTGAGGACCTGTGGAGGCCGCGTGGTGTTTGGAGGAAGTATAAATAGACTGTGATGGAGGCCGGCCTAGGCTTGCTTATCTTCACTTCATCCAGAGAGGCACAGCAGAGAACTTCTCCTGGCATTCCTCCAGGTCCCTCCTGCTGACTAGCCCTGAGGCTGAGGCCTGGCTGTCTCTGCTAGGTATTAGCTACTGCTGCTGATTCGCGTTAGCTATCCTGACTCCATTGAGCTGGACTGCTGGTGTATCCGCGAAGTGTTTGTGAACAGATCAAGCTGCCGCTGCTGACCTATGAACTGAACTGCTGATTTCCTGACAATGCAGATGGGAGTTGCTCTAAAGAACCATTTCTAAACAGGCCCACTTCCCCCGTACCCTTTCTTTCCCACTGCCTCTGGTGGGTGGTGGGCTACAAGGAAGGTCACAGTGTTTAAGAACCATCATAAAAATAGGTTTGAAAAAATTGAAGTTACAGATTTCCTAGCAGGAGTTGAGCACGTTTCTGAAATGCAGTGGGGTGTGGGGGTAGGGGACAGTCATAGGACTGATATGTCCTTCCAAAGAGACACATGGTAAAAGAGGCAGAAGGGTCCCAGGCAAGTACCGTCCATGCAGAACAGGCCGAGTCCTTTATGATCTCTTTTATTCCTCATGATGGCTTCTAGCTAGCAGTTGGCCTTTACCAACTTCTGTGACTTTGCCTGGCTCAGCTCATAAACTGGGTCTCATAAATTGAGGACTCACATTGACAACGTTACGATTCTGGAGTCTTGAGGGTAGCTCTACTCCATGAGTCTACGATACATTGCCTTAGTGGGGCCTCCCCCGCAGCTTCATCCCCTGGCTACTCTTGGCCTGGCCCTAACTGAAGCATTCTTAGAAATGCCTGTAGAGGGCGCTCTCCATGGACTCAGCCCAGGCTGCCCTGTGTCCATGCTCATCTAATCAGTTACTTGATCACATCCTTGGTGTTCTCTATTGAATGTGTTTGACCAGGATGAGGGTTTTTTTATTTTTTGTTTTCGGATCTTTATGTTCTAAAATCGTTTCTTTCCTTTTACATTTTATAATGCAGTTTACAAAACAAAAACAAAAAAACCCACAGAGCAGCTCAGGCATGTCTTTCTCCAGGTATCTTTTAAATTTTTGAGAGAGAGAGAGAGAGAGAGAGAGAGAGAGAGAGAGAGAGAAAGTTTCACTTAGAGAAGGTAAAGAGAGAGCCAGAGTGGGAAAAGAAGGGCAAACTCCGTCTTTTATGCTGAATCTGTGCCTGTGACCATGGATGAAGTTGTGAGGGTAGAGCCCTTCAGTCCTAAACTCTGCCTAAGGATCCACTCCCAAGGCCATCACAATTCAGTTTCATCTGGACCTTCAAAAGGACCAACATTCCAGCACCCATAAACCATCGGGGCCTCTGTCCCTTCCCCCTCTTGTCCTTTGTCAGTCTTTGCTGACTGTTATCTCTGCGGGTTTCCAGCCCTTGTTGAGACAATTTGGTAACATATTTTTGTAGAGAATTGTAACTTAAAACAGCTTACTGGCATCAAGTTGTCCATAGTCTTTCAGTTTAAAGATCACGGCCATATCTGCAGTTTGTTTCTTTTCTCATCTCTAGCTCCAAAGTTCTTTTCCGTGTACTTCCTCTAGTGTGTTTATTGTGCAATGAATACATTTTAAATTAAACTTGCTAAAATGCACATGGATGGTATTAGGGGAAATCTGGGAATGATTTAGCCCGTTCTTATGCCAAGTGTGGTGGTTGTTGCCTAAAATGAGTTATTTGAGTTGTAAATTGGAAATGCGAAGACTTGATTATTGTTCTATGACCATTGCCCCACCATCCGTGCTGCCGGTTCTGAGAGGACATCTTAGTTAGACCTGACATTCTCATTAGCACATGCTTTCACACCCCCTTGCCATCTTCTCAGTAGAGCTTTCCCACCCACGGCGCTACCAGTTACTTTTCAATGAAAGTATATTAATTTTATATGTAGCACAAGTATTGTGTTTTATTTGATGCTATTACCATGAGACTGTGTGTTCTCAATTATGTGAGTGGTCTAGACAGAGGAATGTCGGAGGCTTTAGGGTAGATTCCTGGTTTGGGAGAATAATACTTAATAAACTCTTCAAGTATTCGAGGATTCCCACGTGTTCAAGACTGCTGTAGGTGCTGTGGAGATGCAGATGGCTTGGGGCGTACGAGTGTGCAGGGTGGCGCACTCTGGCTCTGGTCGCTGCCCAGGCGGTCCCTTTCCACTTAGCTCTTCCTTACGCTCTTAGTACATCGCTTCCTTTCTGTTCTGAACATGTAAGACATTCAACTCTTTTAATGACTTTGAGAAGCGATTTCCAATTCCCTGCAAGGCAGCCCCCGTACACACAGTGTCCTGAGCCCTGCATGCCCTTCTTTCACATGGCAGCTTGAATATTGCTTCTTTCAGGCAAGCCCTTTCAGGAACAAGTTATCTCAGACTGATGTATTTGCTTTGAAAGGATAATTAGATTTGCACAGATACATAACTCTAGTATGTGCTTGATGAGAGATGCGGTTATAGCTTTGTCAGCAAGATGAAGAAGTATGAGCTAAATGACAGGGAAGACACATTGATAACTGCTTAATGACTCACTATCAGCCTGGAAGGAAAATTTGAATACCGTGGTGCAGGGCTCTGGTTTTGATCTAGAGCTGTTCAACATGTCTACCCTTCCACTGCTCACCAGCAAAGTGTTTGCCAAGCACCTCACATTGGGAAACGCAGCGTGCTGGGGGTGCAGGGGGGTGGGATATAACAGTGAACAAGACATGCAGCTCTTCCACCCACATGCATCACAGTGTAAGCACAGAGAAGACTTGTTACGCAATGCAGTGGTAATATGCAGCTTGCAGACAAGGCTATTGTATGCACAGCATCAGTATATAACATGGAGGGAGATCTCTGAGGGCTGGAGAGCTGGAAGATATACTCGACGCATCTTAAGTTTCAATATGAAATGTAATTGGACGAGAGTGGTATGGGAAGAGGGAGGTTTGCCGTGTGGATAACAGCGCTATTGTATATTTTATTCTAAATTATGTGTGTAAATGTGGGACTGTGTGTGGATTTATGCGTGTGAGCAAAGTACTCATGGAAGCCAGAAGAGGGCGTCGGATTTCCCAGAACTTGAGCTGTAGGTGCTGTGAGCTGCCCAGCATGAGTGCTGGGAGTCAAACCCCAGTCCTCTGCAAGAGCAATAAGTTCTGGAAGTCGCTAAGCCACTCCCCCACCTGCAGCAGCTGTCTGGAAAAAGGCACACAGAACCCGGAGTCACTCATCAAGGCAGTGCTGACAGTCAGCGAGGCCTGAGGAGTTAGAAAAAGCTGCGTTACGCCCATAGACATGTGGTGTGTCCAGAGTGAGAAATGGTAGACAGGGCCTTTCTGCTTTGCTAACTTTTAAAAATGATCTCAAGGTAGTTTCCCAGGCATTTTTCCATGCTCAGCACATTGTAAGAAAGCATAATTAAACGTGTCAGTCAATATATTTCATAGGACCTGAGCAAAAAAGAATCAATAGAAATTAAAACATTGACTTATTGTATACTCCACAGTGAAGATCTCAATAGTGAGATGGACCTACCCTTACTAAGGGAAGGAAGGAATGGAGGGAGGGAGGGAGGGGGGAGGGAGGGAGGCAACTCTTGTTCAAGCAGTGTTCTGACACGTCTGTGTATAGTGACGCTGCAGACACACTCAGGACACCAGCGCTAACAGGATGAGGTCACATGTTAAGCAGTCTGGAGGCCTGTGCTAGACAAAGGCAGGGGACGAATGACCACAGTGTGATGAGGGTCATGGTCCCGGGTGACTACAGTCCTTGTCCCCTGTGTTCTGTTGCGTCTTAGAGCTCCCCGCCCTTACTTAGGCTTGTGTGGTTGCTGGCACAGTTCCCCTCCTTGTGGTCGTAGGAGTCAGCTCCCTAGTTCCTGCTGGTTGTCATCTGCCTACTGTCAACCCAGCGCCCTACCCCACAGGTCCTGTCATGCTCTAAGCCTGTCTTTCAGGAAGAGCTAGTCACTTTTAAGAGCTTACCTGCTGAGGTCAGACCTAGTGAGTGTATTAGTGTGGGCTGCCGCAAGACTCCAGAGACTGGGTGGCTTTAACAGAAATGTGTTTTCTCATAGATCTGAAAGCAGGAAGTCTGACATCAGAGTGCCCACATACTCAGTGTGTGGGGAGGGCGTCTTCCCTGGCCTGCACATGGCTGCCTTCTCACAGTGTCCTCCCATAGCCTTTTTCTGTGTGTGAGCAGAGGTGGACAGTTCTAGGGCAGTGGTTCTCAACCTTTGTAATGCTGCGACCTTTAAATACAGTTCCTCATGTTGTGGTGACCCCCAACCATAAAATTATTGTTGTTGCTACTTCATAGCTTGAATTTTACTACTGTTATGGATTGTAATGTATGTTTTCCAGTGGTCTTAGGCAGCCCCTGTGAAGGGGTCATTCAACTGCCCTTAAGGGATAGTGACGCACAGGCTGACCACTGGTCTAGGGCCACCAACCCTATTGTAATAAGATCCCAACCACATGACTTAGCTCCTAAAAGCCTCATGTATTTATTTGGGAAGTTAGGACCTTAACACATGGATTAGAGCAGGCAAGATTCAGTTTGTAGTATCTTGATAACCTTCTTTTTGATTAATTCAAAATCTACAGGGAACTGTGTTATAACTTTCTTACACCTCCAGACTCCTTCACCGTGTAAAAGAACAAATTTGGGAAAAGTGTAAAGAAACAAATGAGATATGTATTTCATGTTGTCATTCACTGCCTGCCTCGCACAGCAAATTTAAATGAATGTTTATTTGTTCAACATAATTATTAAGTAAATAATTAGTGTATATGATGTTCCAGATACATTTTTTTAATTGTAACTCAGAACTGATCTTAAATTTGTGATTCTCCTGCCTTGGCCTCCTGAGCTCTGGAATGAGAACCATGTACCACCAAGCTCAACACTTACCTCTTTTTAAATGGGCGGATAGGCTACCTTTGATCAAAAAGCAGTATCTAATCATACCCTGTGAGAACCTGTGAGCGCTCGGTGCAAGGACAGAGGCTCTCACTGTTTTCCCTCCTGGTGACTGACACACAAAGGCCTGAACGTCTCTTGAGCCTCATTCTGGTGCTGTGATTTCGGCTGGCCACTGTTGAAATGCGTGTTTTGTACATTCTGATAGCAGTGTTCATTTGGACGGGGGAGGCTGTGGGCTGGCTATGGGGGGGAGTGAGGGCTGAGTGGCCTGGACAGTGTGTGGCGTGGCAGTCAGTTCTGTAGATGATATTGCCGACCGCTATGGAAGCGAGATATTAATATACACTGTAAAACATTTATAGGCTGTAACTCTTCTAGTTACCAGGAAAAGAACTTTTTAAAAAACTGATGGGTAATGTTAATATGCCTAGAAGTACATGTATCATGTGTTAGAGGTGTCACAGTTGTGAAAGGGACAGCAAAGAACTGATCATAGCCATTAGAGGCCTGGAGAACATGGAAGGTTTGTACTTATCAGAAAAGGGAGAAAGTGACCTGGGTCTGGTGGTACTAGGCAACACTAATGCTTGTTCATTCATTTATTCATCTGTTTGTCTGTCTGTATATCTATCACCTATTACTTATGTATGTATGTATGTATATATGTATGTATGTATCTATCTATCTATCTATCTATCTAACTATCTAGTTTTTGGAAACAAGGTTTCTCTGTGTAGCTCTGGCTATCCTGGAACTCGCTCTGTAGATCAGGCTGGACTCAGAGATTCGAGTGCCTCTGCCTCCTGCATGTGCCACCACTGCCACAGCACTAACATTTTAAGTTGTGAGTTTGTAGCTTGTGATATTCCTAATTGTCTTTAAGAAAATTTAATCCCAGGCTGTGTAAAAAAGCCTCTGTAATCACTGTCTAAATGAGAACCTTAAACTCTCTTCTGGCCTTTGAGAAGAAAAACCTGTAGACTGCTGTCGGTGGGTGAGGTCTTGGGTTGTGTTTTTCTGTGCTTGCCGTGAGGATTGCCGACAAGTGGCCTAGGAGATGCCAGGCTGGACCAGTGGATAAAGCACACAGGCTTTATCCCTGGGGCTGTCAGGGCAGATGAGCTACAGTGAGGAGCTGAGCAGCTGAAGTGGGGGTGCCTTGGGGAATGCAATTGAGAAAAGCAAGAGCTGACATGGAAAGCCAGCCAGGGGGCTGTTAGCTGGGCAAGAGGATGATTATGGCTGTGGTTTCGAGGTGAACAGATTAGAAGTGATGTTTTAAATCAGTCCCTTACTGCTGAATATGTTGACGCTGCCCAGACTTCAGGTTCCTAGATTCTGAGGCAGTGGTCACAGCTTCCCAGAGGCCTCATGTTTCTAACTGCTGTGACAGCAACTCTTGCGGCTCTCCTGGTCTCTGCATATTCTCACTTTGGATTTTTTTGTTTTGGCAGGTTTTTTATTTCTTCTTTTCTAATTCCTTCAGTATTGATGTTCCTCTGAAATCCGTTCTAGGCTCTGCTCTCTCTCATCCTCACGATCTTACTGGGTGACCTCATTCACTCTGTTCATGTTGGTGATGTTATGAAATGTTGTAATGTTTCATAACATTATTAGCATCTGTGTGCTAATGATTGCCACATTTTCATCCCGGCCAAGGTCTATCTCCCAGCACCCATCTCCATACTGAACAAATACCCCACTCTACTAAGGATGAGACATGGGCACCTCAGTCTCAAGTAGACCTTCCCAAGTGGCTCTTCTTATGCTCCCACACAGTGGCAGCACCACCTTTGTCTTGGCTCCTGCTGTAATGTGATAAACATGTCTGTGTTATCCTCATTCAGATCACAGCACAAGATTCCTTTATTATTGAGAAAGTCCCCTCTTCCTCTGCCAGGCACTCTCACGCGTGTGTGTGTGTGTGTGTGTGTGTGTGTGAGGGTCGGGGTAAGGCAATGAAGACAGGATTCCTCAGCCCCCTGCTCTGGCTGCCTACCACCGTACTTCCTCTACTTGTTTTGGACACGCCCTCTGGGAGGGGAAGGCAAAATAAACTCTTCCCTCCTGTAGTTGCCTTTGGTCACTGTGTTTCATCAGCAACAAGAAAGTAACTAGTACAACCTTTGAGGGATTAGTAGCCAGAATATACAAAGAAGGTAGAAAACTAACATGAAATCAAAACAACTCGGAATAAATGGGCTAATGAAACACCTTTTGAAACAATTCTCAAAAGATGAAATAAGTTGGCCAGTAAACCCAAGGAAAAACTTCACTAGACTGCAAATCAAAACCACCCAATTCCATGCTACCTGAGTCGGAGAGACAGTCACAGACAAAAGAGCTAACAATGTGTTGGCAAGGGTGCCAACAAAAGAGAGACCTACACACGGCTGGCGGACGTGTGCGAGTCCAGCCCGATGGCAGGCACTAAAAGTAGTTCTTCCGTGTGACACAGATATGCCACTTATGGGCATTTATCCAAAGGTCCAAGTCGGAATTCCTGAAGATCACTGCTGCACAGGCCTGCAGCTCTGGTCACAGTAGCTGAGTAATGGAGCCAGCCTGCATGCTCAACAGTGGAGGGATGGATTAAGAAAATATATGTGTACAGTGTAATTGATTTTGATCTTAAAGAGGAAAATGGAATCAATTGGAGAGAATCATATTAAGCCTACTTAAGTCAATCCCATAAAGATGAAATATTATATGCGTTCTGTTATTGTGGTTTCTAGATTTTGTATAGAAACATAAAAGCATGTGATATATATGATCTGAAAGTAGGAGATGAGCTGTCTGGGGATCAGGGTGAGTAATGGCAGGGAGGAGCGGAACAGGGACAGCAGGAAACTGATACTCAGTGTCTCCGTTTGGGTTACGATTGCTTTGATGAAACGCCGTGGAAAGGGCTTACTTGGCTTACACTTCTACATCATGGTCCACTACTGGGGGTAGTCAGGGCAGCAACTTGGTGGCAGGTGCTGATGCAGAGGCCGTGGAGGGGTGCTGCTTGCTAGCTTGCTGTTCATGGCTTTCTCAGCCTGCTTTCTTATAGAACCCAGGACCACCAGCCCAGGGATGGCACCACCCACAAACGCCCCCAACCCTCATCGCTCACTACGAAAATGCCCTACAGCTGGACCTTACGGAGGCATTTTCTCAATTGAAGTTCCTTCCTCTCAGATAACTCTAGCTTGTGTCAAGTTGACAAAAACTAGCCAGCACACTCAGGCATGCAGGCACACATCTGTAATCAGCACACATGTGATCCCAGGTAGAATCATGGGTTCCACGCTAGCCTGGGCTGTGTATGTATGTACAAACATTTTGCATCTTGAATATATTTTCCTATATGTTACTTTAGAAGCTTTACTAGTTTTCATTTTTACATTCAGGTTTCTGAGCAATGACATTCATTTTTAGCATGGAATGAGAGAGACATTAAAGGCAATATTTTTTCTCTATAGACTAAGTTATTTCAGGGCCATTTATTGGCAAGGGTTTTCTTTTTCATGTTAAAGCAGATGGGTTATATAGAAGTTCTGTTTGTGTCATTGGAATTGTACTTCACTGATGGAGTTCTAAGGATCACGTGACAGTGACAGTTTGTGTCAGCTATGGTCTGGTAGTCTAAGTCCTCCACTGCAGTTCTTCAGCCTTTTCATGGCTCCTCAGGCTCCAGCATTTCTGTATCGTTTCCTTTAGTAAGGGCTGCAGCAGTTTTGACTGCCATTGCTTGGCTGCTCTAGATCCGTTAGGCAGAGTGACTAACAGTGACTCCTCAGTCATGCATCTCCACCTGTCCCCTGCTTTACTGTCTCAGCAACATCTTATGATTTCTAAGTTAAAATCTTTGACATCTTTCATTAGACTTATTTTTAGTTATTTGTTGATACACACCCACACACCTCCCCACCCCCTAGCCCCCCACCCAGTGCAGTAGTAACTAGCCTATCAAATTTATTCTGGAATCTTATATGTGGCTGAATTTATTTCTAGAAGACTTGAATTATAGATCCCTTTTGATTTTTCTATATTCACAACCATAGCACTTACAAATACATACTCTTAGTTATTCCCTTTTTGAAAATCACGTGACCTGGACAGAGTTGTTTGATTGTGTCTGTCCATACATGCATACACATACTTCGAGCAGACCAATCCCTTGATGCTTTTGTCTCTTGTTTTCCTTCCCTTCCCACATCTCCGGTGCTGTTCTTGTGCCCTTTCTCGGTTGTCTTGATTGCTTTAAACATCAAGTACACTGTTGAAAAAAGTACTGACTGAGGATGTCTTGCCGTCTTCCCGGCCTTCAGAGTAATATAGCTGTAGATCATTGTTAGTAGACTGGTCAGAAGATTTTTATGACATCCTTGTTGTGTTTTGGTTTCAATGTTATTCTTGTATTGTTAGGCAAAATGAAATACTTTGTCTCTGAAAGATTAATACAGCTAGTATTTTACCAGCAAAGCCCTGAGCTGGGTCTCTGTGCAAGCAGACAAGGTGTATTGTTTTGATGTTTTTAGTGCAAGGATTTGAAACAGGTCCTAGTCAAGTACTACTCCTGAGCCATAGCCCCAGCCAGAGTTCTAACTATAAACCTAATTTAATAGGCAGTAATTGTTTATATTTTCTATTTCTTTTGATATGGAAACTAGTGGTTTTATGGCAGTTTGACTATTTGATCTACATTAAACCTATTGGCATGAAGTTTGTGATTGTTCCTTAATTCCCGTAAATGCCTAGATGATCTCCAGTGTTGCTGGGTCACAGAGCCATCATGGAACAGAGCTTCCTTAGCTCATAGTTCTGCAATCCATGTAGGCTGCCCAGGTTCTGATGCCCATGGTGGATGGCAGTGCGTGCAGGATCTGAGGGAGGAAGGATCAGGGCCTAAATCAGGAGCAGAGGCAGCACCGGTGGGCCAGGCTGGTCCCTTTTATATAACAGGCCTGTCCTGAGAATGGAAAGGGTCCCATGAGCACGCATCCCCAGCGACATCTAGGAGACATCATTCTTTAAAGCTACTGTCACCCCTCAGTGCCACCCAAGAGCCACCATGCCTTCCATCGGGCCATCCTCTAGGGGTGGGGCCAAACCATGCCCCAGCCAGAGCAGCTGGTGATTTGTTTTCAGGCATCAGACTTTATCTCTCTTCTAACTGACCTTTCACCCCCGCCATCTTTTGCTATCTCTGTTTTATCCAGGACAACGCCTGGTTTTGCTCAGATGCCTGCTGACCACACATCAGCCTTCTTGTTCACCACAGCCCGCCACCTTCATTGTGCAAACTCAAGAGTCTGCTGTGGCATTTCTTTACATACATGTCCCGTGCAACAGTCATGCCTGCCCTTCTGTCTAGCCTCTGCTGCCCAGTCTAGCCCCTTTGTCCCCTCTCCCAGTCCTCACCAGTCCCTGATGGGCCCTGCGTAGAGCTTTCAAAAGTACAAATATGACGAAATCTTTGCCAGTGTGGAGGTGGAATGGCTTCCTGATGTCTTCGGGAGAGAAGCCTGCCCTCTCCGCCTTGCGTGCAGCCCTTCCGGCCTGCGCCACTTTTCCTCAGTCTGCCGCCATGCAGCTTCCTCTTCGCTTTGCCCCTCCTCTCGCTGCAGGAGTTGAGTTCTGGTCTGTCCTTGCTCCTCTGAGACATGTGCATAGGAGGTCACAGGCCACACGATCAACATGAAGCAGACACAAACATCTCAAGTGCCATTGCCTGAGATTATAGTTACTATCTGATTGGTACTTCTCAATATTTGCCAAGTATTTACTTAATATACAACTTTTCATTTGTTATATATCTTTATATTCACAACAATATCTGGCCTCCAAGAATTTTCGTTAAGCCCACTTTCTACTTATCTCTCTCTCAGATAATGTTACGTGACAAAGCACATCTGTCCTCTGTCACCAGGGGGACTGGCAGTGAGAGAGCTGCTTGAACTCTTAGCATGCAGCCTGCCGGTTTACCTCAGCTGAGAACACTGGCACTGACCAGTCACCAGGTGACTAGAGGGTGTGTTTGTCTTTACAGATGCTTTCCATAGAACTCAAGGAGTGCCCCTCCTCCTCGGGCAGCCTTCCTGTGTGAAGGCAAAGCAGTTGTTTCTCTGCCTGTCAGGCCTTTCCCTCCTGACCTCCAGGAGGATCAAGATGTACCATATTATTTTGAAAGGCCTAAATACTTGAAACTTATTCTCCAGTTGGACTTGAAAGGGGGACGTTATAAGGCCCGTCCTGATGTGGCAGGGACTCTGAGGTCTATTTGGATAACACTGAGGATCGGAGGAAATGTGACTCTGTCTGTGTGTTTTAAGCCCCTAAGGTAAGATCAGAAAGCGTCTGGGGCAGAGAGAGCCAAATAGTTGAAGTCATACATTAATTATGGCCATGAATCATTTTTATTTTTAAAGTCTTTACCATTTGACAAGGTTGTTTGCATAGTACCAGTGGAGCCCGGAGCAGCTCCCTCCCCCATAAAGGAATGCTATTTGTTGACTTGTCCCTGGGTTGATAATACCTATTGTTTATAGTAAAAATGCCTAGTTCCCCCACCTGAAGGGGAGTGGTCTTTATGCACTTATTCTTGATAAAATATTTTGATCTTGTAAGTGTAGGAAACAGTGTCTTTCAGTTAATCTCCCAGTCTGTCAGTCAAGATCTTAGGAGTGTGCTTACACATATGTGAACGCTGGACAATCAGGAACTAGATTGAGAGTTCCTTTGTACTACTCTCGGCTGGGCACTAGAATGTGCATGAGAATCTGAGTATTCTTGCCCTCAGAAAGACCTGCTAAGAAAAAGGAAAGAGAAGACCCACCCACTCGCTGTGCTGTGGTCCTCAAGTACTGTTTGTGGCTATGCTGCGTGCAATCTGGTATATATTTCCAGAGGAGGAGCAAATGCCTTCAGCTGCTTGGTGCAGCCAGAGAAGGCCAGAGGAGCTGCCTCTTGGTGGGCTAGGGCTCTGCTTACCTGCGAGAGACAGAGAACACGTGTGTGCAGATGCATGGATTATAAAGAGGCACAGAAATAAATGCCAGTGGGTCAGTACATGGAGGGAGACCAGGCTGGGCATGGAGTAGAGGCCGTATGGTGAAGACCTTCCCTTGCATTCAGGTCTCTGTAGAGGTGTGTTTGTAAGACTCTGTTATCAGTGTCTTATACATCCGGATGCTGAGTCCTGAGGGAGCTGCCGATCTTCAGTAATTATTAGGTACTTCCCAGCAGCCTAGAAGGGTCCTACTGAAGTGCTTGCAGAGATACCGATGCCATAAAAGCTATTATACACTGACACCCAGCCCCCATGAAGATGTCCAGGCTAAGACCGATAGCTAGGTTTTTTTAAATGAAATATTCCACACAGTACATCATATGCAGTTTTGCTGTGATCCTCATCCCAATCAAGAGTTAAGGTTCCCATCACCTCAGATCGTGCCTCAGTTCCCCGGTGTCTGTCCCTTGCTCAGAAGTGACTAGCTACTCTTTGTCACCAATGATAGCTTATACCTGCTGCTGGGTTTTAGACTAGCAGGAGTATACAGCCCTGCTCTCCCCTGCTTCTGTCCTTCCTTCACTTGGCTTGTTTTGGGATTTATTCATGTCCTTGTGTATTATCAGTTATGTTCCTTTTTATTGCCAAGTGGACTACAGGTCTTAATTTGGCTCTTAGTTTCATATTTGGTTGACAATTGGACTGTTTCTGCGACCTTTTGGTGGGGAGGGGGCAGTGTCTTATGTAACTCAGGCTGGCCTTGAACTTCTGCTCTTCCTCCCCTGCTTCCTGCGTTCTGGGCTTGCAGATGTGCATGTTCTGAAGCAGAACTTATGGACGACCATGTCCGTCTTTTGTGTGTAAGCATGCACGACTCAACTTGCTGGGTGCAAGGTCAGACGGATGCTGAAGTTCATTTAAAAAGCCATTTCAGAAGCTGGGCGTGGTGGCGCACTCCTGTAATCCCAGCACTTAGGAGGCAGAGGCAGGCGGATTTCTGAGTTCGAGGCCAGCCTGGTCTACAGAATGAGTTCCAGGACAGCCAGGGCTACACAGAGAAACCCTGTCTCAAAAAAACCAAAAAAAAAAAAAAAAAAAAAAAAAGTCATTTCAGAGTGTGAGTGGCACTTACCTCACCAGCAGCGCGTGGGCCTTCTGCTAGCTCCCCACCCTTGCCATCCATCACTGTGACTTCATTGTTCTAATATGAAGGGAATAGTAAGGGACATTCCCCAAGACACTAAGGTGTAGGTCCCCTACCGTGCTTACCGAGCTTCCGTTCTGAAAATCAATTTTTAGTGCACAAAGGATTGGACTTTATCATGGTAGTTACACACACACACACACACACACACACACACACCTGGACTTTGTTCAAGGAATTGTCTACCTTTCCTGTCTGCCTCTCTTGGCTCCCTACCTCTGCCCTCTGTAGATTTGCTTGGGGCGGCACAAATGCATACCCCTAGGGGCAGTCAGTACCATAGCCTCCTGAGCACGCTTGCAAGCTTCTGATGTCCTTTGTTCCCTTGGTGCTGACAGGCGCCATGGCCCACCTTAGAGTTTTACCTTTCATTCCCCTGCGGGTGAGGTTGGTAAGGATCTCCTCCTTTTCCTCTTCCTCCTCCTCCTCTTCCTTGTATATTTATTGGTGATATTTTATTTTATTTTTATTTTTATTTTTATTTTTTTACTTTTTCGATTGAGAATGTCTGGTTTGTTTGCCCATTCTTTGGACAACTAATCTGTGGTGTTTTGGGTATGTGTTTAATTTTTGGTTGTTTTATTTTACTTTTTGGAGCTGAGGACCAAACCCATGACCAAGCACTTTACCACTGATCTAAATCCCCAACCTGTTTTTTGTTTGTTTGTTTGTTTGTTTTTGGTTTTGTTTTCTTCTAATATGCTATAGGTGTCGGCCCAGTCCCCACCGTCAGCATCTCAGTGGTGAGGAGTTCTACTCAGTAGGCTGCCTTCATCCTGCTGATGTTTGCTGTGCTGTGCGGCTTGTTCCCCCCCCCCCCGCCCTGCGCCCCCTGCTGAGCCCCCTGAGAGGCTGGAGCCCTTGCAGGAAGCCTGGGCCTGGCCCGGATCTGGAAGCTGCCTATGCTTAGATCTTGACATGGTTTTTGCTTCTTTTGTGTTATTTTCTCTAGCATTTTCAGAGTTTTACAACTTAAAGTTTTTCATCTATGTTGAGTTAACTTTTTGCAGAGGAACAGGAATCTTTCATTCTCCTTTATGAGGTACTCTAGCTTTCCCACACCATTTGCTGAAGAGTCTGGCCTTTTCTTGGTGTGGCTTTCCAATGCAGTTGTTGTGGTTAGGGGTTTTCTCCCAGTTTGAAGACTGTTTCACTTTCCTACTGCTATCTCTAGGTGAACAGACATTGCTGGCTCTGGTAAAATAGTTAAACAATTGTTGTGCTTGTGTGTGTGTGTGTGTGTGTGTGTGTGTGTGTGTGTGTTTTGTCTGTGTGTACGTGTGCATCATTTGTGTGCCTGGTGCCCATGAAGACTAGAAGAAGGTATTGGATCCCTGGGAACTAGCATTATGGATAGTTGTTCTATACCTTGTGGGTGCTAAAAATCAAACCTGGGTCCTTAGAGTGGGTGTTCAGCACTGAGCCATCTTTCCAGCTCTTGTTTTTTGTTTTTTGGTTTTTTTTTTTTTTTTTTGGTTTTTGGTTTTTGGTTTTTGGTTTTTGGTTTTTGGTTTTTGGTTTTTGGTTTTTGGTTTTTCAAGACAGGGTTTCTCTTTGTAGTCCTGGCTGTCCTGGAACTCACTCTGTAGACCAGGCTGGCCTCGAACTCAGAAATCCACCTAACTCTGCCTCCCAAGTGCTGGGATTACAGGCGTGCGCCACCACGCCCAGCTTCTTGTTTGTTTTTGAAATGGACACTACAGTGTCCCCACTAGTCTCCAAATTCTGGGCTCAAGTGAGCTTGCCTCAGTCTTCCAACTATCTGGATGTATAAGATCACCTGGTTATTGATCCATTTTTCATCTTTAAGTTAGTAACATACTTTCCTGATCATGAACCTATAGACAAACCTTGGGATCTGACAGATTTTTTTTTTTTTTTAGTTGTTTTTCAAGACAGGGTTTCTCTGTGTAGCCCTCGCTGTCCTGGAACTCATTCTGTAGACCAGGCTAGCCTCGAACTCAGAAATCCGCCTGCTTCTGCCTCCCAAATGCTAGGATTAAAGGCGTGCACCACCAACGCCGGCTGGGATCTGACAGATTTTTAAGATCAGTTTGTTACTTCTAGATCTTTACTATTTCTAAAATTATAGGAATTTATATAAAGTAAACCCCATGAATCCTATCTTTCTGCCTCCCGGCAATGAGATTATAAGCTTGTGCTGCCCTCTCCAGCTTTGACATGGCTTCCCGGCTTCGAACCCAAGTCCTCATGCCTGAGCTGCAGGCTGCTCTCTGGCTGAGCTATCTTCTCAGCCCCTCAACGAGATCATTTTCTAAAGTGCTTCCAAAGCCCTAGGGTTCTTTACCCTAACCATGTCATAGCAGAAGTAGGCATTTCAGAGTACTGTTATTTTAGGACTTGTAATTCCTGTTACTTCATTATATGTTTGACTCTAGAAATAATTGGTTTGTTCAGGATTGATTCTATTTATCCTAGGAGATTTATAGTTCATGTCTGTGGCTCTCTGTTTAGACTTTGTAATTAACTCACTTACATTTTTCTACAACTTGTATTTCTAGGCTTCATAGAGCCCAGTGTGCAATTAAACAGACTCAGGTAACTGTTCAGAGAATTGGAAAGGAAATTGAAGAAAAACTAAGACTCACATCGACAAGCAATGAGCTGGTAGGTTTTTGTATAAGTACCTATTCAAATTCCTTGTTTTCTTCAAGCAATTATCATATTATTCTTGGAAAAAAATCTCTAGACAGTACTAATAACAGTGCTAATAATAATGCATTCAGATGGCTGCTTGTGTATTTTAAATGTTAGAAATCAAAGTTCCCATCTGCTAATAATGTAAGGTAAATGTGCCACATTCTATTAGATGAAACTTGAGATATAATTACTTGGAAGATAACCAGCAGATTGTTTTATTAACGTCTTATAAATGTGAACTCCAAGCATGAAAGGTGCAGTGAATGACCTATAGCTGCCAGGACAGGGAAGGGGGAAAGAAGGTCAGTGGGACTAATGTACTTGAAGGAAGCATTTGGGTTCGTACTGATGGCTCAGCTGCTAAGACCCCTGTCCCCAAGCCTATCACCTGAGTGTGGTCCCTGGGATTCCTGTGGTAGAAGGAAAGAGCTCACCACTCCTATAAGCTGACCCTGACTCCCACACCACACACACACACACACACACACACACACACACACAACTAAACAAATAAATAAATGTAAAAAGCCATTTCATTAGTGTATATATGTGCTGGGTTTAATGAAGATTGTTTCTTACAATTTAATTTGTACTTTAATTATATTCACCCAGGATGAATCCACTTTTAAAAGGCGGGTTTTAAAATTAATAGGATCAGTTATAAGAGTCTGATTTGTGAAGTGCTTACCTTTAGAGAGATGTGGGTTGGGTGAGGCATTCCAAAGAATCCGTGACCTCAGTCTGGATGGACAGATCTCAGGTCTTCTTCACAGGGTCTCATGCTTTCTTATGCTCTTCCTCAGAGGGAGAGAGCGGCAGCTTTCAAATGACGGTTCTGTCTCAGGAAGCCAAGTGCGCACACTAAATCACACTTTGCTTCAAACGAAGCCACGTTTCTATGAACAGCTTTTAATGTGCTGTGGGTTAGAAAAATACTTAAAATTCACGGCTTGCCATGAAGACGCAGGGACTGTTACCACCCATATGCAGCCTCTTTCACTGCCGCTTGCGCAAGGTCATCCACAGGCGCTCTTGCGCTGATGGGTTGTCCCCTGTCCCAGGCCCCCGGAACTGCGGGAGGTGCATGGCAGCTACCTCTGCACGTGCCCTCTCCTGGGACCCAACTAAACATATTTGCTCACCTTGCAGAGACTTGCTGACACTGGCAGGCCCTACAGTGACCTTCATCTGCACGCAGCGGTGCTGTGCCTGGCACGCAGCGGTGCCCAGTGGGACCCAAAGCAGCAGGAGCTGTGTGTCCCTTCACAGCACTTGCCTTGTCTGGAAAATCCTCCACACTAGAGAAATGGCTATCCTTTGTGTTATAACTTAGGATCAAAGAAGGTCTAGATCCAGGCCACGAGCACATTGCAGACGGAGGGAAAAGTATCAGATTTTATTTTTTTCTGTAATGCATAAAAATACTGCATTTTTAGAACCTTTGTTTGGGGAGAACTTACTAGGTTTTATTTTTCTTCCTTTCCTCTCTCAGGCAAGACTGGGAAATGACTTGCTCCATTAGTGACTGCATATGTATTGTCTCAGTGTGGAAACATGTATGCTTAATCCTGTTTTTCTAAAATATGAGTGGTGTCACACAGGGTAAGGCGATAGAACATGTGAGCTGTGGAGGTCAGGCTCAGAGGTTCACTGTGTGTGGTTTTTTTGTTTGTTTGTTTGTTTGTGTTTGTTTGTTTGTTCGGGGTTTTTTGGTTTTTTGAGACAGGGTTTCTCTGTGTAGCCCTGGCTGTCCTGGAACTCACTCTGTAAACCATGCTGACCTCAACTCAGAAATCCACCTGCCTCTGCCTCCCAAGTGCTGGGATTACAGGCATGCGCCACCACCGCCCAGCTTCACTGTGTGTTTTTATGCCGCCTAGTTAACACAGAGGGAAGGCGAGAGAGTGTGAACTGGAAGGAACCTAGACATCCCTCGTTCCATAACAGCTCACTGAACACCGCACCCGGCCACTCAGCCCTGCCCTGCTTGGGTTCTCTCTGTAGTATTTGTTACCATCTAATGTGATCTCTACTTAATGCATTTGTGTCGCTCAAATCTCTGTGAGAATGGGATCCCACCCCATGTACTCCCACTTCCTTCAGTCTCTCTCCCTCTGTCTGTCCCTCCATCCGTCCCTCCCTCCCTCCTTTCTTTTTTTTTTCCCCTCTCCAGAACCTCCTATTTGCTCCTCAAGTTTTGATCCCATAGGAAGAACAACCACCAAAAAATCGTGAGAAATTACTGAAAAACCTGTTGAATATCCTCCCTCCTTTCTAACCTTCCATCCCAGTGTAAGAATGAATCCATGGGCCTGGAGAGATGGCTCAGCAGTTGAAGGAGCGACTCACAGCTGCCTGTAACTCAAGCTCTAGGGGACTGATGGCCCACAAGGAATGCATACACATGTAGACACAAAAGTACATACAAATAAAAGATAAAAACAAAAGAGGATGGCTCTAATGTAATGGCTCATTAGAATACGACAGGAAACCATAGTTTACTTTGTAGCCTATTAGAAATAGTTACCTCCTTTTGTAAATTGGTCCAGTGTAAGTACAGAAAAAAAAAATTGGCACATTTGATGCTGAAACCAACCAGTTACCTGCCTCAAACTTCTTAATGAGCCCTAAGTACTTACCTGCTGAGAGACACTGGGCTTCTAGCTGAAGCCTTGGATCTGCAAATATGACATGCATGCCCACATGAACTGTGGCACCTAACATTCCTAGGAAATGTCGGGTATAATGTGCTCACCTCTAACCCAGCACTCAGGACCCTGAGTCAGGATAATTGTCATATGTCTGAGGCCAGCCTAGGCTACTTAGTGAGTTCAAGGCCAGCCTGGGATACATAGCAAACCCTTTCTAAAATGAGTAAACAGGATAAAGAGTCCTGCAGATTGACTTTTGCCGTATTCTGGTGTTCTTTCCCCTGTGGTGCTGTGGTCCAGTCCATCTTGCATTTGCCCTGGCCTAGCCCTGCCTTCAGCCGTCTCTCACCAGGACCTCCTTAGGTTGGCTGATGGTCTTAGGAAACAAGATCTGGTCACTGTGCTTGGGTACTGGGGGTGCTCATTGCTTTTAAAGCCCTCTCAGTGCACACAGCTATCTCTGTGGAACGTGTACCTATCTATTATAAAATAAACATGAGTTCATACTAATGTTCGCCATCCTAATGCCACAGTGTTTATTCTGGTTTTCTCATTCATCCTGTTTATTTGCAGTATCTTTTCTGATAGTGAGAAACCTGGCTCTCATTAAGTATAATGTATTTATCCGTTAAGTCCTGGCATATGTGTAAAGTGGTTCTGATTTCTTTTTCCATTTGCTTTGTTATTATAATTATTAGTGTATATTAAATCTCTGTATTAATGGACTTCACTGTGACATTTCCACATATACACATATCACACTCTCATCGTATCTGCCCTGCCCCCCCACCCCCACGTTCCCTCAGCCTCTCCCCAGCTGCTTTGCCTGAGTACTCTCTCTACTAATTTTTGGTCATCTGTTAGGTTATTTTTATCTTAGCTTTTGCTTATGAGAGAAAATATACAATCCTCTTCCTGTTTTTAAATAGAATTTTTCAATCTTATTTGAAGATTTTTTTTTGTGTGTGAATATGTGTAAATGTTTTTTGCCTGCATGTGTGTCTCCATGCATGTGTGCCTGGTGCCTATGGAGGACAGAAGAGGGCATCAGATCCCTGGAACTGGACGTCCATAAAATTGCAAGCCACCATGTGGCTGTTGAGACTCAACCTTGGCTCTTCTGATAGAGCAGCCAGTAATTTTAACTGCTAACCTGTCTTTCCAGTACTTATTAATAATATAAATATGTTATAAATAAACAAGCATAACATTATTAATTATATATTATATAAGTGTGTATCGTATAATATAATTACGTATGAAAGAAAGCTATATATGTAGTCTTATTTCTATATACAGGCTCAGTATTGCTAAGATGGCAATTCTCTACAGACCCTTACTAAAATTCCAACAGGCTCTCGTTGGTAGAAACTGACTAGTTTTAAAATTCATTCGGCAACATAAAGAACCTACGGAAAGTTATAAAAGAAAAGAAAAGAAAAGAAAAATCCAGGAACTTTTAGAAATGTTTAGAGTATTTGCCCTACCTGGCTTTCTTGAAAAACCTACAGTCATGGCTGGGGACATGAGAAATGTTCATGTACATGTACATAAATGTTACATGTACATGAGAAATGTTCTTTGAGTCTATGAATTTTTAAAAAATCATTTGTTTTTAAAGATTATATATGTATGTATGTATGTATGTATGTATGTGTGAGTATATGTATGTATGTGTATATATGCATGTGTGGTGGTATACATACAAAAAATGAATGTTTTGCCTGCATGTATGTGTACATATGCATGTGTGGTGGTATACATACATACACATGTGTTGCCATTGGAGGTCAGAAGAGGGCTCTGGATACCCTCTAAAGTTACTAAAGTTACAGGAAGGTGTGAGCCATCTGATGTGGGTGCTGGGAGCATAACCCAGGTCCTCTGCAAGAGCAGGGTGTGCTCTTAGCCACTGGGTCATCTCTCTAGCCTGCTTGTTGTTCTTCTTCTTAATGGTATTTAAAGAGCAAAAAAATTTAAAGGTCAGTGGAATCTAATCTGTTTGTGTCTATGTGTGTGCGTGTGGGTGCCTGCATGTGTACCTGTACATGAGTGTGTGGATGCACAGTGTGTGGGAAACGGGAGAACCCCACAAGTGTTCTTCTACAGGAGCCTCCACCTTGGGTGAGGTTTTTTTTTTTTGTTTGTTTGTTTGTTTGTTTTTCTGGCAGGGTCTCACTATGTAGCCCTGGCTGGGAGCTTTCTATGTAGACCAGGCTGTCCTCAAGCTCACAGAGATGCACCTTCCTATGCCTCCCAGGTGCTGGGATGAAAGGCAGGGTCTATCACTAGCATCAAGCTCACCAGTCAGGCTCAGCTGGCCAGCCTCTTACCACCTCCTCAGTCCATGAGCCACAAATGTGTGCCAGTGGCTACCGTACCCAGCTTTAGCTCTGGAATTTACATGAGTTCTGGGGAATCGAACTCAGGTCATCATGCTTGCATGGTAAGCAATTCACCACCTGAGCCATCTCCCCAGTCCTCTGATGGTTTGTTTCGTTGTTGTTTTTCCATTTGTTTAAAGTCTTTCTCGTAGTCTTTATCAAAATCATCAGCTTAGTTCACGATCCCAGACAATTTCTGGTGTTTTTTTCCAGAAGTTTTAGCATTTGGAGCTTTGTGTTTATATCTCGGATTCATTTCAAGTTATTATTTTTGTCCTGGATGAAGAAAGAGTAAAACCTTTCCCCTAAACTGATGTTCAGTTGACAGAACAGTATATGGTGAACAGCTTTTCCTTTCCCTATTAATTACCCTGACATGTTTGTCTAGAGTCAGCTGACCGTATGCACGTGCATCTGTTCCATCTCCGTCTCACAGACCTGTCTGTGTATCCTCCCCAGCCGTGACTGACTGTAGGTTTGTCAAGGAAGCCAGGTAGGGCAAATGCGCTAAACAATTTTTAAAGTTCCTGGTTTTTACTTTACTTTTCTTTCTTTCTTTCTTTCTTTCTTTCTTTCTTTCTTTCTTTCTTTCTTTCTTTCTTTTTAACTTTCTGTAGGTTCTTTATGTTGCCAAATGAATTTTAAAACTAGTCAGTTTCTACCAGAGAGCCTGTTGGAATTTTAGGAAGGGTCTGTAGAGAATTACCATCTTAACAATGTTGAGGTCTCCAGTCTAAGAACATAACATTTATGTCTTATGTAGACTTTGCTTTAATTCTCTGAATAATGTCTTCGACTCCCTTTTCTAGAGTTAATCTTACGTTTTTGTGGGAGTCGGGCAAGCACAAGGCATCGTGCCAAGTTCAGCCAGGTGTGGTGGTGTGCCCCACAAAGCCAAGCCAGAGGGAGAAAACAGTTCATGCTTCCATTAAATACAGTATTAACAATAAATTGTTCTGGCTTTAGGGTATTTCTCTTCCTAGTCTCTGGGATTTTATCATGAATGGATATTAAATTTGGAGGAATTAAATTTGGGTGCATCTAAGACAGGAGGATCAGGAGTTTAAGGTTAGCCTAGACCAAATAGGAAGAACTTGTCTCCAAAAATCAGTAATAATTAGGGCAACTCCTTTTTAATTTTTATTTGTCATTTGTCTATGAGTAATATATAAGGATGCTATTCATTCTGATTCATTTCTACTTTATCTAATAGTTTTATTCTGTAATTAATAATCTTCATTTTGTAGATTTCTTAGAATTTTTATGAAAACAATAGTATCTACAGATTTAGATGGTAGGGAATTTTGTTGGTGCTATTGCTGTTTTAGAGACAAAGTTTACATGTAGCCTAGGCTGGCCTCAAACTTGCAGCAATCCTCCTGCTTCAACACCCCGAGTTGTATTACACACATGTAGCACCCCATCCAGCTCATGTTTGGATGATTCTGTTCATTTCAGCAGTGGGAACATCCACACAGAACGGAATACACAGGGGTTCCTGCCATAGGCCTACTTGAGCAATAATGTTGCCCTTACTTCATTAAGTATGGCATTGGCAATGGTCTCGATGGTTTAGGACTTAATTCATCCTAGTTTCTGGGAGATTTTTAAAGTCACGAATGGTTTTAATGGTTTCTACATGTAGTGAAACAATCATGATTTTCTCATTAATTTATAAATTATTAAAGCAAACTATTAAGTTTTAATAGTTTTTGCAATACTGGTGATTGAATGTAAGCCCTCATACGTGGATACATTACTCTTGTATTTCCACCATAAACCTGAATTTATAACAATAAGCAATGTTTGTGTTGGGTTGGATTTGATGTGGTGATGCCGCATTGCATTCGCTCAGGACACTGAGGTGCCGGGAGACTTTAGTGCAGGGTAGGGTCCCCCGAGACTTTAGTGCAGGGTAGGGTCCCCCGAGACTTTAGTGCAGGGTAGGGTCCCTCAAGACTTTGGTGCGGGGTAGGGTCCCCCGAGACTTTGGTGCAGGGTAGGGTCCCCTGAGACTTTAGTGCAGGGTAGGGTCCCCCGAGACTTTGGTGCAGGGTAGGGTCCCTCAAGACTTTGGTGCGGGGTAGGGTCCCTCAAGACTTTGGTGCGGGGTAGGGTCCCTCAAGACTTTGGTGCAGGGTAGGGTCCCCCTAGACTTTGGTGCAGGGTAGGGTCCCTCAAGACTTTGGTGCAGGGTAGGGTCCCCCTAGACTTTGGTGCAGGGTAGGGTCTCTCAAGACTTTGGTGCAGGGTAGGGTCCCCCTAGACTTTGGTGCAGGGTAGGGTCCCTCAAGACTTTGGTGCAGGGTAGGGTCCCCCTAGACTTTGGTGCAGGGTAGGGTCCCTCACACTGTCAGCTGCTCCTTGTTCTTTTGCCTGTGTTCTTGACTAGAACAGAAGCCTCCTAGATCTTTCCATTAATCTCTAGTGCTCCTCTAAGATTTTCTCTCCTTTAACTCCGTTAGAATAGTTTGCTTTCCATCTCAGCATATTTCTGAGTGGCTTTCAAGTATCTGGTACTCTATCTGGTCCTTTTAACATGTGCTGGTTGCCCATATGTTCATGCCTCTTCCTAGAGTGTCACATTCTCCGACTGTTCATGGCTTGAGCAGTATTGCACAGCACCCTGGACATTGTGAACGTGATTTGTAGACTTAAAGGATTTGCCTTGACAGCGTTTGTATTTCAGCCTGCAGTGCGCCTGGTTGAACTCCATGCTTCAGTCGCCCTGGCTCTGGTTCCAGCTTCTCTCTTAATCGCAGGCAATTCTGCATTCATTTGTGCATGTGTGGTGTAGGGTTCAGTTTCCGAGTTCATTGAGTTTGACAGAATTTGGGATGCTTATCTCTATCTTCCCCCATTCTGCCATCTTTATCTTATCATTTCTGGTTCCTCCAAGTGGAGAGACAGTTGGCTTTCTGCTGGCCTCCAGAGCCACAGGCATAATCATAGAGTAAGGAGAGAAAATCGCCTGTGTGTGCAGTGTGCTTCTATCAAAGCCTGACTTCTCCGTAGCATTGATCACTGCGAGGCGGTGGTGGCGTGCGCCTTTAATCCCAGCTCTTGGGAGGCAGAGGCAGGTGGATTTCTGAGTTCGAGGCCAGCCTGGTCTATAGAGTGAGTTCCAGGACAGTCAGGGCTACACAGAGAAACCCTCTCTCAAAAAACAAAGCAAAACAAAAAAAGAAACTACAGTAGTATCTTCCTATACTTAATTGATTAGAAGATCAGTTTGGTAGGTGTTATTCTTATTTAGAAGCCAGCCTTTTATATTTTATATTAATATATTTTAGCAATTATAAAAATATATAAACTTTCTATCTACATATTCTACCTACACCTGGGTTCTAGGCCTGATAGTACTACTGAGTCTGTGAAATTACATGTTTTGGATTAAATGTTTCCTCAGGAAGTTTTTTTTCTGTCTTAGTGATTGGCTACAGGTAGAAGAAGGACAGCCACCTGTAATGACATTTGGAAGCCATTTGGCAACTTCCACAACTCTGAGACCTTTTCCCTATTGTTAGTTACTTCCAGTTGTGGGTAATGACCAGATAAGATAAAATATGCTCTAAATCACTAATTCTTCAAGTGTTTTTGTCTTAGGACCCTTTAATATGTTAAAAATGGTGACAATCTCTAAGAACTTGGTTACACTATTAATATTTATTATGTTAGAAATAAAATCTGAGAATTTTGTTTATTTTTGTTTTTGTTTTTTGAGACAGCGTTTCTCTGTGTAGCCCTGGCTGTCCTGGAACTCACTCTGTAGACCAGGCTGGCTTCAAATTCTGAGATCTGCCAGCCCCTGCCTCCCAAGTGCTGGGATCAAAGGAGTGTGCCACAGCCACCTGGTTTAAATCTGAGAAATTTTAAAAAGTTATTTTCTAATTAATTTTAAAGTGCCAATAGCAAATCTATAATGTTAGTATAAAAGATTTTTATGAGAAGTATTTTTCTTTTAAAAAGAAGATTCTGTTTTATTTTTGTGACTGTAACCTTTTGTGACGTGTCAAACTGCATTCTTACTTAATAAGAGACCAGTAAAATGGCTCACTGGATAAAGACACCGTCAACAAGCCTGAGGACTAACTTCCATCCCTTAACCCACATGGTGGAAGGAGAGAGTTGACTCCCAACATTGTCCTCTGACTTCACATGAGTGCCCTGCTGCACGCTCATACACACATGCACTCGCTCTCTCTCTCCCTTCTTCTCTCTCTCTCTCTCTCTCTCTCTCTCTCTCTCTCTCTCTCTCACACACACACACACACACACACACACACACACACACACAAATCCTATAGTAACAAGCTCTGCAAGGCCTCCAGCAGCTCTTGTTTGGCAGTAAATCCTTTACAGTATTCCAGCAGACTCACGCACTTCATAGACAGAGGACCAAGACCGTGCCGGGCCCAGCTGCTCAGTGCGATTACGCGTGTTTGAAACTTTGATTATTCCAGGGCCATTTATTAGGAACTTGTGTCTGAGGGTTTTAAGCTCCATTGTGGTCTATGAGAAAATACTTGTTTGCTTATATTATTTATAGAATATATTATTTATAGACCAATCTGTCATTGTAAAATGAGTGTTTAACACTGCCCATGATTTTTTAAAAGACGCATAACTGGGAATGCGTGCTTGCAGACATGCATGTCTGAGTGTTGTATAAAATCTAATTAAAAGTGACTGATACATTGGGGTAGATGTGTGACATTAACTGTACTTGGAATGAAGAGATGACTAGAGTGTAGAAGATACTTACGTTAAAATCTTTGATCAGCTCGCCTTTGAAGTGTGAGCAAGGAAACAGCCGTGCCAGTGGCAGGGTCTGTTTACTCCACTAACACGGGAGCCAAGAATCCTGGTTCGCGCGAACGGGTGTGTGTCTGTAAGCGGGCCAGCTTCCTCTCACGAACCATAACACAAACATGCCGAGTGCACGCCTTCCAGTGAGAGCTCTGTACTTAGCCTAGCAAGTTTTGTGCTTCGAAATCAGAAAGCATCCCAGTTTGAGTATGTACCCTGGAGCAGAGCGAGTTACCCTATGAGCCAGGCTGTGTTTTCTCAAGAATGCTCTCTGCCCAAAATATTTGTATGTTTTGTGAAGAAAAAAAAAAGAGGGGGTTAAAGCAATTGAATACCTACATCTTTCTGAAAAACCTTACTTCTGAACAGTTTTGTTTTGTTTTTTTCCTCTCGGTGATGTAAAAAACTAAGGTTTCACACTAAAGAAAACCTTACTGGGTTTGGTTCTTTCTTTCTTTTTTTTTTTTTAAAGCCACTTCATTGTTCCTTCCCTAATTTCTTAAATTATAAAGCATATAACATGACATTTTTAGTCTTAATGATTAGAAAATATTTATTGATTCATGTATGGAGGAACATGCACCACGGTGTTCACACGGAGGTAGGACAACTTTGTGGAGTCGGTTTCCCCTTCTGCCCAGTGACTTCCAGGAATCCAGCACAGGCCACAAGGCTTAGCAGCACGCACCCTTCCTCACCGGCCAGCTCATTTGTAACTGTGTTTCTTTGGTGTCTTAGCTAGGGTTTGTATTGCTGTGATGAAACGCCATGACCAAATGCACGCTGGGGAGAAAAGGTTTATTGCTCTTATGCATCTACATTTGCTGTTCAACGCCAAAGGAAGTCAGGACAGGAAGCCAAGGAATCTGGAGGCAGGAGCTGATCCAGAGGCCATGGAAGGGTGCTGCTCATGGCCTGCTTCCCATGGCGTTCTCAGCCTGCTTCTTAGAGAACACAGGACCACCAGCCAGAGATGGCACCTCCCACAGTGGGTGGGCTGGGGCAGGCCCTCCCCCATTGATTATTAATTGAGAAAATGCCTTTCAGCTGGATCTCATGGAGGCACTTTTCTGAACTGAGGGTCCTTCCTCTCTGATAACTAACCTGTGTCACCTTGCACACAGAACCCACCAGTACAATTAATATTAAATACATTTATAATGTGCACCTACCTTTACCATCTGTGATGGAAGGTCTTTATTTTGTAAAGCTGAAACTTCATCAAGTACTGACTGCCCCTCCCCTTCACTGCCAGGCCCTGCCCCAATCTGTCTGTGATCCACAAGCATTCTCAGTGCTCATCCCCCATACAGCTTCTGGGGACTGAAGCCAGGACATAGGCTACGGTAGGCATGTGCTCTACCACTGTCACGTTCCCAGAACATTCTAAGTCCCTCACATAAGTGGCATTAGACACAGAGGGGCTGTCCACAGCTTATTCATCACATGGGATAATAACGTTAAAGATTTTCCATGTTTTTACATACACCAGGGTTCCTCCCTTTTTAAAGCACAGTAATATTCTACTATATCTTTATACGACATTTCCTTTTTCCATCCATTTGCTGATGAACACTTGGTCATTTCCACATTTTAGAACCTCATTGAATCTTTGATGTTTGTTTTTACAATGTTTTGGCAAAACAAAATAGATACCTAAGTTAGTCGAAATCAGCTAAAACTATGTAGTAAGTCCCATCATAAATGTTTATATTGTTCAAAAATTCTATTTAAGAGCATTCTTTTAAAGGGCATATTTCCTAGATTTTTCCGTCCTAATGTAATGATGATAGGAAACAAGGTTTTGTCCTGCTTTCTCAGCTGTGTCTGCAGTGACTATTTTACCATCTACCTAGACTGATTGTTTTGGGGATGAAGAAGAAAACATTCTGGGTAAGAGATGGCTGTAGCTGGGTGCTTTCAGCACAGTCACCCAGAATCCTGTCTTCTCCCCTTGCCTTAAAAGCACCACGCCACTGTGAACCTCACTCAGTCCCTGGGTTTTCTTTTTTTTGTTTTGTTTTGTTTTGTTTTGTTTTGTTTTGTTTTGTTTTGTTTTTCGAGACAGGGTTTCTCTGTGTGGTCCTGGCTGTCCTGGAATTCACTCAGTAGACCAGGCTGGCCTCGAACTCAGAAATCCGCCTGCCTCTGCCTCCCAAGTGCTGGGATTACAGGCGTGCACCACCACGCCCGGCTTCCCTGGGTTTTCTTATCGGCTTAACATCAATCAAGGACTGACTTCTTTGAGAAATTTCCAACAGCTCCTTCCACATTTTAATTTTTAGTTTATTAAAAAATACATTTCTGTAAAGTTATAAATAATTATAAAATTATAAATAATTAAGACAAAATGTCACCAGGTATAGCCAAATTACAATTTGATCAGTATTTATATCATAGAAAATCATAAAAAAGTGTATTACTGATAACATGATAGAGGCCAACAAAGATACTCACTTATAGTGCGTGTGTGCTCACAGACAGCGTCAGATGACAGATTTGTAAATGGAGGCATGTTCAGAGAATGTATTTGAATAAAAGGGAATTAACCCCCTTCTATCTTTCCAGTGCTCCCAGAGCTCACCTACATGTGAGTCTAACTGGCTTTGCTCAGGGGATCCCCATCCCTGCTCCCCCACCCCTGCCTTCTGAGCAAGTCAGCCCACCTGATATTACATGTGTCCTGGAGAGCCAAACTCCAGGCTTCACTGCAGTTGCTTATAGTGCCATAGGCTGGTTTTTGTCTTTTTTTTAGGTCACCTGTAAATGTTGTTAATCTTTCTTCCCAGTCCACATAGCCTCTCATTTCTTTTTGTGTCTTATTGACATGGTAAGGACATTATGTTGAACCGGTAAAGGCAACTTCTTTTCTTCTTGATTGATTGTAGGGAAGTGTGCCTGGTTTCTTATATTAAGTATGATGTTAGGTGCCAGCTAAGGAAGATTTCACTTATTCTTTGTTTCTGAAGCTTGCGGATCTTTATCATCATCATTTGGTAGTGTGTTTTGTCGTATGTCTTTACTGTGTACATTTATCATAGGTATACATTTATTGATATTATCAGATGCCTTTGTTGATTTGAAACAAGGTTGATGTGCAGTTATAGCTATGACTTTATATTCATTAATTTACCTGTGTTTTTATTTATCTAGAAAAAAGAAAGTGAATGTCTGCGACTAAAAATTTTGGTGCTTCGAAATGAACTGGAAAGACAGAAGAAAGCGCTGGGCCGGGAGGTGGCCTTCCTGCACAAGCAACAGATGGCTCTCCAGGACAAAGGTGAGCGGCGCTGCCCGACAGCCCTCTCCACAGACACGTGTCAGTGACGTAGTTGGTTTGGTTTTTGTTGTTTGTTTGTTTGTTTGTTTTGAGACACAGTGTCTCTGTGTAGCCCTTTTGTAGTCTTGGAACTCACTCTGTAGACCAGGCTGCCTTCAAACTCAGATCCACCTGCCTCTGTCTCCTGAAGGCTGGGATTAAAAGTGAATGCCACCATACCCAGCTTGATGGTACTGGGTTTTTGTTTTGTTTTGTTTTAAATTTTTAAAAGTATTTTTGAAATATCTTGATGTTGATTGTATGCATAATAATGCATATATAATGCATATACATATACATACTCTACTCTTCATAAAGTGAACACACATGTGAGAAGAATTTCCATACTGAAGACTCACAACCCTGTGGCACCTTCTGGTGCTCCCCACCATTCACTTCGATTCCCACCACACTAACCAGGTACCTTCAGTCATGAGACCAGAGTTTTGTTTTGCCTAACTATGCATGTTATAAAAGTGACGTGTACACATTTTGCTAGCTTTTCAACATGTTTGTTAGAGTCAGTCTTACCTTCCTGTAGTTATAACTGATTATTAAAGCCAAATAGAATTCCATTATGCAAATCTGTATTTAGATGCTTTCAATGCTAGTCATTTCCAGTTTAAAGCTGTTATGGAGATTCCTGGGCGTTTCAGTTAGCTGGAAACCTAGAACTGCAGGCTTGTGAGGTGGAAATCCTCCTTCAGTTGTAATAGATGGTGTTCCAAGGTTTTCCAAAGCATCTTTCATCTGCCTGGCCTCCATCTGTGCCCGGCACCCTGGTGTGCAGCACTAGGTCTTTGTGTGGTGTGTGCAATATGCCCTTGTGGTTCAGGGCTCCATTCTGACAAACGACATCCTACACACTTAAAATGAGTCTTTTATTAGGTGACAGTTGAGGTCTTTTAATTATTTATTGCATTTTTATACTGCCAGTTTCTGGAGTTCCTGTTGTTTATGGACATGGGGACTTTGACATGCGCATTAGGCACACGTTCTGCCCAGCCCGTGGCTTGCGCTGCTTTCGTTCTTCCAGCTGCAGTTTGAGGCTTTGGGGCCAGGTTTAGGAAACATGTGCCCATTTGAAGACCTTAAAGGTGTTCTGTGTGTTCTTCAGAAATCTTTACTGTTTCACTTTCCACATTTACATCCCTGGTTCATCTGAAGTGAGGGTTGTGTGTCCCCTGAGTCACAAGCGGCAACTGTTTTTCACAGAGACTGAGGGCTGCAGCTCCACTTTCCTGTGTGTCCACTACGGACACACCCAGCCTGTGAAGGACCCTCTGCTTCTGGCCATCAATCTACTTTTCAGCTTCTATTTTCCTTCTGTCACACTTTGTTTTGATCTATGTTGAAATTCTTCAGTTTAATTGTTTTTCTTCCAAATCATCTTGGTTATTTTTGTTCTTTTTGCATTTTTGTATGAATTTCTAGACAAAACAGAAAACCTTGTTAGTAGTTTAATGGGATTTGATTGAATAGATCTGTCAGAGTAGTTATGGGAAATAGTCTTAAGATTCTGTCTCCCACCCCAAGAAAACACCATGTGCCATTGTTAGATCTTTACAAAATACTGTTGAAACTCTAATGGATGGGTCTTTGGTTAGTTGAGTTTATTCCTATTTCTGATGCTTTATGAGACTATCATAGTTCTGTTTAAATTTTATTTTCTACTTGATGATGGTATATAAATATACTGTTGGCCTTTTTAAAAAAGTGATACTGATTGTTATATTATGTTCAAAAAGGAAAATTTTGGCTCTATAGATGGCTCAGTGGTTAAGAGCTCTGTCTGGTCTTGCAGAAGACCTGGGTTTGATTCTCAGCATCTGGATAGTGGTTTACAACCATCCATACATGATTCAGTTCCAGGGGATCCAACACCTACTTCTGACCTCCATGTGTACAAGGCACACATGTTATACACAGACATGCATGCAGGCAAAATACACATATACATAAAATAATAGAAGGAATTTTAACAATTCGCTTTTTAAAAGATTCATTAATTTAATACTTTAAGGGTGAGTAATACTGGTAGGAAAACATTAATAGATATGCTAATTTGATACATACCCAGGAAGGAATGGTTGTAGAAGTCTTTGCTTTTCATAATGTTTCTGTAAGAGCTGAAAACTGTATGTACCGTGAACAGTGCCATTCATAATGCGAAACAGTATTGGCTGAGCAGAGGGATTTAAATTCACAAGCTAACAATGCAAGGATGAAAATACTTCTGTGGCTTCCACAGCTCTGAATCACTGCCAAGAAGTTCCTTTTAAAGTAAGTAATATGGTGGCCTTCGGAGATGCCTCTGCTGGATTGCTGCATAAACATGATGACTTAACTTTAGCTCCCCAGTGTCCACACAGGAAGCTGAAGGGTGGCAGTGTGTACCCGCAGTCCCAGTGCTGGGAGACAGACATGGACGGATCCTTGGGGTGTGCTAGCCAGTTAGTCTAGTCTTCAGAGAGTGTCAGATTCTGACTGAGAGCTCGTCTGAAGAAGTAAGGTGCCGAGGGTGCAGAGAGATAGAAGACGACAGCGGAGCAGCAGCCTTCCGTGATCTGCTAGTAGGGAAGCACATACACATGCGCACAGACACTATACACACATAAGTAATACGACGGGTAAGCCCATGATATGTGTATGATTCCACTGCACGGTCAAGATAGCAATCTACAGCTGCTCGACTATGTTCCCTTTTATATTTTTGTCTTCTATGATAAAAGAAAGCACCAAGATGTCTCTCACCAGACTAAAAGTTCAGTGATTTGTTCAGTGAAATGTTCAGTGATTTCTATGCCATTTAGGAGTTGAAAGGAGAGGTGGAGTGGGTATAATCATTGTACATTATGCACATGTATGATTGTCAATGAATGCTAGTTGCTAAGTTTTAGAAAAGATGAGTATTAGAATATACCCGTGAGCTTGTCTTTATGGGGAATATCTGTGTTAGGCAATAACATGCTTCCTGCTCTTTCTCTCATTTGATCACTACTAAGAGTCCTGTGAGTTGGAAATACTGTATCTTTTTAGCGATGAGGATATGGTATATTAGTATTCTCTTTACAAAGGGCGAAGATTCGTTCAAGGCACATAGAAGGTTGGGGCCAAGCTTATATTCAGTTACCAGTGCCTGACCGTGCTGAAAATGATGGCCGTGGGGCTGCCGGGGCCCAGTGTCTCCTTTGAGCTGCCACGCTCGTGGACCTCCATTTGGGAGAGAAAGAACAGCAGTCCTCAAGCTAGACAAGTGTTTGGTGTGATGGTACAGATCTGCTGATTTTTTACACTGATCTTTTTACAGTTAAAGTTTTTAAACTTTAAAAAGTTCCCCTCTCTGACACAGTAGCCTCAGGGATCAAATGCATGGCCTCCTGCATGAGCTATGCCCCACCCCCAGCCCAGGCCCTGAATCGAGAATTCATTTATATTCAGTGGATTGTTAGAGGCATCGGAAAGTTAGGATCTCATGTGGATCCTGTGGTAAATACAGTAATGCACTAGGCAGTGGGAACAGTGTAGCTGGGTACAGGTAACCAGGTTTATTTATTTAGGTTTGATATATCTTGGGATACCCTTGTTCCCCACAATCATACTTGGTAGAAAGACACAAACTTACCCATAAGTCTGAGCCTGAGAGTCTGATGAGGAGACAATGTTTGTTTGATATTTGACCTTGAATTTGACCTGATTCTTCTGATAACCCTAGGATAACTTCTGCCCTTTCTTATTCATCTTCAGTAGCATTGGCACTTAGAAGAGAGCCATAGGATTCATTTTTGTGAACAATTTGAAGAAGCTAGGTGCCTATTATATCTGTCGATTTTTTTTTTTTAAGATTTATTTATTTATTTATGTAAGTACACTGTAGCTGTCTTCAGACACCCCAGAAGAGGGCATCGGATCCCATTACAGATGGTTGTGAGCCACCACGTGGTTGCTGGGAATTGAACTCAAGGCTTCGGAAGAGCAGTCAGTGCTCTTACCCGCTGAGCCATCTCTCCAGCCCTATCTGTTGATTTTTGAAAAGAAAATGCATTGCAAGATGATTTACTGGAAAGACAGAAGAGCGTTTCTTTTCCTGTTGCTGGCTCAACAGGTGACACTAACTCCTCAGGCCTGATCAGCCTCACCAGCCGTCTCCCATCCCTGTGTCTGAAAGGCAGGTTCTCAGCTCACCTGCAGCAGCTTTCGGCTGGGCCATGAGTGGGTCCTTCCAGAATTGATGTTTATTTATTTATGTGCGTGTGTGTGTGTGTGTGTGTGTGTGTGTGTGTGTTCCCTTTTAGAGTCTCAAGCTAAGGAACTTTGGCAGTACCTGCTTGTCTTGATTGCAGGGCATCTTGTCCTAGCTCGGCCTGCGCATCCTTGTGAGATGGACATAACTATCACAACCAGTGAGCTGGAAACGTGGTTCAGAAAGTCATATGAAACCTGTCCTTAAGGAAATTCTGGATCTTTTATGAGTAGATGTTGATAGGCATTAATTTTATAAAAGTGGACTTCTCCAGTATTTGTAGGAGGTGACTGCTTGTATCCGACATGCCTGGGATTGAACATGGCCTTCTGAGTGCCTCACAGGTGTTCAGCCACCGAGCTTTCTCTCCAGCCCAGAGGCCAACACCCCTCCTCTCCGTAAGTGTAGCCATGGCTTGGAACTCACTTTGTAGACCAGGCTGGCCAGGGAACTTACAGAGTTCCACTAGACTCTGGAGGGTTAGGATTAAAGTTATACACCACCACACCCAGCTTCCCACTGTGTTTAAAATTAGAAGCTAATTTTTAAATACAGTGGATTTGACAATAAAAACAACATATATCTATTATATTCCAGCTGGAAAATACTGACATTATACTTGATTCTCAAGGCATCATTGGATTCTAAGTAGGACAGCTGTGAGTTCATATGTGCATCAGTCTGTGTCTCCTCGGAGTCCTCCAATACCTCTGGCTCTTAGTCTTCCACCTCCTCCTCTTCTGCATAGACCCCTGAGGCTTGGACTTAATGAAGACATCCCATATCGACTGAGTGTCCCAAAGTCTCTCATTCTCTGCACTGTCTAGTTGTAGGTTCTTGTGTTAATTCTCATCTATTGCAAGAATCGGCTTCTGGGGTGTGGGCCGAGTGAGGCCCTGATCTGTGGGTGCAGCAGCGTGTTGTCACTGGGAGTCATCTATTGCTATGTAGCTTTACCAGAGTAACAGCAGTAGGTTTTCAAGTAGACACGTGACGAGACATATCTAGTCTCAGGTTCTTGGCCGCATTAGCAATGTCAGGTACGGTTCTGTCTCACTGGAGTGGGCCTTAAATCCAATGGCAAAGAGCTTGGTTGCCCCCAGAACATTTATGCCACAAGTACACCAGTTTATCCTGCTGGTAAGCCACTGCTGCAGGCCACGGGGTTTGTGGCTGGGCATTATTTATGATTTTTTGCCTTTCCTCTCTATCAGCAAGATATAAGCTACTCCTAGTACTGGAAATGCTTAGTTTAGTTGGGGCATTGTCTCCATTGTCTCCCCCATTATATATGATAGCTACATTTAAATTAATCTCTCTCTCTCTCTCTCTCTCTCTCTCTCTCTCTCTCGCTCTCGCTCGCTCTCTCGCTCTCTCTCTCACACGCACGCACGCACGCACGCACGCACGCACACACACACACATGGAAGCTTCTACAACAATGGGCCTCCTATGTTTTTTCAAAAGGCTCAGGCTCTGAGGCACTTCTTAAGTTCCTCGTGGTAGACCCTAATTCATATACAACTTTTTCTTAATTTAAGGCTTATCTGGTTTCCACTAAATAAGCTGTCAGTGCTGCTGTCTGTAGTGTGCATCTGAGATGCAAACAGTGTAAATGGATAGTGTGCCCTGGGCACTGGACCAACAGCTAGGGGACACTTTTCTGTTTTCCTTTTCATTGCATGACAAGAGTAATGAATATTCCCCAAAGAGTATTTCTGTTTGGTAGCATTTTAGTTCACAGGAGACCTGGGTGGGGTCCTCCATTTTCTTAGTTTGTCCTTAGAAAGGTATTCAGCTATTTTAAAGGTCTTTTCTTTCCAAAGTATAGGATTGGTAGAAAGGATGGAGATCTATTTTTGTTGTTTTGTTTTGTTTTTGAATCTTTGTTAAAATTTAATCCTGGGGTATACTTCCCTGGAGAAAAGACACCCCACTCACCTGCCCAGACACAACCTCTCCGGCCCCTGGGCATCTCCAGACTTCCCCATCCGCTGCTCTCCTGTCGTGCCTGGCTTTAAGCAAAAGTAAAACCAAACATGTTTTATATGTAACTCTCATTAGTTATAAGAATTTCTCATCGTTTTTTGAGGAACTACAAAACTAGTGTTGCCTAAGTCTGTAGTTTGTTCTGTTTATCTTCTGTGCAGTGGAGAATGTATTCTGTTGCTCTGGCCTGCACTTTGGGTAAAAGGCAAGGCGCAGTGTGTGTGAAGACATCAATCAGAAGCTGCGCTTCTGAACATGGTGCCGTGGGTTCCGCTTCTCTGAGGCCATGAGGCTTCTTATAAAAATTACTCCTTTACAATCTTACAGATGTATTTATCTGAAATAATAGCAGAACTGAAAACTTAATCCTAGGTATTTTGACTTTTCTTTTTTCTTGTGGTGTTGGGGATTGAGTCCAGAGCCTCGTGCATGCAGAGGCAAGTGCTTTACCGCAGAGTTCTAGCCATCCCTAGGCCGTGTTGTTAACATTGTCTTGCCATGTTACAGAACCTGCTAGACAGGTTTCCTTTCTATTTATTAATTCATGTCTTCAAATGGAATTTTGCCCCCCAGGGATTAATGTAACATTTTCCTTTTTAAATTGTTCCTAATACTGTAATCTTGTTGTGTGTGCATACATTCATGTGTGGCATGGTGCGCATGTGGAGATGAGGACAGCTTTCAGTTCTCTTTGGTCTCTGCTGCACTTTGCCCTCCAGGCCGCCCCGCCCAGTAAGCTTGTGGGCAGCTCCTGTCTGGGCCTCCCACCTCCCTGTGGGAGTGCTCCACTGCAAGTGCTGCTTCCACATCAGATTTATTTTGTGATTTTCTTTAATTAAACTCAGGTCTTGAAACTTGTGCAGCCGGAGCTTTTTCTAGTGGCTCCATCTTGTTAGCTCCTAAAGCCTGAACTAGCATCTTCTTACCCCGGGCTGCTCTATTGTATGCAGCTTGCATGAGCAGTAGAAGCCAGACAGCTTTCACATGGAGAGTGGGCATGGTATAGGCCCTACACAAAGTTAAGCTCTTACTTTCAAGAGTATTAAGTATTCGGATGATGACTTATTCGGGTAATGTCTTAAATGGATTGTAAGAAGATAAAGCATCATTTCAGTTTCCTTTTCAAGTGGAAGTCACAGATACAAGAAATAAGACAGTGACAGAATTATATTTTGGTTTACCAGTTTTTCCACTTCTCCCAGAATTCAAGAATTGCTACTTAGCAAAAACACATTTACAGTGGGATAGTTTAGTCTTGAAGGAAAAAAAGATCATGAGGTATATACAGGACACAAGACAAGGATACAGGACACAAGACCTTGTATGGCATGTGCGGTTGCTGTGTGTGGATGCTGCTCCATTACTAAGTCATCGTAGGAACACCTAGGAAAAACTGAACACCACAAGACCATAAAGCCGAACACACGTGTAATGGCTGTAAGGCAGAGCTGGTTAGAGGGTGTTAAAGGAACACAGAAGCTGTGCCTCTGAAAGTCCTTTTCCCAGATGCCAGGTGAAGAAAATGCCACTTAAGCGGAGTCTGCAAGAATATGTCAGAGGTAGCAGGAGACAGTGAGAACTGCCATCGAGAGGAATCGGTTTCTAGAGAGGCGTGAGAATCTGCTGGGGAGCTGCTAGCGGCAGTGGAGGGTGGGCCATTCTTTCAACTACAGGGATTTTTTCTTTTTTCTTTTTTGTATCACTGTCCATTTGATAGGCTAGAGATGCCAAGGAGCTTTTACTCAAAGTTTGGGGATATGTTAAAATAGCACACAAATTTCTCAAAGAATAGATAGCTCGTATTGATAATTACAACACAGAATGCGGGTTAGATGCATAATTTAGAACATATTTGCCAGCCTTGTGGGGGGTAGAGGGTTGCCAGGGAGGAAGTTCTGTCAGGAACTAAGCACTGCACACTTAAAGTCTGAGCACAGTGGAGATGTTCCAGGAGCAGAGAATACACTCACTGGCACGTGTGGGTGGGAGATGCCACTGTGATAACTTACTGGGTTAAAACAGAGAAGAACAGAGGAAGAACCTGGGAACTTTAACATTGCCTGGGACGTAGCCTGCACTGTCCAATCCTTGAGCAGCAAGCACTAGAGAAGCAGGGTGATGAAGAACGGGCAAATAAGATTAAGACATCTAGCTTTGGATGGCTATGCAGTAAGGAAGGTCTCTTACCTCCACAGCAACACACATCTAGCAACAAGGCACACCTCCCATAGTGCCGCTTCCAATGTCAAGCGCTCCGACGCACGAATCTCTGAGCAGTCCTATTCCAGTCACCACAGTGGGGTTGGAGGGAAAGGAGCTGAGAATAGACTTGGAAGTATTTCCTTATTTAGTGAATAAGAACGCTGAGAAAATTATAGCATGGGCAGTTTGATTACATATTTGATGGCCAGAGTTCTACAATATCCTATTATCCCGTATCCTGTGAGATGGAGTCACTCTTCTAATTATTGGAGTTAGGAAAGGCCTATGAACCTCAGGACTGATCTTCTCAAGAGTGTGAAAGCAGATTAGAAACACACCTCCTTGTGCTTTGTGCTTTGTGGTTATTTTTAAGCAACGTTTCAAGCCAGCTCTGTGACTGTTCACCCTCTCGACCTCCGTGGGGTGTGCACAGTGCAAGTGTTGGAGCAAGGTGATGCCGCCCTTACTTTGTGTGGACAGAAGGAAGCGCAGAGAAGTTAAGACTTTGCTGGTGGGCGAACTCCAGTCCTCTAGAAGCTGGCACTGCTTTGCCTGCCTAGACTACTGTTGTTTAATTTTCCAAACCTATTTATACTGAAAGCCCTTTAACCTCCCTTCTAGCCCTCCACCCATCAGAGGTAGTGGAAAAGAAAGGATATGGGGAAGTGGACCTGTTTAGAAATTGTTCTTTGGAGCAAATCCCATCTGCATTGTCAGGAAATCAGCAGTTCAGCTCTCAAGTCAGCGGTGGCAGCTCAGTCCACCTCATGGATATACCAGCAGTCCAGTTTGGTGGACTCTGAATAGCAGCAGCGGTGGCACAACCTAGCAAAGACAGCCAGGCCTCAGCGGAGCTGGCAGCAGGAGGACACCAGAGGTTCTCAGCTGTGCCTCTCAATGAAGCAGAGATGAACACAATGTGAGACCTAGAAGCACTGCACAGCGAGCCCTACCAGCAGGCCGTCACGGCCCTTCAGTCCTGCTGTCCTCCCTCCACACAGCACATGTCCTCCACAGCTCTTGCCCCAGCACGTGAGTCTGTCCCAGCTGACATCACTCTGCCAGTCAGCCGGAGTCCTCAGAAGCAGCAAGGAGCCAGGCATACCACTAGAAGTATTTTGGTGCATTTGACAAATGGAGCTCAGCTACGCAGTGTAAGGTGGACCAATACACGCATGTCGTTAGCAAAGATCCTTCCTCATGTGTCCTTTCACGTGTTTGCTTTAGGAAAGCATCCTTTCTCCTGTGTCTGCTTCAGGAAAACTTTCCTTCACGAGTCTGTCTTAGCCTTTCACCTGTGTCCACTCCAGGAAAACCCTCCTGCACGTGCTTGCCCCAGCAAAACACCGACGCAACTGACTTTCCAAGGAACCCTTAAGTTTCCACTTCAGACTATATGTCAAGACTTTGTCTCAATAAAAAGAAGATGAAGTACAGACTTGTCTAGAGTCTCGGGTGCAGCTTAGGTAATATTTTAGCCTAGATACATATGGTGGACAGTTTAAATTCAGTAGAAACCCCAAAGTCAAAGCTTTCATTCTTAAGAGCTAAAGTGAGCACTGCCCTCAGCTGTCACACCAGTTGTGTAGAAGCAGGAAGCCAGCTGTTTCCCATCCCTCTGATAAGGAAACTTAACAGTTCCTTAAAGGGAAGAAATAATTCTCTTAGTACTAAGTTCTGGGGGTAGAATTTAGTGTACAGTTTCTTATGTGCAAGATAATGAACTTTGTAATGAAATACAATCACAGTTTTGCAAAATTCATGGCAAAAAAACCCACACATACAAAAAAAAAAACTACTAGCCCATGAGAAGGGTAACATCCTAATTCCTGGGGCAGAAAAGGCAGTTAGCTAAGGAGAGTTTTCACAGTTCAAGATACTGTGAAATACTGGGTTTTGGTCATCTGGCATCATATGTAAAACTCAGAATGATAGTTTATCGGTTTTTAACTGTAACTTTGACGGGATCTGACCAATGGCTAGTCTAAGACTAAATTCTCTGGGAAGAGAAAGTCTGAAGAAGCTGTGTTTTGTTTTCTTGATGGACATTCGTGGGCTGTTAGATTTACAGGCACCAACAGCGACGTTTAGTTGTTAAATGTATACCGCCTGCCTGTGTTCCCAGCGCACAGAGGCTCATCTCAGCAGGGTGGAACACTGACACATGCCTAGACAGGCGGAGAGTTCCGGGGCGAGTTGGGGAGATGCAAACCCAGCATGTATTTCTTTTCCTTCACTTCCAAACACCCATCGACAGTAGTGATGTAGACATAAGGGATAAATCCATAGTGGGGGAGCAAAACGACTCTAAACGATACGGCATAGACTATGTGGAGAAATATAGCAAAGAAAAGGTGCAGCCCAGGAAGAGATGGGTAGGCTGCTGTCGGGGTTCTGGGAGACAAAGCCCTCTGGGATTTTTAACTTAGACTTTCCAGATATCACCATCAGGAGCTAAGAAAAAGCTGTTGCCAGTTTGTGGGATACATTCTTCTAGCTGGGCTGCCTGTCTGGCCACAGTGGGAGAAGATATACAGGACTCGATGTGCTGGGGTGGGCTACCCAGGGAGGGCCTCCACCCTCTCAAAAGAGGATTGTAGGAGGGGTGGCCTGGAGTGGGGGGTCAGTGAGAAGGATGTAAGGTGAATAAATAAAAATAAAAGAGAGAGACAGACACAGACAGATAGACAATAGTAGGGAGGTAGCGTATGGCCCATTCCGTTCTTTCTGTTTTTGAAGTAACTTTTGATACCATTTGTTTTCACTGCTTTCTATACACAATGAATTCCTGACCTTGTTTGGTCCTGTGTAAGAATTTGTATACTTATGTGTGTAAAAGTATTTGGCATACTAGAAAGGTAGAGCAGAGAGCAACATGACTCTGCTTTCATAACTAACTCAGAGGAAGGGTGGAAGATGGCTGCGTGTAGGGTGGAAACGCCTGTACTAAGACAATACCAACGTAACGTGCTCTTCAACAGGTAAGGTAGACCAATAAGTGGTCTTAGATAAAGTTCCTGTGTCTCCACGCCGCCCCAACCCCATCCGTATGCTCTGAAGGAAAGCCGCTCTGTCAGCAGTCCCTGCTGCCTGTGCTAAGCTGCTGCCGGGGGATGAGGCACTGCACACAGAGACCTCTGTTGCTTCACAGAGGTGAAGCCTATATCAGTTGTTTATACTAATCAGTTATTCTTGGGGTTGAAGTGATTTGAGGAGAAGTATTTGAGGAAAATATTATTTTAGTATTTTGGGGGAAAAATGCATGGACAAGACCACATAGAACAAATTGAATAGCTTCCTTCTACACACTCTCACCATATATACACCATACAATTTTTTAAAAATTGGAATGTTCACATTTGACTTCCTGCACTGGCCTAGAAGAGAAAAGAGAATTCTGATGTTTAGCCCAATGAAAAGGAGACACTTTGTTCACGTGTCAGAGAACTAAGATCTCAGCCAGGTGTGTGCAGGTGGGAAGCGTGCTGACTGCCAGTGACGCCGCAAAGAAGCTGGAGCCTCTGCAGAAGAGGGTCAAAAGCTTGGCTACAGCGTTTCCCATTGTTGGTGGCCAATCGTGGGCTTGCATGAAGCCTTAGGAATTGTACGGCGGCTCTCTCCGCTTGAAGCTTCTGAACGAGCGTCCTTTGGATAGTCACAGGAAGACCGAGGACATGGCAGAAGCAGAAGGTGGCAGTCTCAAGGAGGGTGTGACTGTTCTTGCAATAACAGCGTGATCCTTCTGTAATAGCAGCAGCTATATAAGCCTTCACAAGTCTAAGGGACAGAAAAACCTGGTCTTCCCAAAGGCCAAATGAGTGCGTGCATAATAGAAGTTAGAAAGTGAAACTCCCATCTTTGAGTAAGTGATGAACACAGAGAGAAAACTAGTGAAAACGAAAGTCCTTCCATTGCCGCTGTGGAACTGTGTCCTCTGGCGTGATGTGGTCATTGCCGTGTAGAATCAGAACACCCATACAGTCCCTCTTGGGAGGGTGTAAGAGTTCAGGAGGCAGCACCCGTGTCCCAGGAGGCCCTGCCTCTTCCTAAGGATAAAGTCCTTTCATGCTTGTTGGAAGAGGGAGACCTTTTCATTAGTGGTGCAGCTGCACAAAAGTTACCCATGTTTCTGTAAGCTCAGTAGATTCACCAAACTAGTCTTATGTAGACTCCTTTATTTGGTCTGTCGTTGTCCTGTGGTAAGGAGATGTTTGTTCAGGTCTCTCCAGGAAAAAAATTAACATAATAACTTTACAGTGGACTGTTGTCTTTTCACAGTGAACACAGTGGCATTTTGTTTTTTCAGACATACATGGGACAGTGATATAAACCAAGAAATTTTAAAATGTTGTCTCTCACTAAGAAAAACAAAAATATGAAATTATTATGAGTGATGTTCCTTGAGTTTAGGGTCTTTCCCTCGCACACATTGGTCTTTATAGTTGAAAGAGAAGAAAAAGGTGCTCAGAGAAATCTTAGGTATAAACTGCTTAGGGCTGGGGGCTGGGGCTGTAGCACAGCCTTTGTCTAGCATGAATGAAGGCCTTGGTTAAATTAAAAGACAAACAAAAACTCTGTAGGTGGTGGATTTTGTGCTAAGGTCCAAACTGGATTCTGGCCAACTAAGCCTGTGTTCTGTTCTTCCCTCGGTGGGTGGGAGGATCGGAGGCGCTCAGGACCGTGCTTCTCACTGCATCACAGTTCATGAAACAAAATCCACGAAAAACTACGAAACCGAGTATGTCAGGGTGTTACACTGTCTCTCTGTGCCTGAGGACCTCTGCAGATGTAATCAGGCCTGAACTGTTAAGAACACAAACTCTCATTTTCTCAGAGTAAGAGGATGGAAAAGGATTTTATTATCACAAAACTGAGAGTCATACAGTTCACATAGTGACAGGATTCAGGCATTCGAACACAAATATTAATCATTAGCATACTAAAGCAAACACTAAAGGGAAGTTAAATGTTCTGTAATAGGATTCAAGTGTGAGCCTGTGAGATAAAATGTGTGATAGCACTACAGGCCACATCTATAAAGCTGAGTTTTACACAGCCATAACTTCAGACTGTCACCATGTAAAAAACACTTGTGACATAGTACGGAAAAATCCAAATGCATAGTGCCTGTGCCCTGTGACTTTTCACTAAAATATATACAAGCAAGATGAAAGTTCATAAAACTGGTTATATGAACTGTAGTATAGCCATCAAAATGTAGGTAATTTTCCTGTTATATATTTTATATTCTCAGTAATGTTAGAGTTTGTGGTTAAAAATAAGTTAACCAGTCTTTCAGGAGTGGAGTCTGAATCTTGAAGTCTCATAAAGGTTTCTTGGTCAGTGTCCAGAAACCTGTGTGCAGAGTCTGAGAGTCCCGCTGTTTGCCTCTGCGGGAGGCGAGACCGATGTAAGCCCTCGGTACTGGTGCACCTTGCCTGCTGACTCTCTGGCCCTGTCACAGGCAGAGACTGAGCTCTGCATGGGTAGATGTGGTTGAGCATCACATCTGGAGTGTCACATCTGTCCTTGTCTCCTTCCATCTCTTGTAGGAAGTGCATTTTCCACCGAGCATGGCAAGCTTCATCTGCAGAAGGACTCCCTGAGTGAGCTGAGGAAGGAGTGTACTGCCAAGAGGTAAGAGCAGCTGAGCAGAGCCCACTTGTGGGCCCGCCTGTGGGCACGGTGGGAAAGCAGCAGTTTACAAGGCTGCTGCTAATTTACACGCGCGTGTGTCTCAGCACCCCGTTCACCACTCAGCAGATACTCGTGAACACCCACCGTGCATTGGCGCCATGCAAGAGCCTAGAAACAGGAACCCTCTCTCATCACCCAGGCCACAGCACCAGGCAGATATTTACACCCTCTTCTCCCTGCCTTCCCGCTCACCCTCCAGCTCGTTGGCCTGCAGACTTCTGCTTCTTGATATCCCATTTGATGACCCGCAATGCCCAGGGCATTGCTCTGAGCACTGGCTCTCCTACTGTGCAGCCCAACCCCAGTGCTGCTCTCAGGGAGTTCCCCTTCCTTCCTTCCTTCCTTCCTTCCTTCCTTCCTTCCTTCCTTCCTTCCTTAAGGATTTATTTATTTAGTTCATGTATGTGGGTGCACTGTCGCTGTCTTCAGACACACCAGAAGGTGGCATCGGATCCCATTATAGATGGTTGTGAGCCACCCTGTGGTTGCTGGGAATTGAACTCAGGACCTCTGGAAGAGCAATCAGTGCTCTTAACCACTGAGCCATCTCTCCAGCCCAGGGATTTCCTCTTAGGATACTATTTTTACCATATATTCCTCTTCTTAATATGGTGATTCTAAGCTCAATTTTCAGATACCATGCAACGAACTGGCATTATTCAACTATAGTTTTAGATTTTCCCTCAACATAAGACAGTGACAGTAGCTTTTCTCTCCCCAAACGTTAATTCCTAGCCACCTATGTTTCTTTCCTTACCTTCATTCCTTTCTGGGGCAAGCCCTGTCATCCTGCATTTTCCTTTGAGAACTCAAGAATCCTAGACCTAGAACAAAGCAGAGAATATCTGCCCTTGTTCTCCAGTTTGCAGGTAGGAAGGCCAGGCTCTGCAGAGTCTGCCCGGCTCACGGCAGAGCGCGGAGGGTCCAGTGCTCCCCAAGCGGGACTGAGTCTGTTCTCCATCATGCTGACTTGACAACACTTTTGACTCCAGATTTTCCCACAAGCAGAACTGTGTGTCTTGTGATAGAATTCAGTTCTGACCTTGCCAGACACCTCCTGACAGTTCCTACAGACTGGCACCCGGGCTAGACTCCAGCCGCTATAATGATTCCCACAAACTCATCCTTCAAATCAATTAATTGGCGATTTAATTGAGGGCCTCGAAGTTGAGAAAACATTGGTATTTACTGGTTACGGTAAGGGTTGTCAAGGATACAGATAAACTGCCAGATGGGAGGTGGCTCCGTGCCCTCTGTAGGCTTTTCTAGGTACCTTCGTAGTATGACACTCATGGGTCGGGCTCTGTCCTCCAGAGGTGATAACAAGAGATTCCTGTCCAGCCCTTCATGGGAGGAGGTGTGGGGAAAGCTGAAAACTAATCCCCTGCTCCTTAGGCATGATGTGACCCAGCACGCTCTGTCCTTGGAATGTCTCCTGAAACTCACCTCATTACCCTAATCACGTAGGCATTATCAAGAATAACAAAAAGTAACCCCTTTATTCAGAAAATTCCGAAGGCCAAAGGCCTTAGGCGCTCTGTGATTAGAGACCAGGCAGTCTAGCGCATTTGCTAGCATTCCGGAGGCAGCCCGCGGCTTTCCCTTCTGCTCTTGCCTGCAGTTTCTTTTAAATCCCTTCTGTTTTTAAGCTGCTAAGACAGCAGGAAATGTACTTTGTGCTGTTTTACGTTGGCCACGGTTTTAAAGCCGCTCAGGAGATGAGCTCTCATCTTACCCGACACCTTGGCATTTTGCTCAACCGTTCATCTTATTTTGTTATTTTTCTGATATCACAGGACAGTGTTTCTTGAGACAGTTATAACATGTAGCTGTGAAAGTATTCTTTTATCCCTCCCCCCAAACCCTGTTTTAAGGAAATGCCATATAAATCAAATCCTGAAATCAAGTCCGCTTCCCCAGTCACTGGTTAGTGAGTGTTCGGTGGGTATGGTGATAGCTCACTGCAGCTGCCGGAATAGTTGAGCAAACACTTGTAGTGCTCCTGGTGTGTAGTAATAGGTGCTCCTGGCAGGGGATTTGGTTATTATATTCGTTATAGCTCTTAGCACAGTGCTGGGCATACACAGCAGCCCACAGTATAAAGTTAACGGAACTGGCAGTGTTGGGAACAGGTCAGGACTCAGGATGGCTATCACTCTTGCCTCCTCTCCTGAAGTTCCCCAGGCAATTACAGACCACTTCCTGGTCTGTGGTTTAATTAGGTAGAAGTATGTGTTAGAAAGCACGCAAGCATCATGTTTTCATGAATGCCCTCCTCCTTTCTCCTTAGAGAGCTCTTTCTGAAGACGAACGCTCAGCTGACCATCCGTTGCAGGCAGCTGCTCTCAGAGCTTGCCTACATTTACCCAATTGATTTGGTAAGTCTCAAATTCCTGAAGAGATGGGGGATTTCGGAAAGATGATGCTTCTTGAACTTTCTTTTCAGTGAGAAAGTCATCGCTCTGTATGCTCTCTTATGATTCAGAGGAACTTTAAGAGAGTATCTAGGTCAAAAGTATATTAGACTCAATTGGGCAGAGCTGGGACAGAGCTCCACCCTCAAAGCACCTCCCATCTAAGCACAAAGGCCAAGTCCCATCCCTCGGACCCAAGTGAAAACTGGCATGATGGCAAGCTCTCGCCCCAGTGCTGGGGAGGTGGAGGCAGGAGGATCAGTTAGCAAGCCTCAGGTCCTGTTGAGAGACCCTGTCTCAAAAACAAGGCGGACAGGCCATATTGGGGAGTGCCTCCCAGAACTGCAGGGTTAACCTCTGCAGGGGGGCGGGCTCCCCCACCCCTCACACACGCATTTAGTCACCTCGGGTCCCAGAGTTTCATTGTCTTATATATCAGCTTGGTGGTATGAATTCGTATCATCAGAAACAATGCCAAATTATTTCTGGTTCCTTCAGAATCTTTATTCAACCATTCATTCGCCATTCCTGATGTTTCCTCTGATGTATTGCTGTTCATTAAGGTATTCCTGAGGCAACAGTCAGGACATTACATTTTTAATGCATTTTCTTAAAATCAATATAAAAGGTGATAGGGAAGTAAGTCTGAGTAGGGTTATTAACTAGAAAATCAAGTCTACTAAATTTCGTAGCTTCCTTGTTAATGATTATCAATTTAGTAAACTGATTTTCAGAGAAAAAGCCAATAGAATTTGAATTTGCTCCTAGAATCTTATTCGGTTGTTTATGGAATGGATATGGGTTAGCCAGAATGTTTCTTTTTCTTGTTTTAAAAACAGATATCATGTAGCTCCAGCTTCTTTAAACATGTGATGCAGTTAGGAATGAATTTGAATTCCTAGTCCTGCGGTCATGCCCCAAATGCTAGGAAGATATTTTATGATGTTACTTTCATATGCCCTTTTCTTTGGATAATGCACACGTGATTTTATTCTATCAAAATGTCAAGCATAACAGAATCCAGGGAAGCAGTGAGTGAGCCACCGTGTCCTCCCCAGGCCGAGCAGGCCCACTCTGGGCTGCATCTAAATGCTCTCACTGACCCGCTGGGTATGGTTTGTCTTGGTGGCTTCTTTGCTTTTCAGTACAATAAATTAATTTCATTCTTTGGTTAAATTCACAGAATGAGCATAAGGATTATTTTGTATGTGGTGTCAAGTTGCCTAATTCTGAGGACTTCCAAGGTATTTTCTTTTTATTTTTTATTTTTAATTATAAGAATTCGGTATATATAATGTGTATGGTAATAGAGTTATCCTGATAATGGATACCTATTACTTTGTCCAAATGGGATTTTAGGATTTCTGTACATTCCCAGTTAGAAGTACATAGACTTCTTTCCTTGTAGTAAATGTAGCAAAATGTTTAGCCTAATCTTGGAACAAATAATTACCGAGCTTTGAAGAACATTGCTGTTTGTGGTCAGAAACGTTCAGGTGGAGTTTATCTAATTACCCCATCTGCCTGCATAACACACGGACAGCTGGGGCGTGATATAAGAATGAGAGCCAAGAGACGGGGGATCTTGCTTCAAGTTCTAGGCACCATCTGTAGGCCATCCATGTCATGTCTGAGTTATTTTCCAGTCAGACTTCTATAATTGCTGTGAGAACTGGAATGCACCTGTGTCTTTAAAAGCTTGAGGGTTTGATTTTTCTTTAATGCTTATTAAACCAAAGGAAGCCTAAGAAGTGGCGTTAGCAGCAGGGTGGGGTGGGTGGGGCAGGGCAGGGCAGGGCTGCTTCCAGTTGTATATGGAGCCTTCACACCTCTTCAAACAGTACACTTTGGTGTTCATTTTATACGAAGTTGGGGTGTCCTAAAGCCTATGGTGCATTGTTATCCTCCTCACTCATTAAAAAAGTATTTCCTGGGGCTAGAGAGTTGCCCCAGCAGCCAGAAACACTGGCTGCTCCTCCAGAAGACCTGGGTTTGATTCTCAGCACCCACATGACAAACACAACATCTGGAACTCTAGTTCGAGATGATACAGCACCTCCACAGGCGTGAGGCACAGGCATACATGATACACAGACTTATGCAGGCAAAACACCCATACACATAAATTAAAATAATTGAAATTTTATTTGCTAAGTGCTCTTGAGAACAATTCCCACACTTTGGGGGACTTGAGGGTAAAGTAAGCTGACCCTGAGGATATGGCTTGGGAGAGCTGGCCCTACCACTTGTCTCCCATGCAGTGGTATGGACGAGGGAGAGATATCCCTGCCTGCCTCTCACCACCTACAGCAGGTGGGAGACCTGACCCTGGGGTCATGTGAGCAGGAGAGCAGGCCCTCCCCATCTGTCGCCAGTTATAGCACCTCGCCTGAGCAGCACTAGCAGAGCCGACCTAGTGGCTGGGATACAGGTGAGCCAACCCTGAGCATGAGTGTGGAGAACTGGCCCTGCCACTTATCTGCCCTGCAGTGACACGTGCAAGGGAGAGATGCCCCCTTACCTGGCTCCAAGGTCATCAGATGGGAGAGCAGGCCCTGCCCCTCACCTGCTGCAGCCCTTGGGAGAGCAGGCCCTGCATGTCCCCTGGCAGCACAGCAGAGCTGACCCTAATGGTGGGGGTACTGGAAGGCCAGCTTCGGGGGTTAGCATGGGACTGCTGGCCCTGCAACTTGTCCGTGCCCTCCCCCACCCTCGCCCTTTGTCTCCTAAGGCAGGTGGGAGAGCTGGCTCTGAGGTCATGAGAGCAGGAAAGCTGGTCCTGTCCTCACCTGCTGCAGCACTGTAGAGCTGGCCCTGAATGTGGGGGTTGAAGGTGGGTGAACCCAGGGTGTGAGTGTGGAGAGCCAGCCCTGCCTCTTCCTCCATAAACAAAGGTAGAATGATTTGCAAAAGGGAGAGGAGGGAAGGAGAGAGAAGATCAGAGCTATGTGATTGGAATATAGTAAGCAGCGGGAGGAAGAGAGGGTCAGAGGAGGAGAGAGCTCAGCGCGGCCTTGAGGCTGCTGGAAGGGGGCTCTGGTTCATTCTCAGTAAATGGCCAGTGCTTCTGAGGGGCTGAGGCCAGAGCTGAGCTGGGCTGTCGTCCCTCTGGCTGCTAAAAGGGAGTGGCCCGGTGGGAGCAGGAATCGCGTCAGTGGCAGTCTGCTACCCTACTCTACCCACAAGGTTTCTGGTTCTATTTTGGTTTTCTCTGAAGTGCCTTGTTCCCATGGCTTCCACAGCTGTCTACACTTGCTGGGTAAAGTGCTGGGGGAAGCCAAATGCATTCTTCAGTCCTTAAAACCGCACAGCAGCCCTTCAGTGAAGTCGCCCAAGAGCGAGACGGGAGATAAAAACAAAACAAACGCTTTAATTTTAGTTCAAGGTCCTGTTCAGCCCACTCCCTGAGAGCCAGTCAGAAGTTCTAAGAAGAATTCACGGTATAGTGTGTTCACATTCTGCAGGACACTTGTGTAGTGTAACAACACACATGCCCTGTTTGTTATCTGCCTGGCCAGGTGCTGAAGGATAGAGAGGATTAAGGCACTGATCTGGCCGTGGGGAGATTGTAGTTCTGCTGTGGGCAACAGATATGTAATTAAGCCAGGCAAGAAAGTAGTTATTGAATACATACTATGTTAGAGACTCAAAAAAGTGGGACAGATTCTCTTGGGAGGGGATCAGGAAAACCACTTCATAGAACCAGAGAATGTTTGAAAGCAGGGTAAGAGGGTGATTTAAGTTGGGTGAGTAGAAATGCAGCAGTATCGACCAGATAGTGATGGAGTGCCTGTAGTTACCGCACCGGGAGGCAGGAAGGTCAGGGGTTCAATGCCAGCTCCCATGACATGAGACTTCATTTCAAACATTGCAAGAGTAGTTAGTGTTTAATGTTATGTGGTTACTTTAGTTCTGTGAGAATTCCTTTTATAGATAATTACCTTGTTTTATTGTTTCAATTTTAAAAAGAGAAAGAAAGAGATGAGGAAAAGAGAGGGAGGAAAGAGAGGAAAATAAAATAAACTTGAGACTTTGGAAATTTCAAACATTTTTCCATCCAAGGACTCAGTCTTCCTTATTCCTGTCAGGATGCAGCTTTCTTGTCTTTTAAAGGTTTTCTTTTTCTTTTTTCTTTTTTTCTTTTCTTTTCGGTTTTTCGAGACAGGGTTTCTCTGTGTAGCTTCGGCTGTCCTGGAACTCACTCTGTAGACCAGGCTGGCCTTGAACTCAGAAATCCGCCTGCCTCTGCCTCCCAGAGTGCTGGGATTACAGGCGTGCGCCACCACCGCCCGGCACTTTCTTGTCTTTTAAAATGACCTCCTGAGCATCCGAGGACTTTTTAGTGTGCTCTAGCAGTGCATTCTGGGAGAGGTTCTAGGAAACGAGCATCCAAGGGGTTTTCTCGTGATGTCCATGAGCCTTTGCTAGATTCGGATTAACACTGCATGGGTCAGTGATGTTTGGGAAACTCCCTCGGGCCCTGCACTTATTATGCTTTTCTGAATGAGTAAGTTATTGTTAGAGCGTGCCAGAGAGAGCTGGACACAGTGCGAGGAAAGGGTCCAGAGGGGAGCGTCATCTGAGTTCCATTGACTGAGACATTTAGTTTAAAAAAGAGAAATGAAAAGAAAAGAAAAAACCCAATGTTTGTGCTTTTGTGTTTTTAAGTAATCCATAACCCGAGAGCCTTTTGTGGTAATGAGACCCAGGTGTCCCCTGTGTCTGTGTCCCTTCATGCAGCCATGATTTCTTGGAAAGGAGAGTCCATATGTCAAACAGTGTTTCACTGAGAACATGGAATGACTCCCTAACTGCTGTGGCACTGATTAGTCTTAACTATTTTATCCTGTCTGGATCAGAGGATGTTGGGTCCCTTAACAGAGGAGCTGCCTCGGGGACTGGGAAGGCGGGATGGTAAGACCTTTGAGATCACTCGGCTGTGCTCAGATGCATTGAGATATGAACAGTTTGTCCAGTATAGGACTAATGGAACGCTGAACTGATTTATAATGTTTGTGTAGCTATTGTGTGTTTGTATGAATTTTTATCATAAAGATTACACAAAAGTTCTAGCTTTGAATGGCTGTCTATATCTTAAAAACAATTCATAAACACCCATTATAAGGGAGCCATCCGTGGCTTACGGTTTTGCTTTCAAGCTCTTCGAACACTGTCGAATTAGTATCATTTCACATACCTAAGTCTTACAGTTCATTTCTCTGCTCCCAACCCTCCTCCCTCCCTTCCTCGCTCCCTCCCTCCAGCTTCTCACTAGCAGAAGTATCATTTGTGACCTTTCTACCCCCTAGAGCAGCCTAGGAACCCCACGCCTCTGCTCTGTGTCAGGTGTGGCGGGCATCGTTAATGCCTGCTAGAAAAGCATAGCTCAGAGGACCGTGTTCTGGCTTTGCCAGGTAAAACATCTTTCAGATCTCAGGATGCTGGGAACCTTAAACCTTTTGGTTTTCAGCTAAAATGATTGGCAACAGACTGTGGCATCTGAGGTTGCATGGCCTGCAATCACTGTAATTAACCACACCAGCTCCCATTTTCCCACTGGAGGCTCAGTGGTCTTGGGGTGGTGAAAGTGACTTCCCTACCAGGAGGTGGTTTTCCTTTTGAGGGTATTGAAATACCCCTGGGCCTTGTAAGGCTGCATGCGTGATCCTTTTAAAATGCTTTTTAATATAAAGCTTCAATATTGGAAATCCAACACCACAGTGTTTAACTGTGAGGCTGGTGGAGCGCTAAGACCTGGAACGGGAAACAGTGTAGGGTGTTTAATAGGTAGAGCGGGGGTCTTGTGGCTACAGCGGTGACCGTGAACAGCCCGAACTGAAGCTCATTTCCAGCATTACTGAGCTCTGTTGTCAACTGTTTCCTTTGAGTTTTCATTTCTGTGCATACACCTCTCCTCGAGATTCCCTTTTAGGTTTACATATAAGCAAAATTGGTTTTGCTCACTGGGGAGGTGATGTGAGATCAAGTCTTTGTTCTTTTAATAAAGATGTGTATATAGTCTAAAAACATGCAAATGTAGTTTTTCTTACCATTATCCTTTTAGTAATTTGAGAAGCATGTAGATGCTTGAGATATTAACTGCAAGTGGTTTGTATTTGGCTTTTTTGGAAAGTTCGTCAAAAGACTTTTTTGTTGCTTCCTGACAATTCTCAACCCCTTTCCTACCAGGTTATACAGGAAGGGGAGGCTGAGTGTTAGGCCCGTGGTGGGAAAGCTGATGGATGCGCAAGTGCAAGCCCCTCGCGCCCTCCTCCTCTCCTTTCAGGGAAGGTGCTTTCCACACAGGCCTTTCGCTTTGAGGAAGGTTTTTAGTTTGGTGGCTCTGCTCGGCCTGGAAAGCGGGACGCTGAGTTTTCCACTTTGAAGGCTCCCCAGTCTCAGCCATGACTCCAGACTTAGATGTTGGGGGCAGCATATTTTCAGGCCTTTTTCAACAGGTTTTCCACTCATCCCACTGCTGGTGGCTTTTACCAATAGGATTCTGACCAAGCTGTCCCCCTGGACCTCATCTGTGCCACCAGGGAATTGATGGTATTGCGTGCCATGATCATCTAAGATTTCTCTTATGAGAGAATTCATAATTTAAATTACTTTTGTGACTGGGGAAATACCTCCAGTATTTATAAAGTGCTTGTCATATGAGCATGGGGAGCTGAGTCCAAGCTCCAGCACCCGTGTAAAAAGCTGTATGTGGTAGTGCATGCCTGGGACCCCAGTGTGGGGAGAGGGGTCCCTGAGACTCAAGTTAACTCAGCCAGATCAACGAACCCCCTAAACAAGATAGACAGCTCCTGAGAAATGACACCTAAGGTTAATTTCCAGCCTGCGCTGGTGTGTGTGTGTGTGTGTGTGTGTGTGTGTGTGTGTGTGTCCAGAGCAGCATGTGCCCCCACTGAGCCACCTTCAGCCCCCATCACAGACCTTAACCACTGAGCCGTCTCTCCAGCCCCCATCACAGACTTTTCACGTGCACTTTTCCATCAGTACAAAACTATGACGGCCCTGGGATAGTGCAGTCAAGTGCCGGCTACATCCTAGAACTCCAAGCTGAATGAGTAGACACTGTCTTTGGTTTTCTAACAAGGCTCTGCGATAGTGTGGGAGAGTGTGTGCAAGGACAGAGGCTAGGTCGGGCCCACTTACGAACTGTTTTAGTGGGCAGTTCTTTAGTCTCTTTGAGCCTTAGTTTTGTTTTGTTTTTATGCTAATCTGTAAAATAGATGAAACAACACTAAAGGAGAATCCAGTTTAGTATGTGTTGGTGAATGAATGAAGTGAGTAGCAGTAAGTAGTATTTGTCTATAGGACGATCAAAGAGAAGAGAAGAGCCGTGTAGTTCAGGACAGGGACTTGGCTCACTGAGCAGGGTGGTGGGGTGCATGCCTGCCTCAGAAACCTAGTTACACAGACATTGACTATGTAAATGGAGCAGTACGAAAATAGGATTAGTAATAGAAGTTGAAAGTGTCCTGAGTCGGGCCATAGCAAGCGCAGCCATTTAGACCTCTGTCCCTTGCTGGTGTCCCAGGCCTGCATGACGTCTGCACATGTGTGAGCTTTTTAGGGCACTTAAGGAACACTGAATGCTAGGTGGGACATTGATCCTCCCGTTGCATCCCTTCAGTTCTGAGAACTAGAATAATCATTTATAACCTTATAGGTAGGAGTAGAAATATAAATGGTGAGTGTTTAGAATATAATTGTCTATAGCTTTTTAAAAGCCAGAAGCTTATGTTTATATGACACATGAGTTTTCTCCCGTTACTTTCATGTAAGTTACATGACAAGGTTGTATTAGCAATACGGTTTGGAACATTAACTTCATTGTGGGACCTATTTCACCTTTGTCTCATCTGAGATTTCCCAGGCTTCTTTGTGCAGCATTGCCTTTATCAGTATCTGAAGCATACCTCATAGGGTGGTGGTGTGGGCTTTCGCTTCACTTCAGAATGAGTGATCTCTACGGCATTTGGACTCTGTTACAGTAGAACCTCTGACTGATCACAGAGACTCAAGTATTAATTTCTCACTTTAAAAGGATGTGAAAGAAAGTAGCGGCTATTCTGGCACACTAAGAGCTCTCCGTAAGATGTCTGTCATGGACTGGAGAGACGGCTCAGCAGTCAAGAGCACTGGCTGCTCTTCTGAAGGTCCTGAGTTCAAATGCCAGCAACCACATGGCAGCTCACAACCATCCGTAATGAGATCTGACGCCTTCTTCTGGGGTGTCTGAAGACAGCTGCAGTGTACTTACATATGCCCATCACATGTTGACCCAGCACACTACGCACTGGGAGGTAGCTTTACGTATAGCTAGTAGGTACGGTTTCAAGCCTTATTAATGTGTTTACATTTGCATAAATTAACATAATTAGCTGGTGATTAATATTTTACTTACCACATACTTGTATAAGACTTCTTCGGCGCTGCATTCGTAAGGTAAACAGTTGTGTTCTTTTCCTCTGTTTTCATATTTACAGCAAAAGATGATGGAAGCATTGCTGTTGCCCTTGGTTACACTGCTCATTTGGTCTCCATGATCTCCTTCTTCCTACAAGTGCCCCTCAGGTATCCCATAATCCATAAGGGATCCCGATCCACAATCAAAGATAACATCAACGACAAGCTGACAGAAAAGGAGCGAGAGTAAGTGTCTTTCGTTTGTGTAACATAAGCTGACTGGAAACGTGGGTGAAATGCTGAAAATGCTGGAGATATGAAGTGTTGTCTATGGAGGACAGTTTCCACATGACCCCTGACCTTTGTGAAGTGTACCTCCTGACATGGCAAGACATGACTAACTGCAGCAGGGAGCATGGCCGAGCGTGAAGTGCGAGGCGTGTGTGCCGAGGCTTTGGTCTGATCCTCAGCACTGTAAATAAACTCTGAAAAGCCTACAGCCCAAAGAAGAACCCAGAAAGAGCGGATACTGCTTAAACTGAAAGTTAGTGAGACTGTAGCACAGCAGTTTGCGGAGCATAGCTGTGTGTGGGGTCAGGAATATTTACACCCTAAGTACATACATCAGAAAAGGTATTTGAAAGTAACTTATCTAAGTCTCAAAGTGACACCACAGCTGAAGAATGGTCAGCAGAAGCTTGGGAAATCAGTGGGAGGAAATAGTGAAGGTCAGAGTGGGGATCAGCCAGGGTGCTGTGCAGTGGGTGCACAGGACAGTGGGATGGCCGCACAGTGGGGTGGCACACGACAGGCAGAAGACTTGCTTTTCTTTAGAAAGAAAAGCAAGAAGACATTTTAGAATTTAGAAAGAAAAGCAAGAATAACAGATTGAGGAATAAAAAAGGAGAAACACCACAATTGCACATACAGGTGTCAGAAAGTGAGGAGACCATGCAGACAACTTTAAACTAATACTTTGGAAATTCTAGCCAAGTGTCTTAATTTCTAGAAAGACACTCCTTTCCTACATAAATAATTGGCATTCAGGAAACACCAGAATAAGGCTGATATGTGACCTGTAATCCCAGCAGCTCTTAGCACCTGGGAGGTGGGGTTAGGACCATAAGGGGGTGGGGGAATCAGGCACCAGTGGCCACACAAGGAATGGGGATATGGAATATTCTAGATGAATTCTGGCTTCACATTAAAGCCATCTTGAGAGCCTTAAAAACTGAGCCTTTAACCGTTAGTGCCACAACGATCAGTGGCACTCAGATATGGGTAATAGTTACAGCTTCATTAGTGGTCTGATGTATAATGTGATTGAGAACCACTGTCCTAGTTAGGAAATCTTGTTTCCATGGTATGAAAAATTAGATATTGCTGTGTCTACTTGGGGAGCTTGGAAGCAGTTTAGCATCACTGTCTTTAGAGGTAAAGTGAGCTGTGCAGAGAAGAGGGATCGTAACGGCTTGGTCAGCCCTCAGTATCCGTGTGCTCCACCTCTACTTGTGAATGCTGCATCTGTGGCTGAGCCAACATTCAATTACAAGTACTGTGCGGGGCGATTGTGTCTATATTGAACAGTTATACTCTAAACAGTACAGTAAAACTTTTAAAGTTTTTTTTTAAACTTTTAATTATGTGTATATATATGTGTGTGGAGGGGATGTTATACTGGAGGTCAAAAGAAGTCATCAGATATACTAGAGCGGCTGTTATAGGCAGCCGTGCACTGCCTGATGTGGGTCCTGGGGACCGAACTCAGGACCTCTGCAGGATCAGCATAAGCCCTTAACTGCTAGGCATCTCTCAGTATATCAGCTATTAAACCACTGATAAATGGTGTTGCTGTATTTACTTACAGGTGTCTTTAGCACCCACTCTGTTCTTGGGTGTGGACCCCACCAGTGCGGGTGCTGGAGCCCCACTCTGTTCTTGGGTGTGGACCCCACCAGTGCGGGTGCTGGAGCCCCACTCTGTTCTTGGGTGTGGACCCCACCAGTGCGGGTGCTGGAGCGCCTGCTCTGTTCTTGGGTGTGGGTCCCACCAGTGCGGGTGCCAGGTCTTGTGGCAGGCATCAGATAGTAGGACTTAGAAGCAACTTAAAAGTGCTCTAAAGCAGACTGTGACTGTGTGGGCTATGCGCACACGCCCTGACATGTGTAAGGGATTTGAGAATCATGAGTTCTGGCACCCATGAAGGATGGTGGGAATCAGGCCTCCTCAGATATTAAGGGATGATTACATGTCTGGAGGAAGAAGGCTTTCAGTTAAGGAGCATGTGAATCAGTGAGATCAGTACCTTGTCCAATGTTGTGATTGATTTGAGCCCAAGCATTTTTTTTCCCAGTTTAAAACCATAAGAAATTGAAGGAGAACCTATAATATATTTGACAAAGGGAACATGAGGTGATTTTCTTCTTAGATTTTTTTGAAATATCAATTTGAAGTTTATGTAACACAAAATTCAAGATTTTAAGTGTCCAGTGTATTTAAGTTCATTTTCAATGTTGTGCAGCTAGCATGCCTATAGTTCTAAAACCCAAAGCCTGCACCCATGAAACAGCTGCTCTCTAGCCTGCCCCTCCTCAGTCCCTGGCAACCATCAATCTGTTTCTGTCTCTATGAATTCTTCTATTTTGGATATTTTATATAAGTAGAACCATACAATATGTGACCTTTTTCTTCCTGGCTTCTTTCGGTTTGCATAATGTTTTCAATGTGTCTGTGCCGAAGCAGGGCTGAACTTCATTCATTTTTATGGCCCAATAATTTTCCAGCAAGTGTGTGCACCACCACATCTTGTTTCCTCGTTCCTCTCTTGATGGACGTCTGGGTTATTTCTACCTGTGGCTCGCATGAGTACTGTCGCCTTGAATATTTACTCATGGTTGTTTGGATGCCCATTTTCAGTTCTCTCCTTCACCCCTGAGAAGTTGCTGAGTCATGTAGTAAGTCTGCTTAACTCTGAGAGGAAGCCCAGGGGGCTGTCATGGCGGCCCTGCTGGTCTAGTCCCAGATGTGAAGCGTGCCCTCTGTGGGCTCGCTTGCTTATTCCCTTACTGAATGGTGCTTTTTTCCCCTTATACTTAGGGGACAGTCTGTGTATCTTTTTTGATGAAATGTCTCCTCTTATCTATTGCCCGTTTTCTAATTGGGTAGTTTATTTTTGTTGTTAAGTTGTAAAAGTTATTTATGTATTCTGGAAAGTAGACCTTTATCAGATGAGTGGCTTGCAAGCATTTTCTCTCATTCTATGAATTGTTACAGTTTAAATAAAAAAATAAAGCCAATGTCATGTGCCTTCTTGTATTGTTAGAGCAGAGGGGCTTCCAGTGGGCCCATTGTCAGTCCCACCCGCCCAGGAGCCGCTGAAAGAACCAGTCACACCCTACTTCTGGAGCCAGGGTTCACCTCCATCTTTTCAAAGGACAACCTTTGTCTGTCTAAACTGACTCCAAGTCTAGTCTGTGCTATTTTAGCTGTGTGTGTGTGTGTGTGTGTGTGTGTGTGTGTGTGTGTGTGCGTGCGTGCGCAGGTATGCTAGACTTTTTTTTTTTTCATTTTTCATTTTATTTCTTCTTCCCAGCTCCAGAGGCTAGGAAGTTCAGGTCATGGCCCTGACTTTTTCTCTGTTCACTGAGGCCAGCTCCATCCCTATTGCTGCATCTTCTAGACTGGAGGAAACTGTGTTCTCATGGAGGGGGAGGGAGGGAAGGCATGTAAACATCAAATTCCTCCAGGCAAGTCCTTTTGCCATAGCTTTAAATCCATTCATGACAGCAGAGTCCTGATGACCCCACCCCATCCCACTTCAAGAAGAGGGTCCATCTGCCAATGCTATTGAACTGGGATTACGTTTCTGGCATTTTCGTACACCAACATTCCGATTGTTCACTCTTCTTTCTGAGTGCAACCCCTAGTCACAGTGTTCAGTGTCCTTCCGTGGGGGTGTAAGGGCACGAGTCTAATAATCTGCTCTTAAGCCCATCTCTCCATAATTAGGCGGTGCTGGTTTAACCACCCCTGTACTGTTAGGAAGAAGCAATTAAAGGAGTTCCTTCACAGCCTGCTTGGTGCTCTTGGTGCATAAAATGTCTTTAATTCTGATACAGTTGAGTGCTTTTGTTGTTTAGTGCTTGTAATTGTCACATCTAGAACCCACTGTTCAGTCCAAGGTCAGGTTTATCCACACACTCCCATTACTGGCTTGATCATTTTCTTTGCTGTCATTTTGTTTTGTGGTGTTGTTGTTGTTGTTGTTGTTGTTGTTTTGAGACAGGGTTTTTCTGTGTAGCCCTGACCATTCTGGAACTTGGTCTGTAGATGACCAGCCTTGAATGCAGAGATCCCCCTGCCTCTGCCTCCCAAGCGCCAGGATCAAAGGTGTGCACCACCCCTGCCAGCTGTCATTTTAATCTTAAAGGTGGCTATTAGTTCCATTTTGAATGATTAGTTTTATTATTTGTAGTATGTTGAAAGGCTGTTCTTTCTCCCTTGAATGGTCTTGGCATCCTTGTTGCAAAAAAATTGATCGGTCATGGATTATTTCTAGGCTCTTAATTCTCTTTCAGTGGCCTATGTGTATGCTTTTAAGCCAGAACCATAATAATTGCAGTTTTGAAGGGCAGGAACTCCAGATTTGTTCCTTTGCAGTACTATTTTGGCTGTTGGGGTCCTTTTCAATTCCTCAGGAATTGGAGGATCAGGTTTGCCAACTCTGAATGATTTTGAAGATGATTATATTGCCATCTGATTAACGAGTATTGTCATCTTACTGGTAATTATTAGTAACAACTCGTCTTTGTTTAGGTCCTTTTCTCTTCCTCTTGGCAATGTTTTATACTTTTCAACATACAAGTCTTGCATGCCCCTGGTTAAATTTCTGTATATTTTATTGTTGTTGCCATTTCTCTCACAGTGTTTGAATTTTCTGTATCTTGGTCCATGTTGTTTTCAGCAAACAGAGTTTGAATCCGCTCAGACCTGGATGCTTCTTGCTTTGTCTTGGTTTTCTTCGCTAATTCTCTGCTACAGCCTCCAGCACAGCACTGAGTACCGTGGGAGAGCAGGCGTATCTCTTCATCCTCAGAGAAAGCGCCTGGCCCTCTGACATGCAGGACAGTGGATCTCATCAAGTGGATGATCAGGGCTTGCACGGCTCTCTGCTCTCCCTGTGGTAGAAGTCCACCTGCCACATAGGCATAGTCTGTAATCCTATTCACAGGATTCAGAGTGCTGTACATGTAAGGCTGTCATTTTTTTTGTTTGTTTGTTAATGTGCATCTGGCTTTAGGATCGGGGTAGCCTGTCCTCCTAGAAGAAGAAAGGAATTGGTCCCACTCATGGTCAGGCCCTTTGGAGAGTTTGAGGGAGCCTATGAACCCTTTCATTAATGATTGTTTGAATTCACCAGTGAAGCATCTGGTCCTGGACTTTTGTTTAGAGATGTCTCCGGGTTCTGAGATGTGTCTTCTTGTTCTGCTTCTGTCCCAGGGTTTCTGCATCTGCTCCGTCGCTCAGTTGTGTTTGTAGGTGTCGACCTACACCATCCAGGTCGTCTGGCCGGCTGGTACAGTTAGCTGCATGTACTGTTTTCTGGTAATCACTCCCTCTGTCAGGTCTCTGCTGTTGCCTCCAGTATCTGATGAATCTGTGTATCTGCTTTTACTGATTTGTCATGGCTTAAAGGTTTGTCAGTGTAGTCAGACTTCTTAAAGAAATATTGGTTAGCCTCACTGATTCCATTGGTTTATATACTCAACTTTGTAAACTGCAGTCTTTATAATATCCTTCATTTGCTAGGTGTTTTATTGTTCTTTTCTCTTTTTCCAGTTTATATGATATAAAATTTTATTGAGCTATTTTAATAACAGTGTTGGCATCTATTTCTGTATGCTGTGTTTTGTTTCATTTGTCTCACTGTATTTTCTGATTTCCCTTGTGATTTTTTTTTTCACTAGCCCATTGGCTAAGGACATGCTATGTGACTTTATGTATTTATTTTAGAATTTTTTTTAGTTACCCTTTCATAGCTTTTATCTCATGGTAACTGATTATTTCTATAAGTCCTTAAATGTATATTTATTTTGTGAGCTATTTTGGAGAATACCACACATGTACCGAAGAAGAACATGCTTTCAAAGACAAGAACATGCCTTACCTCCACATGAGTGTATGTGTTGGTGTGTGTATGTATGTGGTGTGTATGTGTGGTTTGTATGTGTGTATGTATGTGTGTGTGTGCACGCGCCAGGGTGTGTCGCACGCTCAGTGCGTGTGCGCATGTCAGCGCGGATCTGTCAGGTCTGGTTGCTTACAGTGTCATACCAGGTGCCTTGTGATCCTTAGTCACCTTGTGCTTGGATGCTCTCGACATCACCGCAGCCTTTAAAGTAAGGATGTCTCCATCTTTCCTCAGTTCTGACTGTGTTTGCTTCATGTATTTTGGATTGCTGCAGTATACTGCATATATTTTACGTGTATTCAACTCTCTGTGGATTAACTCTTTTATCAGTATATAATGACCCATCTTCCCATGTAGAACATTATTTTACTAAAAGAACATTTTTTCTGTCTTTAATTCAATAACCCTTAGTTCTCTTTTGATTATTGTCTGCCTGGAATATTTTCCAGTTTTTAATTACTTTGTTTTAATAAATTAATTAATTAATTTATTTGTGTGTTGGGCAGTGGGGCAAATGCCGTGTCATGCCTATGAAGGTCAAAGGACAAGTTAAAATTTCTTTAAAAAACTTTATGTCTGTGTACCATGTATATGTATAGACATGTATGTATGTATGTATGTATGTATGTATATGCAGTAGCTGAGGAAGCCAGAAGAGAGCATCAGATTCCCTAGGATTGAAGTTACAGAGAGTTTCAAGCTGTCATGTGGTTGCTGGAGATTGAACTCAGATCCTCCAGAAGAGCAGCCAGTGCTCTTAACCACTGAGCCATTTCTCCAGCCCCCGAAGGACATCTTTTAAAATATCAGTTCTTTCCTTCTATCTTGGGAGGTGGGGGTCCCAGGGATGGAACTTAGGTTGCCAGGCTTGTGGGCATGCACCCTTCCTCCCCAGTCATCTCATTAGCCTCTTTTTCATTTTGACCCTGTTAGAGGTTTGGTTTGGTTTGGTTTGGTTTGGTTTGGTTTGGTTTGGTTTGGTTTGGTTTTTGAAGACCCTCATTCCAGAAGGTCAGAGTATTAGAAGTTCTTCAGGGTCACCATTGGCTACACATGGAGTTCATGCCAGCCTGGGATACAGAAGAACTTTGAGTCCTCACATATTGCATCCTCATCTGTTAGCTGCCACTATTGCATTGAGTCTTGAGCACACTTAGACACTCAGATGCATCAAATTCCCAGAAACGTGCCCAGGTTTTCCTCCCGAGTGGGTGTGCACAGTTTGCTTGCCTGCCAACTCCACGAGTGTTGCCTGTGCTTCAGCACCGAGCTCTGACAGGACGCTCACCCTGTGGGCAGCCTCTCGACAAGTTACAGCAGACACATTTTTGTAGGAAGGATCTGCTTTGCTCCCCTAAGAAGCGACCACAAGCTCCATGCTGGGCGTGCAGGCCGCTGTGCAGGAGCTGAGCTGCAGAGATGGATCCAGGGCACCGTTTCCCTCCTGACTTGATGTTTGGCCGAAACCTTTGACTGTTTTCCAGAGTTTTGACAAAGTTGGTTTTGACATTTTAGCTTGATTTATTTTTTTAACATTTCTAGAGGATCAGGCCCTTTGTGTAATCCCCTCCACCGTTTTCTCTGACATCATTCAGTGAGTGATGAAAAATGTCACCTGTAAGAGATGAAAGGACTCTACGTGATATTAAACACGAGAGACAACCATGGTCAGACAAGTGCGTGTCTGTGTGGTGTGCATGTGTGGGAGGTTAGACCTACACATAAGCCTGCATGCCACGATATACATGCGAAGGTCAGAGAACAGTTTGGGAGTCGGTTCTGACCTGCAGGCTCCTGTGTCAGGTTCTGGTCACTGGGCTTAACAGCAGGTAATTCGACATGCCAAGCAGCCTCACCTCCCTGAAGCATGGCTTCCTCCCCACCTCTCAGCCCGGCTTCCATGTTTTCAAAAGAAAATGTCCCTCCAGATTTTTATCAAGTTACATAATAATCTGACTCTCTATGTGAGTTATATGGGAAACTGCTTTAGAAGCTAGAAGAAGGTCTATGTCTTAGGATGTTAAGTATTCTTCAGAGCAGCTGTATAAATTGTGAAGGGTCGGTTGACTGTATGAGGAATTCAACAGTCTCTGTGGCTTGGCTAGACTTTTGCTGTTTACAGCTCTAGTTTGTCAGGAGTCAATGAATTTTGGTTTCCACTGCGTCGCCCTTTTCCTGAAACCCATTGTACTCATTGACTAAGTGTGTATATTTTTGATGTTTTAATGTCAATGAAAGTGAAGTTCATCTTATAATTATTAGTATGTTGTATTATGCATTCATCTTTGCATTACCTCAGTTAATGGTGCAGTTCAGAATTGATGTTTTAGATTTTGTGAGCTATTAAACATTCAGGCTGATTTTATGAAATTTTAGAAAATCCTTCAAATCCTTTCTGGAACAGCAGAGATGTAGAAATATATATGTAGAAATAAATTTATTGATTATGCTTATTGATTGAATCAACCTGTCAGTTGAGGGTTATTCTGTCCCAGACACTGTGAGAGTAGGTTAGACATGGTTTGCTTCTTTCCTGAAGTTTCCGGATTGGTACGAACCTTTCCGGGCATTCAGAGTAAACCATCTCAGGGCATTTAATGGAATCAGGGCTTCATGGGAGATGGAAAGTAAGAGCTGAATGACTCATTGGACAGATTACAGTTAATGTCCCAGAGGCCCGGGATTCTCTCAGCCGCTGCCCCGTCTGGTTGTCTGCCTCTGCAGGCAGTTGCGTGTGACATAGCTAGTTCATGACTCTTCGTGCAGGTTGGAGGAAGAGAAATCACTCTGGCCAGTTAGAAACGGCTCCGGAGCGGTGCCTTGCTCATTCCAGACTGTCTACCCCACAGAAGAAGGAGAAACTCTGAGGTCTTTGCCACAGGTCCCTGTAAGACTCGACCACTGAACAGGCAGGGCTTGCGGTGACCGTCCAGCTGTAGCTCGGGTCTTGCTTCCCTCACTGAAGACTAACGTGCTAACATGCAGATTTCCAAAGTGGTTTTGAAAGAAAATGTATTGTTGATTGCTTCGCTGCTTTCGATGTCTGGAGGATGACACACACTTGGGACAGAGACCGGGATGCCCCTGGCTCGGCTGGGCCCCACAGGCCAGAGTAGAGGCTTTTCAAGCTCTCAAAGGTGTCTGATAGATTTTTTTTTTTCAGTTTTTAAGGATAGTTTCCCCCCCCCCCCTTTGCTTTATTTTCAGACGGAGAAATGGGGTGGTATAACTGCCAGGTACTTTTGAAACTTTCTGGCCCTTCTACAGAAGGACTTTGTGCATCTCTAAAAATGGGCAGCTTGGGTTTTCCTGGTGGGCTTGTTGGAATCTGGGAAATATGATACTGTTCTTCACACTCCCCCAATTTTTTTTCTTGTGCTTAAGTTTATTCCTTTTGTATGACTATGACCAAAATCCCAGGAATTCCCTCTTTATCTGACTGAGTCTGATTTCTTTGGGAAATTAAATTTCTAGTAGCAAAGAAATTGTGATATGTCCGAGCTCAGATGGTATTGAGCCACGTTCACAGCCGTCCCTGTAGACCTGGTTCTCATGAAGGCAGAGAGCTATCACCTTGCTTTGTGACCCAGTCTGTAAAAGGGCTGACCACACAGGCCCCCAGTCTCGAGTCTTTTCCTTTTCTTGTAGATCCCAAGGCAGGCCTGGGGGTCCATGAAGGTTGCTTTCTCCTTTAGCGGCAGAGTAGCTACAAGTGTCTCTGTTCCCTCAGCCTGCCGCTTAGCTGCCAATGCATGAATGAATGAATGAATGAATGGGATTTGTTTTTCTGGTGCTGTGTTGTTGAGCAGAGAGGAGTTACTTTACTTCGTTCATGCGTGTGGCGAGTGCCTGGGGTTTCACTGTTGGAGCATCATAATGGGAACATTAAGTGACGCTCCAGGCTCTCGTGTGGAGCACTGTGACTCTCTCCTCTTTTCTGTCACCCACCTCGGCATTGTTACCTGTCAACAGCATTTTAAAAGATAACTAGGTTCCTTTCTGTAAAAGCTCTCAGCGTCTGTTCCTTAGTTGACCCTGTTTCTTTCCATGATAAAGTATTGAGACAGAAGCCACTCCGTGATCTCAGCTCACAGCTTGAGACACAGGCCACCTCAGCAGGGAAATCAAGGCAGTAGAAACTGAAGCTGCCAATCACACGCATCTAGGATCAGGAAACAAGTCCAAGGAGTGTATCTATCATAGAAGCCGCCACTGGGGAGGGCTTAAACCCAGTGTGTTCAGAGCTCATGGTCCCAGCTGGCCTGCTCTAGCCTTCCGGTCGCGTCCCCAGCTCACACTGAGTCACAGCCTGGGTTCCTGAACAGCCGAGCACCTGGTTGTCCATGTGCCTCGTGTTACTCCTGACTTGTTACTCAGTGTCCATCCTGACCTTCCCTAGCCATGTCCAGACTCAGAATCACGGCTGCACGTAAGCAGAAGCCCTTCTCTATGGAAGGCATTCCTTATGCTCCTGCCACTCGGCGTTCTCTGATCTCTGTTGTCTAGGAAGCAGCTCTCTGAAATGAAGCACTCTGGTGTATGTGAATTGAAATTTAACAGCACTCCGGGTCAATTGTACAAGTGTGTATTAATCATCGTTGTTGTTTGAGGTGTGGGGTCCTACCATATACCCCAGGCTCTTCACAAACTTGCAACCTCCCGCTTCTGTCTTTTTGTACCACTATACCTGGCCTTATGTTTTGTTTTATCCTTGTCTGAAGAGTTTTCAATGTAGGAACTACATTTTTCTAGGTTATTAAACTATGTCCACTTCATGCTGAGATCCTTGTATTGACATTCAAAAAAGTCTGGTTGTTTTAGTTAAGAGAAGAAAGGGATGTTCAGTTTTGCAAATGCTATTAAGTAACCTGACCCTCCACACCGTGGTCTCCGTGGTCTCCGCAGTCTTAACTCTAGATGCTCGCCAGGACAATGGTTATTTCACGGAACCCCTTGGGACCACAGCGAACTGCTTGCTTCGGAGCTTGCTGTAATCCCAGGCTTCAGCCGCACCGCTGAGCCGGCTGGGGGGTGAGAGCAAAGAATGTTTTAAAATGAGGAATCCCCGTGGAATTGCAGGCAGGAGAGATCAACACAATAAAAATGCAGAAGGTGGTTGCTGGGTGAGACAGGAAATGAACACCTTGTGAAGATCTGGCGTTGTGCTGAGAGGGAAATGTGGAGAATGCGTCAGAAGGCATGGCGCGGCTGCTTCATTGCTGACACTTGGAAGTATATTGTGTGTGTCGCTTTTAATGAAGTGTGCTCTGGCAGCGCTGACGTTATTATCTGCATGAGGAAGTCTTCTCTGGTGTTTTGTCATCTCGGTTTTCTGCATCCAACTAAATTAAAATTCAGTAATATAATGGGACAGTGGAACAAGAAGGAAAACCAGATGACGACGACACGTGGCCCCAACCTGAACTCCCGCTCTTCTGGTTTGCAATATATTCAAATCATGGTGAAGTTCAGAAATTCCCAGAGGGGAGATGGGGTGGAGGGATAATGTATTTAGTGACTGGTGGGCTGTGCTATAAGTGAAATCGTGTTACATTATTAGAATGCATGACATCATGTTTGTCACAGGTGGCCCCAGAATAGCAGTGAGGCAGTCCTTGGGCTGCCTTTGCAGTCTTTACATCATTGCAAGGCAGCATAGGTGCTGTGGACTCTGGCAAGGATTGTTCGAGACTTTGTTCATGTTTTATTAAAAGACCCACTATTGTTTCTATTTTTTCTTGGGCACCTGATGGTTTTGGTTAGCAGAGTAGGGAGGGGAGGACACTAAGAAGCCGTGTCTGCGGCAGGTGCTGTGTGAGGTAGTCTCAGAAGGCCTACAGGTGTGTCCCTTTGTCCGCCAACTCAGGTGCTGCAGTTTTACTTTCCCTCACATGACTGAGAAAACAAAACAACAAATGAAAGTGCACAGTACTAAGCAGCGGGCAAGTTCCTAGAGATGGCCTCTCTGCAGTGAGAGCTATTTTGTCCAGGCTGTGTCTGTGCTGCGTGTCCCTGCCTGTGAGCCACTGGGCAGACGGACAGCTGCACCACAGAGCATCACGTGCGTCTTCAGCCGGCCATTCTCGGGCAGAAGGGGCTGATGGCAGACACAAAGCTAGGCTGGAAAGCCCAAGCAGTAGCGTGCTGGTGACAGCGGTCCCTAGACATGTGAGCCAGTGTGTTTATGACAGATTAGAAGCCAGGCAAAAGCTGGATGCCATCAAAGGATAGTTCTCCGCGCCCAGAGCAGCCGCTGCCTGGTTCGCACTGAGCGCCGTGTGAGCGATACCTTCAAAGTTGCTCGCTCCTCTATGTTAGGGACGTTGTAATTTAATCTTGAAGCAAAAATTCAAATGCCCTTCAAAGAAAGCTTCAGTAGTTAATAAATTTAGGCAACCAGTATGAATATATATTTATTCTGGATCACATTGGTTATAATAAACATCACTTCATTAAACATACAGTTACTCCTGCCTGTACCTACCAGAGAGAGCTATATCTGAATTGTGGTGCTGGTGGTTCTGATTTTTTTCTTTGTTTGAGATAAGGTTGTGCCATGTAGTCCAGGCTGCCTTCAACCCTGCCATGTAACCCAGGCTATCCCCATTTAACCCTGCTATGTATCCCAGGCTGCCCCATTAGTTGTATCACTACACCCCTCTCATAATTAAAGGATGAATCCTGTAATTTCATGAGAATGTGCTTTCCTCCTCACACTCCGAGACATTCTCTGAATGCTTGCTTTATCCATCTAGCTGTGACTACTCATCCAGGAAGCCGAAGTTGTGGCCTCCGAGAAGAGAATCCTTGCAGAGTGGTCTGTCCAGGGCCACAGTAGTCGGCCATGTCTGTGCGCTCAGTCACTCTGCATGGTAGTCGCCGTTCTGTCCCCTGCTAGGAGAACTCGTTAGTCCTGTTTCATTACGGTAAAAATGAGATTCAGGATTGTAGAATTAAAAACTCCTTGGCTTCGCATTCAGAAAGGTTTTCTTAACCAAACCACAGAAATAGCCCATACCATGAAAAGGATTCTATAAGTTTGATTGTATTTACAATGAAAAAGCAAGCCACAGATCAGCAGAAAATGTATTAAAGCCCACAGACTAACCAAAATGATGACGAGGAGGAGGAGGTAGTGTCTGTCTGTCTGTCTGTCTGTCTGTCTGTCTGTCTGTGGGCGGTTTGCATAGACCACAGTACAAGTATGGTGGTCAGAGGACAACTTGAGACACAGCCCTCCCCTTCTACCTCATCTGAGAGGCATTTACTGTTCCTTGCAGGGTACCCAGGCTGGCTGGCCCACAAGCTCCTAGGAGCGCTGACATTACAGATGGCGCTGCACCTGACTTCACATGGGGTCTGGCCCTCACGTGCAGGGCCAATGCTTTGCTCACTAAGCCATCCTCTTGGCTCCAGATCATTTTTTTTCTCATATATTTGTGTGTAAGTAATAAGAGCAAACAGCCTAATAGGATGTGGACGATGTGGTGTGTAAAAAAGTGTTACAGCAGAACAAACCTTCAGTGTCCAATAATACAAGAAAAATAACCACACTAGTAACCAGGAAAATGCAGATTAAAGCCAGGAGAGGCCAGCAAGATGGCACTTGCCACCAGCCAGATCCACCATCTGAATTGGGATTCCCTAGCACTCACGTGATGAGAACCCACTCCACATGTTCACTGTGGCACATGTGCACCCTCACAGACAGACAGACAGACAGACAGATAACAGATACATATAAATATAATCATTTTTTAAACCAAGAAATATTGTTTTATTTCCCGGAAACTGAAAAAATTCAGACTAACTAAGCCAAATTTTGTGAGCATGGAGAGGAGAGAAAAAAGTCCTTTGATAATGAAGTTTGTATTTAGTTCATTTATTCAGAGAGCAGTTTAACAATACAAATAAATCTACACAAGTTCTCCCTCTCACTGACCTCTCCTGCTGCTCCAACGCATGCACACTGTATAAGCACCGGCGGCCTGTATGTGGCGATATTGAAGTGTACCGCCCTTTGCTCGGCCCTGCTCCTCCACAGAGACTCGCTCACAGTGTTGAGGCTAATATTTGTACTAACCTCTTCAGAATCTATTTCTTTGTAACAGTGTCGTCTTTATTTTTTAAAAAGCTCCCTTGAGGCTAGCCTCCATGTTTCTTAGGCCTAGCCTCTCTTCCCTTTGACTATGAGCATAGGGTTGATGTGGGTGGCTAGTTTTGCCCATAACTCGAACATTTTCATGTGCCTTTTAGCTCTTGGGTTGGTTTTAAATTTATAGTAGTGGGTCTCCATATTTTCTTTCGAGCTGAGACTGGTGTTAATAATGCCTAGAATGTTGAGTGCTACTCATATTAATAGGGACCTTTTAAAAAGACTTAGTAAAAGAATTAATTCTTCCCGTGATGCTTGTTAGTAACACCCATTACTATAAATGATGGCTCCCACGTCCATGGTGCGGAGAGTCTAGTGATGAAATATTAGAAGTGTTAACTGTAGTTAGTTATAGGAACTCACTGTTGTAAGTTAAACACACCAATAAGTGACTGAAGCATTTTATTATTTTAATTTGTATAAACATAAGTTTGGTAAGCTAATGAGAAGTGTCGGATCTCTTGAAGTTTGATTGACACCTATATTTAAACTTTTTTAAATGTGTGGGTGACACATGAATTTATTCAGGCAACTTCTCTTGCAAAATATTCCACAGGTGGCACATTTAGTTTTGAGTGTATACTGCAGGGTCTTGTCATTTCTAGCCTAAAACATTTGGTACTAAAAGTAAACCTTTTAGAAGCCATCTCCTAGTACTCTGTGTGAAAGATGCAAGAATTGTTTTATTATTTTGTGGCTTCTGCATAAGTCATAAAGTGAAAGGTCCGTAAGTTGGTTAAGAAGAACTTGGTAACAGCATGTTATTTTTTTCTCAGAGATTTGAAGGGATGTTGTTCCTTTCTGAGAGGACAGATCGACTACGTCTCACCAAAAGAAACTTTCCATCCCAAATTGTACCTCCTTGTAGACAGCAATGGGAAAGAAAATTATGATCATAAGGAAGAATCTAAATCATAAGTTGCCTGGGATGTCACTCAGTAGCAGAGCACTTGCAAAGTCTGTGTAAGATTGCTGTGGGTCCCAGCACAGTGGGTGGGAGAGCGCCAGCCCCTCGGGCCCTGGCCTCGGCAGGCTGCTGATGGACCTGGAATTGCAGTCCTTTAGGAGAACCGGGGAAACCTACAAGTCGTCCAGCCACCTTTGTAAGACTAGAGCTGGGTCGCGCCTCCTATCACGGCAATGGTAAAGACCCTCTGCTTTTCCATCTGTGATAGGGAAGAAAGCTGAATCCTTTGATTCTGAGTGCTGTGCTGTGCTGTGGTGGTTTGAATAGGTATGGCCCCCATAGATTCATATATGTAAATGCATGTTCATAGGGAGTGGCACTCTTAGGAGGCATGGCCTGGTTGCAGTAGGTGGAGGAAGTGTGTCACAGGGGCAGGCTTAGAAGTCTCCCATTACTCAAGTCTCACACTACTCGCAGTGTGGCACATGGTCTCCTTCTGCTGCCTGCAGTTCAAGAACTCTCAGCTCCTTCAGAACTATGTCTGCCAGTATGCTTCCGTGCTTCCCACCATGGTAATAATGGACTAAACCTCTGAAACATAAGTCAGCTGCAATTAAATGTTCTTTCCTTATAACAGTTGCTTTGGGCATGGTGTCTCTTCACAGCAATGAAACCCTAAGACATGTACTGTGCATCAATCATTGCAAAATACCAGTATGGCTGTGGTTTTCAGCTGGGAAGTTTCCTCACCCAGGGAGCAGCGTGCTTCTAACTGAGGACCAGGAAGCACGCAGGCGGCATCTAGAGGGTAGAGGCTGGGCTTGCTGCCTCCTAGTCTATAATGAACAGGGCAGGCTCTTCTGCTGTCCACAAACCACCAACTTATCTAGTCCCGAGTGTCAGTGGTGTCATGAGAAAAGTTGTTGGGCTGTGAGTTACGAGCTGTCCAAGGCAGCGTACCACTCCTGAGAGAGAGAGAGAGAGAGAGAGAGAGAGAGAGAGAGAGAGAGAGAGAACGAGAACACTGGGTCATTTCAAAGAGGAAACCAAGGCCTGTGAGAAAAGGGCTGCGAAGCAGGAGAATCCACGCACTGAAGAAACAAAAATAATAGAAAGGATATCGAGGATTCTCAAAAGGAAGAAATAGCAATCATAAAACTCGAGTCAAAGGTTATGGAACAAATGGAGAGCTGTGGGTGGGTGACTTAAAAAAGCGGCCTCAGAAAGGAGCAGTTACCATCAATATCAAGCTAACAGGCCAAGTGGCCACACCTACTCGTGTGCCACTATGATTTGTTAAGGCCGTTTCTAATACCCTCCTCTAAAACTGCTTGAATTAGGAGTCGTCCACTGCGGGGTATTGAAAATCTATTTTCCTCATATGTTATCAGATGTGATCTGCCAGCAACCAGGCAATGGGGCTGTGGCCTGTGAGGCTGGGGTGTGGCCTGTGAGGCTGGGGCACATGACTGGCGAAGCCAGAGCTACAGCAGGGAAGACTTAGTGAACTGCAGTTCATGGCGCACTGCTGAGGTGGACGTAACGGGGGGGGGGGGAGGGAGAGAGACGGTGGCCACTGGCAGGCAAGACCCAGCTATGTAGCATTCAAAAAGACAAATGACTGAGTGTGGTAGCACATGCCTGTAATCCCATCACTCTGGAGGCAGAGGCAGGAGAATTACCACAAGTTGTAGACCAGGTTGGTCTTCATAATAAATTCCAGGCCAGCTAGGAACAAAACTGTAATGATATATGCATTAGTACAAACCTAGGAAGTCTGGCCAACAGTTATATCAAAGTATATCAGGAATATGGTGCTCAAAACTAGCAGGGCATCTACATGTTTAATCTGAAAACTCATAGGAGAGAATTCTGCTTTCTCTGTATGAGTTACTGAATGAAAATGTCAGCACCTAAGTAGGAAAAGGGGAGAGAGGGAGGCCAAACAGTAAAGGCCTGAGCGGCTCAGTCAGAAGGTGTGAAGTCATCAGATCTTAGGAGGGACAGCAGACTGTTGTAGTACAAAAGAGTTGTTACAGAAATGCAGCCTTGTGCAGTGTGGGAGGGGCTGAGGAAGAAGTCCAAAAGGGGGAGGCAGGAGACCAGAGAACCCACTCACCAGCCATGATGAAGATGGAGCAGGCGGTCAGCTCAGGCAGGACTTGGAAGGTGAGGTAAATCCGCCCAGCTGCTGAGTGGAACCCCAAAGGATAGCAGAGGTGGAGACCGCAGAGTGGAAGCAGAGAGAGCAGACAGAATCTCCAGGCAGCCTGTCTCTCCTACTGTGTCTACTCACCATGGCCTTCAGAACGCAACGACTCGACTTTCCCTCCAGCCTCTGGACCTTCTGCAGCTACCTTTTGGTCAGCTAACCTGGATCCATCTGAACACTGGTGTTCTGGAATGTTTACAGCTAGCCAAGTTGACCCAGTACATGTGAATAGGCTAGTGTTCTATACTAGGGCTATGACATTTAAAAGCAGTAATAATCACTTAGGAAATTATTATTACCTTGTGCTTCAGAGGCTCTGGTCTAAATTTTTATACATGTGTATATGTGTTCATCAATTAGGATACTCATCATGAACTTACATTGTTCTGTAAGTTAAATAACAATTTGGCAGGATCTAATAAAACAGGGGACACAGTATTTCTAAGAGAGAAATGCATATAATGATATTTAATGTGTTATTTATTTTAGTGAAAAATAGAACAAATAGAACAAGACTGACAGTAAACTACCGAGTGGGAGTTGTGAAGAATGTACTCAGAGTATCAGTAACAACTGCTCTCAGAGAATACAAATGAAGACGGAAACCAGAGTGAGAGCAGCATACGGCTCCTTAGTCCCACAGAAGCGCTTGTCCTAAGAGGTGACATCCACAGGGTCTCTCTCTCTCTCTCTCTCTCTCTCTCTCTCTCTCTCTCTCTCTCTCTCTCTCTCTCTCTCCTCTGCCTAGGTGGGCACTTGCTCCCTTTGCCTGAGGCAGCCAACCATGGCTGGCTTTGTCTTGTCATGGTGATTCTGCCCTCTCACCAACAGTGGCCTGAGGAATTCATTTGTAGTTCTAGAGAGTTCTACTGAGTACTTTTAGTAATAATTTTAGACTGACCTGAATGCAGGTAATACTTTGTTTCTTGATCCAGGTGCTGGATTTAAAGAAATATTAGTTCTGTGATAAATAAGCAAATGATGTACTTAAATAAAAACTTTACTTAGTAAGTGTACAAAAGAGACTCCTGGGAGAAAAGACTGCTGTCTTTATTTAACTTCCCAGTCTGTTATTCTAGCATTTCCCAAGACCACAAGGCCATATGCAGTCAGGACCAAAGTGCCTAGAACTGGCTGTGAGCTGCAGGATGGGTCAGTAAGAATGTCAAATGAGGGTGCAAAGATCCTCCCCAGACCTGTCCTTCTATAGGCCTGACTCTGAGGGTCACCTTCAAGTCAGTTCTGGTAGCAGTCTTCTTAGCAGACAGCACTCAACAATGACCTACATGACTGAAATACACACACACACACACACACACACACACACACACACACTACACATTTAGTGGGTTTATAATTAATTTAACAGATAAATGTAGGCTGTAGAAATAATTTTCCCTCAGAAATTTTCAAGGCCTCACAGATGTCAATGCTGGGTGATGTTTCCTAATGTGGCTGCTCTGGGGTCACCTGTGCTGTTAGTAATCCAAGAAAACTCACTGGCTCCCCAAGTTGCACTTTGGTAGAGTTGTACTTTGGTCTGTCCTTGTCCTATAAGAATGTGCTAGACCTTTGTTCCTTCAACAAACCTAAAAAGAAGAAAGCTACCTCCTCCCCTCTCATAGGAAGCTGCTGGAAGGTGGAGTCTGTTTGCACAGGGCATGAGGTGGGTAAGAGTGAGCCGTCACTCAAGAAGAGCTAGAGCCCGAGGAGGGGTCAGAGGATGGAGGGGCGCAATACCTCAGCTCCCCTGGATCGGCAGAGCCCAAAATTAGACACATAGACAAACTTACCAAATGAAAGAAAAAACAATAAACCTAGGTAGATGCCTATGAACTCAGGAAAGCCAACTTTAAGAAAAACGAATACAAGGATTATATATTGTGTGTCTTGGATCAAAGTAATCTCTTCCTGGTGGTAACAGTGTAGGGTTGTTTGTTGGTGTAAGCAAAGCTGTGGTGGTGACTGTCCTGAGAGTGAGGGCGAAGGGACACGTGGATGTGGGGGAAGAAGTGGGGCTGACATATAATAGAGCTAGAGCCTCGTCTTTCCCCGTGGATTGTCAATCAAACAGGCCAAGAAGGGTATTAATTACAACAAGAATACAACTCAGGACAGGACTTAAAGAGTTAAGAGTAATTGGTTCTGGCATCTAGGAGCTGGGGATAGAGTTTCTGTATCTTAGCAAGTAAACATGTAAGTGGATTTTTATTTAACCATCAGCCTTGTAAAAACACTTCAGACTCTTAAAGCCACATACACGTATCACTTTTGTACATGTAAGCATTAATTTGTAAAGTGTTTTATGATTTCATTAGTTTGTTGGTAAATGAATTGAAACTGTTGGATGAACATGTACTCAACACCAGGCACCAGGCAGTTGAGTGAGCATGTGAGAGTCAAACACAGCCTCCTGTGCATTCCTGCTGCCCCGTGGTCTGTGCATGCTGCGGGGCGCATGAGAGCATCTGTGAGGCTTCGGGATAGACACTCAGTGGGCCTCAGACAAGGAGGGCCTGAATCTGAGATGCCCAGCCAGCAGGGCCAGAAGTAAGCCCTGGGGGGAGGGGGAGCACGTGCAGGAGAGAAGTCTGGGGGAGCTGCGGGAGGCGGGGCTGACTCCTGCTCTGCTAGACATTTCTATTAGTCACCTTTTCCTGGGGATTTTCTCCTGCCCTCGCACCCAGACACTCTTAATTTTGTTATTGACTTTACCATGCTGGGCTAGGTTGTTGTGCACTCTCTGCTGGCTCTCTGCCTCTCAAACTTTGGGTCTAATTTAGAGAGGGATGAGGGAAGGGAGAAGAAAAACTTAGTTATGCCTGGCCCAGTGTACACCTTTCCACTCTCTCCTGACTGCACAGGCAGTGTGATATAGTTGTTATCCTTTTTTTTCGAGGTACCAAGATAAAGTAGTCATTTTCACAGTTTGAACAGTTTTTAGAATTCTCTAGAGTGGTGTTGGACACATCTAGTCTTTCAAAGCAATGTACTAATTTCCCATTGCACAGTAGTCATCCCTCTGTTATTTGTGAGGAATGCTTCTCAAAGCCATTGTGCAGACTGGCGTGTGTGTGTGTGTGTGTGTGTGTGTGTGTGTGTAACATCCTCCAATGTAGGGATCACACCCTGGATTTGTTTTCTTTTATTTTGTTGGGTCCAAAAGAGGAAAGACTGGCTTAGAACAAACTAGCAGAGCTAAACCATATGTTTTCTACCAAATTAGAAACAGGTGAAGGTTGTTAAAATCCAGCAATCGCTTACCAAAGCTTTAGCTTGGAGTTTGTATTAAAGGCAGGTGGTTATATGTACAATAAAAGGCCGTCCCCAGCACACCAGCTTATTGATACATATGTGATTGATCTTTCTGGATAAAACAAGGTGGAGTTAATAAATCACTGCACATAGCTATAAAGATGTTTGGGCTTGAAAGCCTCTCCTGTAAGAGCAAATGTGGGCCTGAAGGAGATTTATGAAGCATAGATCCTTTTAGCTTTACTTAACAGCTAACATCTGACTGACCCAGGGGAACCATGGGAATTTATTGCCGGGCCATTCAAATATTTGAGCTGTTGTGTGATGTAGAACAGGTAAAGATTAGCCCAATAACAAATATGAGGCTGTAAAATAAAATGAGATTTCGATGGTGTGTAAGGACCTGTCAGGGGTCAGGTCCAAATGACTGGTCAGACCTGGGGACACCTTGCTGCTAATTAAAAGGGATTACCCCGCCTGGATGCTCACACAGGTCGCTGTCAGCCCACACCCTTGGAGCTTCTCCACAGAAGGCCATACATACTTCTGGGACCGAAGAACTCGGAATTCCCTTTCTGTTCTCTGAAACTGGGCAAGATGATGAACTGAAGTGATTTTTTTCAATTTCATAATTGAAATACATCTTTCTCGAATACATTCTGAATGTTCGGACAGCACATGCACTTGGAAAAATTGTCAGCTAACTTATGTGTATAAATTTGAGCTTTGACATCCTGAAAGCAGGTATTTAGCCTCTGTGATACATGACCTAAAATTAGCCTTCAAAACTTAAGTAGTTAACAGATTTATAGACAGTTATTGAAAACTTAATGTAGTAGAGTTCTGTGAACTTATCTCCAGATCTTTTATTCCCTTTTATTTACGTAAGTCTGGAAAGTAATGATGTGTGAGTATTGTCCCTGGGACTTTAGGAGCTGTATTTAGAACTGTAATGAGGCCACGGTTATTGGTGTCGACAATTGCTGCCTTTTTGATTTAGCTCTAAACTCAAAATGTTGTCATAAAAATTAGGTCGGTGGTTTTCAGAGTGCCACTTTCTCAGACATCAGTTGGTGACTTTGGTGACCAGTGTGTGTGTGTGTGTGTGTGTGAATATTTCCAGTTATGAAGATCCTAAATGAGATTGTCACTAGAGGGAAATACAAAACAATACGCAGAGGTTTAGGAGTTAGGTGTGGCCTGACATGCTTGCCCCTCCCTCATCCATACATTCTCTTCTGTCCACAAATATGCCCCAACATGGAGCTCAGGACATGGGCTACAGTCCTGGGTAGACTGTAGCTCACAGTTTACAACCCTGTGGAAGAGTCAAGGAACCCTTGGGTAAATCACACTAGAGTATGAAAGGTGCAGGGTAGGAATTGCACTGGGCTTTGTGCAGCAAGTGGGGAGGAAGGTAAGTGGAACCCATGGGACCACCATCCAGTGTGGGCACTTGTGTGGACTGAAGAGCTAGTGTGTGCTCAATGTGCTCCCTGCTGTGCTCTCAGCACCGTGCCTGTGTGCATGCAGGTGTGTGTGTGCGGGTGCGTGCATGTGTAGAGGAGTATCAATGAAGGATAAAAGTATTTCCAAACCTTAAACTATTTCTGGCCCTTGGAATTTTAATTCACAAAGCTGCAGTCACCTAGACATTTTTTATCAGCCGGTATTTGCCTGATTTGTTCACTCTCTCATCAGTTTAGATGGATGTATTTAACACCCACCAAGAACTTCAGCTTCACCAGCCATGTCCTGAAAGAGATTATATCCTCCCTGATTGAGGAGACAAGACATTTGTGTGAACAAATAAAGTGTACGCTAAAATGTGCCAGGTGCATAAAAATGCCTTGTGATTTCAGGAGCAATAAAAAGAGTAAAATACGAGCTGTCTCCATGAGGCACCTACAGACAGAAGGAGGGAGGTGAGGAGGAAAGGCTGTCCTAATGGAGGCAGTGGTCACCGGGTGCCGGCTCTCCTGGGGGAGCCGGAGTCTGCTGATGGGCTCTCACAGATTGTGTGAGCTTGTGAGTTTGGGATGCTGGCTCTGAGCAGAGTGCCCTTATGTGTGTCCAAGAAGATAACAAAGCTAAGGCCTGGATTGTTTCCTCTCCAGCACAGGGCCTTAATTGACTATGCCGCAGCCTCTCTGGTTTTCTCCTTCCCCCCTTAAAGTAGGTATTGTATAAATAATTTTCACGCAGAGGTTAAGCCCCCGTTGCGTGACCAGCGCCGTGTGAGGATTGGCTTGCACTGAGTTGCAGTAGAAGGCTGAGCTGCCTTAAGAAGCTGCACTGCCGGCCACTCGGAGCGGCTTAGACACCGAGAACACTGAGTGGCTGTTCTTCTGGGTTTCTGCTCCAGATGGAAATGTCTTCTGGTGTTGCTGAGTGTTTATGTACCTTGCACGCTTTAATTGTCCAGTTTCTTTTTTATTTTTTTAGCATTTACAGATTTTTGTGGGAACAGGTGCTGCGGGGGCCAGGCGAGGCAAGGTGGCCGTTAATGTTGTGGAATGTGACTTTGATTTACTTGGCAGAAATTTTATTTTACAAAACTTACTATTAAAAAAGACAGGTTTTCCATCCTTTAATTATGCTGTGTTCACTGAACTTTGCCTATTTTTCACGTTTCAGAAGGAACTGGGACACTTCTATAAAGAATCTGACACTGAGTTCACAAACAGCTTCCACAGCCTGCCACTTTCACCGGGGGTTTTCTGGGAGCGGGATATTTTTAACCTTGTAAAATTATCTGGAACTTGGTTTCCCTGAAATTCATTCCCCTATCAGTTTAGCTCTGTCGCTGGCCAAGGGGCTCTGTTGTAAGCCTCTCACCATGTCATCTCTTCTTTATCAGTTTGGGATGACACCTTGTTTCCTACGGCACCAGATCTCATCTCGTTGGTTCATAATGATCTTTCACTATAGATTTTCTTTTTTCCTTCAAAGGAGGTAGAAGGGGGAAGATGCTCACTGATGTTCCCCCTTTTGATCTCTGCATCCTTAGGTCAGACTGTGACCTCATAGTCTGAGGGTCATGACTGACGTGTCTGTGTCTTCATCTGCCTGTCCCTTGCCACGCAGCCCCTCCCCTGACTTTGCTGACTGCCTTTCTGTTCCTGGAGAACAGGGTGCTTCCCCCGACTGGGCATCCCTTTTTAGTTCCCGCCTCTCCAAGTTCTCAGATAGTCACGCTGTCCCTGAGTCCCCCCGTTCTTCTCTGAGGTCATGTTTCTTGCCTCTAGAATGCTTTATGAATTACAGATTTGCTGGCATGGTTAAGTAGGCAGTGGCTGTGTGTGTATGCTCCATCGGCTCCAAGTTTTCCGTCTGTTTTCCCAACTGTGTCTCCCCCAGCTGGCACCGTACCTGGCACACAGTATGTCCTGGTTTACTTTCTGATGCTTTGGTAAAAGCAAAGGGAACTTGGGGGGAATGTGTCTGTTTAGCTTATGGCTCACAGTCCATCACTGGGCTGTAACTTAACTGGGGCAGGAACTTAAGACGGAAACTGAAGCAGACACCATGGAGGAACGCTGCTTGCTTCCTGATGTGTTGTTTTTCTTACTTGTTGACAGTTAACAGGAAAATGGACCAGCACACACAAATAGTTTGTTGACTGAGTACTGCTCCCACAGAGGTGCTTCTCTTCCATCCTTCCTGTACTGGTGAGGCTGTCCACCATCATCTAAGGTAGACAGACTCTTCTGGGTCTCCCCTAGGACTGAGAACCCTGGGACAGCCTCGTGTCTCACTGCCTCTCTCCTTCCCTTGTCAAGCTTGTCGTCTCCACCGCCTCCTCTCCAGCCACTCCGGGGCTCGTGCCACACTGTCCCACTGCACTGAGACTCTACCCAGCAGTGAGCTCAGGAACTGAATCTAGCAGGCAGCTGACTTCCTGCTTGCTCGGCCTCTGAGCAGTGCTGACTGCTGACGGCCTCCTCCTTGAGGTCCCACTTTCCCTGAGCTTCTTGGTTGGCCTCATAGCTTAGAGCCAGGCTTTTCAAAGCCTCCTCGTTTTCCAAGCATTAGTTGACATCCTCAAGGGGCCGAAGCTCTCCATGCCTGCCCATACCTGTGGTTTGGGTTTCCACCTAATGTTTAAAACTCTTCGATTGCTATTTTCACCTCAATTTCTCTTCTCAGTGTATTTGAGATGTGTGTGTGTGTGTGTGTGTGTGTGTGTGTGTGTGTGTTATATTATATAATAGTGTATATATCCTTTTATTAATGGGAGAGAGTTCTGTGACGGAATGTTGCTGCGTAGCCCAGGAGGCCGTATTGAACCCCAAGTCCTCCCGCTTCCACTCCTGTGGGCCTGAGATTACAGGACATCTCTCACCCAGCCACATCTTTGCCATCATAACAACCAACCCATCACCAGATTCTTTCAGTTCTGCCTACTAGAGCTGAAATTCTAGATTAGAATTATCTAGAACTCAGAGCATAGCTTCCTTTCTACTCCCTAATAAAAATGGTTTTAATTTCTGGCCTGGAACATTGTAACATGCTAAAACAGGTCTTACTCTCCCTTTTACCATACTGTGGCCAAAATGCTCATTAAAGAGCTGATGTACATATGAACTTGCAAGAACTGACAGCATGGATAAGTTCAAACCAGACAAAATCCCAGCACAGAGAGCTTTCATGTTGTTTTGGTTTTGTGCTACTTTTGGAAAAAGAATATAAAGGTGGTGGTTAGGAAGTGGAATCTAGGAGGAGTTGAAAAGAAGAACAATATCACCAAATATGTTATATGAAAAAAAAAACTATTTAAAGATTTAGACATCTACCCCTAGGTTGGGGCTATAGCTCATTTTGTAAAGTGCTTAGCTAGCATGCAGGGGGTGCCAGATCAGATCCTAGTGCCATACCTGTAATCCCAGCACACACCTGTAATCCCAGCACACACCTGTAATCCCAGCACTCAGGAGGTAGAAGCCACAGGACCTGAAATTCAGGGCCATCCTCTTAGTGAATCCAGATCTAGTCTGGAGTATAATGAAATCCTGTCTAAAAACAAACAACCCAAAAACCCAACCCCATCACACCCATGCATAAAAAATGGGTTTCCTGGGACTGGAAAGATGGTTCTGCTGTTAAGAGCACTGACAACTCCCAGCAACCATGTTGTGGCTCACACTCATCTGTAATGAGATACGATGCCCTCTTCTGGTGTGTCTGAAGACAGCTACAGTGTACTCATATACATTAAATAAACAAACAAACAAATCTTTTTTTAAGAAGAGGAAGAGAGAAGCCAGCCAGTGGTGGCACATGCCTTTAATCCCAGCACTTGGGCAGGCGGATTTCTGAGTTGGAGGCCAGCCTGGTCTACAGAGTGAGTTCCAGGACAGCCAGAGCTACACAGAGAAACCTTGTATCAAAAACAGAGAGAGAGAGAGAGAGAGAGAGAGAGAGAGAGAGAGAGAGAGAGAGAGAGAGAGAGAGAGAGAAGGAGGAGGAGGAGGAGGAGGAGGAGGAGGAGGAGGAGGAGGAGGAGGAGGAGGAGGAGGGGGGGGGGAGGAGGAGGAGGAGGAGGAGGAGGAGGAGGAGGAAGAAGAAGAAGAAGAAGAAGAAGAAGAAGAAGAAGAAGAAGAAGAAGAAGAAGAAGAAGAAGAAGGGTTTCCTGTGTTTACAGAAGAACCCTGTTCCCTCGAGTCACAGATAAAACACCCATAAACCCCCTATCTGTCTATCTCAGTGTCCTCAGCGTAGGAAAGATGACCGCTCTACAGGCACCATGCAGGTTCGAACCACAGGCCTCTCTGGATGTACTGCAGTGGGCCTGCCATGTTTTTTTCCCTTTTCCCCTGTAACTTATTCTTTTGGAGCATCTAGTAGTTTTTTTAAGAGAGATTTACTGGCCATTAGACATGGGGAGAAGGATTGTCAAACATTCATTACCAACAGTATCAAAAAGCCGATTTCATGCATGTCCACAGGAATTAGAGTAAGGCAGTGGGTCTGTGCCGGCTTCTCCATGTGACAAGAGTCAAGTAACTGGTTTGCTTACCTCCTAGAGTCTGGGAATAACACTGTTCACAGGACACTACAAGGACAGAGAAGAAAAGCCATTACCTCATGCCTAGGATAAGATAATGCTCAATTTCCAACATGGAGAATTTGACGTGTTTATGGGACATTTAGGTAAAACTGTCCAGCACATGATCAGGAATATAACTATGAAATATGGAAGAAAGACTCTAATATATAGTTAACAAGTGATAATCGTGGTATAAAGTGACTTTTAATGCTTTCATTTTCAACAACATTTATTGAATTTTTCAATGATAGAAAAGCCTAAATACTAGAAATATAATACACAACATAGATAAAAATCTGTATCTTCCCAGAACAAACCTTCTGGTCAAAGGGAATGGACTCAAATGAGAACCAGATGATAGGTAGAGTGAGCTGAAGGCTGTTGTTTTCTGTTGAATTAACTTTTATTGTGGAAGACTTTAAGCACATATACAAAAGCAGAGAAGATGGTACTACTTACCCTTAAGTCTAGCTATAGTAATTAGGTACTCTCATTAATCTTTTTATCTATATTCTTATTCTCTTATCTCAGTGAATTATTTCTAAACAAACCTTTGCTATTGTAACATTTCATTCATAAATACCTCAACATGTTTCTCTAAAAGATGTCTCTAATACGCCATTATGCCGTCATCACATAAAACCAAGTTTCCTAGTGTTATCGAGTAACCACTGGTTCATACGTCTAGATGTTCTGTGACCTTTTGTATGGTTGATTTCTCCAAGTCCAAATCCAAGGGAGGCCTTATATTTCCTTTAGTTGCTAATATCTCTTATCTGTAAAGTATTTCCATATTGCCATGAATGTCTAATTTGTATTGATCTAACATTTCAACAATAGTCATGTATATGAGCCATGACACTAGAATATTTATGACTAATGACTGTCAGTGGAGTCAAATGAAGCTTCCTTCTGGGAAATGACACATTTATTGGGCTCTTTACAGAAAATGGTTGAGGGTTACTTACAGAAGCATAGGTGACCCCAAAGCAGCTGCACCACTGGAAAGTCACCCCAGCATGAATGACTTCCCCACAACTCATACCTAAGTTAAAATTACACGCAAATGACTAGGAGGTGCAGGAGGGCGTGGCCAGAAGTCTGGCAGAGTCCAATGACTTCCCTCCTGTGAAGGAGTGTGTCATCTGGCATTTGTTAATTTCTTACTGATAGTAGTGAAACCTAAAGTTTGGAAACCATTGTCTGTCATATTTAATTGTTCTCGTGCCACTTGCCTAAAGACTGCACTACTGCGTGTGCACTACTGCATGTGCACTACTGCATGTGCTCTACTGCATGTGCACTACTGCATGTGCTCTACTGCATGTGCACTACTGCATGTGCACTACTGCATGTGCACTACTGCATGTGCTCTACTGCATGTGCATTCATCCCTTGCTCCTGTCATGCCACAGCGCTTCCCTCCAGTGTGCCATCTTGTGTAAATGGTTAACTACTGAGCCAGGGATTTTACATTTGGAGGGGGCTTGGGGTTTGGTTTGGTTTCTTTTGAGGTAAAACTTGGATATGTGAGATGCATATATATTAAGTGAACCATCTCTGAGGTCCTTAGATGTAAATATCTGTACGATCCAACTCCTATAGACACAGAACATTAGATCTCCCCAGAAGCATCTCTGCCTGCCATAAGTCACTGACTTGCCCAGCCCCCAGGCAGCCGGTCTTCAGCCGCACACTGCAACCTGAGCCTTTTAGTGCAGGGCTCTGTTCAGTCAGTGTTTGTAGCTTCGTTCCACTGTTGCGTGTAATGGTAGCACATTTCCTTTGGAGTAATTCGTTGTGTGGATAGGCCTTTTTCTCCATGCTCTTCATGGTGTCCGCTGTTTCCAGTTTTACACCATTATGAAGAAGGTTACTGGGCCATTTCTGTATATAGTTTTTATGTGTAAACGTTTCCCACTTGCTTGGTTGTAGTTGTAGAATGCATCTTTAGAATGTGATGCTGTGTCCTGTGTCTAGCTTTATAGCAGGCCTTTCTCCACGCTGTTTGCATTACAGTGCATGGCTTGAGTGGTTCGTCATCTTAAGTCTACTTTCATCTCAAGTTTCTCCCCTGTATTTTCCCTGCCATTTTTTCTGCTGAAACTGAATGTCTAGCTTCCCTATGAGAGCCCACACATTCTGAATTACAGGTTACATTCTTTTGTTATCATTTAACTTTTTTTTCTCTGCACCTCCTGTAAGATGGGGTAAGATTTTCCATGGTGGTGCTCTACTGGAGTTATTGATGCTTCCTGTTGTATCACCTCCGTTCTTCCTGCTGTATCACCTCCGTTCTTCCTGCTGTATCACCTCCGTTCTTCCTGCTGTATCACCTCCGTTCTTCCTGCTGTATCACCTCCGTTCTTCCTGCTGTATCACCTCCGTTCTTCCTGCTGTATCACCTCCGTTCTTCCTGCTGTATCACCTCCGTTCTTCCTGCTGTATCACCTCCGTTCTTCCTGCTGTATCACCTCCGTTCTTCCTGCTGTATCACCTCGGTTCTTCCTGCTGTATCACCTCCGTTCTTCCTGCTGTATCACCTCCGTTCTTCCTGCTGTATCACCTCCGTTCTTCCTGCTGTATCACCTCGGTTCTTCCTGCTGTATCACCTCCGTTCTTCCTGCTGTATCACCTCTGTTCTTCCTGCTGTATCACCTCTGTTCTTCCTGCTGTATCACCTCCGTTCTTCCTGCTGTATCACCTCCGTTCTTCCTGCTGTATCACCTCCGTTCTTCCTGCTGTATCACCTCGGTTCTTCCTGCTGTATCACCGCCGTTCTTCCTGCTGTATCACCTCCGTTCTTCCTGCTGTATCACCTCTGTTCTTCCTGCTGTATCACCTCCGTTCTTCCTGCTGTATCACCTCTGTTCTTCCTGCTGTATCACCTCTGTTCTTCCTGCTGTATCACCTCTGTTCTTCCTGCTGTATCACCGCCGTTCTTCCTGCTGTATCACCTCGGTTCTTCCTGCTGTATCACCTCGGTTCTTCCTGCTGTATCACCTCCGTTCTTCCTGCTGTATCACCGCTGTTCTTCCTGCTGTATCACCGCCGTTCTTCCTGCTGTATCACCTCTGTTCTTCCTGCTGTATCACCTCGGTTCTTCCTGCTGTATCACCGCCGTTCTTCCTGCTGTATCACCTCTGTTCTTCCTGCTGTATCACCTCCGTTCTTCCTGTTGTATCACCGCCGTTCTTCCTGCTGTATCACCGCCGTTCTTCCTGCTGTATCACCTCTGTTCTTCCTGCTGTATCACCTCCGTTCTTCCTGCTGTATCACCTCTGTTCTTCCTGCTGTATCACCTCCGTTCTTCCTGTTGTATCACATCGGTTCTTCCTGTTGTATCATATCCAGTTGTGCTTTCCTGTGCAGCGTCAAAGCTGATGAGTAAGCCTGGCTGCTCTGATCGGCCCATTGCTCCTGAAGAACAGTTTTAGGTTGCATGGCCTTAGGTAGACCTCTCTGAATGTGACTTTAGCCAGTGGTCAGAAGGATATGACAGTACCTGCTCTGGGAAGATAGAGGAAATAAGAATTCAAAACTCCCAAGGTAGGAAACAAATTTGTCATGTTGAAGGGACAGAGGAGAGGAAGGCCAGAGTCAGTAGGGCCTGCTGAGTGTCGACTCGTAGGAAGTGTGGAATCCCAGGGACCTGGGAGCAGACTGGTTCTGAGGCCCCAAGGACTGCACTGTGCAGGGCACCATTTTTCATGGATCTAAGAGAGAAGAGTGGGTATAAATGAGATCTGACTTTTCCAAGGTTAGTTTGTGGGGAACAGGGTCAGAGGAGCCCTTTGTTCAACCCCTACTCTTCATGGTGTTAACTCCAGCCCAGAGTGTGTGTGTGTGTGTGTGTGTGTGTGTGTGTGTGTGTGTGTGTGTTTCTCTGCCACCTTAAACTGATTACCAAGCTTAAAATAAGATTATCATTTGTTTGGAGGATAGAAAATGGTCCTCAGTAATAGCCAGAAATTGGAAGGAGCCCAAATATCCCTCAAAGGAGGAATGGATTCAGAAAATGTGGTATATTTATACAATGGAATACTACTCAGCAATTAAAAATAATGAATTCATGCAATTTGTAGGTAAATGGTTAGACCTGGAAAATATCATCCTGAGTGAATTAACCCAATCACAAAAGAATGCACATGAAATGCAATCACTGATAAGTGGATATTAATGAGCCCAGAAGCCCTAAATACTCAAGACACTAATAGCAAGTCAAATGATTCCCAAGAAGAAGAAAGGAGAGGACCCTGGGCCTGTAAAGATTGCATCCAGTTTAGTAAAGAAACCGAGGGGGGAGGGGGAATGATTGGGAAACAGTTGGGGGGGGGAGAGGAATTATGGGAACTATGGTGGGTGGGAACTGGGAAAGGGGAAAGCCTTTGGAATGTAAACATAGAATATAGAAAATAAAAAAAAAAATTAAAAAAAAAAAAAGAAAGAAAGAAAATGGTCCTCAGAATAAAAATTTAAACCAAGAAGAAATTGAGGGTCTGAAAGATGCTCGGTGGGTTAAGGTGCTGTCTCCCTGGCCTGCCACCCGGCCATCCCCAGAGCACGCAGAGGTGAAGGGGAGCGCCAACTGCACTGAGTTGTCCTGTGACCTTACATTTGGGCTGCAGCACGAATATGCATGCACACAAGTGAGTACATACACACACACAGGGAGCACACGTGAGAGCACACACACACACACACACACACACACACGAACACATACAGTGGTCACATACATACACAGTGAGCCTGCATGCACACATACTCATGAAGTGGAAACTTCTAGTTTCTTTGGAAAGTTAGTCATGTCAAATGATATTTTGCCGGGACACACAGGTAAAAGGATGTCTTGCTGAAGCAAACACGGCAAAGAATGTTGTCCAGAAACAGACACGGGTGAGAGGATGTTTTGATATAGCGAACATGTGAAAGGACCCAGGTTGAAGGAGGACAACTGTGTCCCCACAGACAGTGGGGACAAGCACTGAGCACTGGTTTGGGTTGTTCCGCCTCGTCCTTTGCTAACAGCACGCATGTGTTGGTTCACCTTACATAGTGTTGTTGAGCTCAGCCTGTGGTAACGCTGCCACTGAGAGAAGCTCGCCCGAGCGCTGCTCGCGAGGTTCCTGCAGCAGCCTGCCCCTTCAGCGGCCTCACCTCAGCCTGGTGGGTGTGCGTGCCCGGGTCTGCCTGCCTAGAGGACTGGCCTGCAGCCGCTGAGTTGTGTTTGGTGTTTGCTAAAGGACTGAACTTCTGAGGAAGAAGATCAAGCTTGCCTCCGAAGAACTATTGCTGGACAGGTCCACTCCCCCATAGCCTACTGACATCCCTCCTCCACAGCCTCTGCTGGGTGGTGGGCAGGAGAGGCTGAGCCCTTATTAAAAGAAAGTTGCAAAAAATGTATGCCTACACACTCACAAAACAAACGTAAAACAATGAAACTGACAATAAATTAGAATAACAAATGCCAGATAGAAGTGGAAATGCTGTTCTGAAATGTTTTTAAAGAAGTATGTTATGGGCTGGTTAATAAATGTGACCTTGTGACATAGAAACACATGCTGAAATATTTCCCAGTCCAAGGGAAACTGGACATCCATTCCCATCTCTGGCTCCCTGTGGCCTCTTCTGGCCTCACTCAGCGAGGCGGTGGGAGGCCCGGGCAGCCTCAGCTCGCCGCTTAGCCTTGGAAAGGTGAACAGTAACCAGTCCCTCCTCACTGTCCACTCCCTCCTCACTGTTCAGTCCTCCTCACTGTCCAGTCCTCCTCACTACCCAGTCCCTCTTCACTGTCCAGTCCCTCCTCACTGCCCAGTCCTCTTCACTGTCCACTCCCTCCTCACTGTTCAGTCCTCCTCACTGTCGTCCTCCTCACTGCCCAGTCCTCCTCACTGTCCAGTCCTCCTCACTGTCTAGTCCTCCTCACTGCCCAGTCCCTCCTCACTGTCCACTCCCTCCTCACTGTCCAGTCCCTCCTCACTGTCCAGTCCCTCCTCACTGTTCAGTCCTCCTCACTGTCCAGTCCCTCCTCACTGTCCAGTCCTCCTCACTGCCCAGTCCCTCCTCACTGTCCACTCCCTCCTCACTGTCCAGTCCTCCTCACTATCCACTCTCTCCTCACTGTCCACTCCCTCCTCACTGTCCAGTCCCTCTTCACTGTCTAGTCCTTCTCACTGCCCAGTCCTCCTCACTGTCCAGTCCTCCTCACTGTCCAGTCCTCCTCACTGCCCAGTCCCTCCTCACTGTCCAGTCCTCCTCACTGTCCAGTCTTCCTCACTGTCCAGTCCTCCTCACTGTCCAGTCCTCCTCACTGTCCAGTCCTCCTCACTGTCCAGTCCCTCCTCACTGTCCACTCCCTCCTCACTGTTCAGTCCTCCTCACTGTCCAGTCCTCCTCACTGTCCAGTCCTCTTCACTATCTAGTCCCTCCTCACTGTCCAGTCCTCCTCACTGTCGTCCTCCTCACTGTCCAGTCCTCCTCACTGCCCAGTCCCTCCTCACTGTCCACTCCCTCCTCACTGTCCACTCCCTCCTCACTGTTCAGTCCTCCTCACTGCCCAGTCCCTCCTCACTGTCCACTCCCTCCTCACTGTCCAGTCCTTCTCACTGTCCAGTCCTCCTCACTGCCCAGTCCTCCTCACTGCCCAGTCCCTCCTCACTGTCCACTCCCTCCTCACTGTCCAGTCCCTCCTCACTGTTCAGTCCTCCTCACTGTCCAGTCCTCCTCACTGCCCAGTCCCTCCTCACTGTCCAGTCCTCCTCACTGCCCAGTCCCTCCTCACTGTCCAGTCCTCCTCACTGTCCAGTCTTCCTCACTGTCCAGTCCTCCTCACTGTCCAGTCCTCCTCACTGTCCAGTCCTCCTCACTGTCCAGTCCCTCCTCACTGTCCACTCCCTCCTCACTGTTCAGTCCTCCTCACTGTCCAGTCCTCCTCACTGTCCAGTCCTCTTCACTATCTAGTCCCTCCTCACTGTCCAGTCCTCCTCACTGTCGTCCTCCTCACTGTCCAGTCCTCCTCACTGCCCAGTCCCTCCTCACTGTCCACTCCCTCCTCACTGTCCACTCCCTCCTCACTGTTCAGTCCTCCTCACTGCCCAGTCCCTCCTCACTGTCCACTCCCTCCTCACTGTCCAGTCCTTCTCACTGTCCAGTCCTCCTCACTGCCCAGTCCTCCTCACTGCCCAGTCCCTCCTCACTGTCCACTCCCTCCTCACTGTCCAGTCCCTCCTCACTCTCCAGTCCTCCTCACTGCCCAGTCCCTCCTCACTGTCCACTCCCTCCTCACTGTCCAGTCCCTCCTCACTGTCCAGTCCTCCTCACTGTCCAGTCCTCCTCACTGCCCAGTCCCTCCTCACTGTCCAGTCCCTCCTCACTGTCCAGTCCCTCCTCACTGTTCAGTCCTCCTCACTGTCCAGTCCTCCTCACTGCCCAGTCCCTCCTCACTGTCCACTCCCTCCTCACTGTCCAGTCCTCCTCACTGTCCAGTCCTCCTCACTGCCCAGTCCCTTCTCACTGTCCACTCCCTCCTCACTGCCCAGTCCCTCCTCACTACCCAGTCCCTCTTCACTGTCTAGTCCTTCTCACTGCCCAGTCCTCCTCACTGTCCAGTCCTCCTCACTGTCCAGCCCTCCTCACTGTCCAGTCCTCCTCACTGTCGTCCTCCTCACTGTCCAGTCCTCCTCACTGCCCAGTCCCTCCTCACTGTCCACTCCCTCCTCACTGTCCAGTCCCTCCTCACTGTCCAGTCCTCCTCACTGCCCAGTCCCTCCTCACTGTCCACTCCCTCCTCACTGTCCACTCCCTCCTCACTGTCCAGTCCTCCTCACTGTTCAGTCCTCCTCACTATCCAGTCCTCCTCACTACCCAGTCCCTCTTCACTGTCCAGTCCTCCTCACTGCCCAGTCCCTCCTCACTGTCCACTCCCTCCTCACTGTCCACTCCCTCCTCACTGTCCAGTCCTCCTCACTGTCGTCCTCCTCACTGTCCAGTCCTGACTTTGCCCATATCTCGTAGCTGCACAGTGTGGATCAATGTAGCGTTAATATTTGGTCTCTAAGTGCTTGGGGAAAGCCTGGGGTGTGCTGGTGGCAGTTTCTTTCCTTGCCCCCTAGAGAATTCAGTGTAATTGGTTAGTCTTGGTTTTATGTTTTGATTAGTAGTAGCAGCAGCAGCAGCCGCACCAGCAGCAGCAGTATTATTGGTTGGTGGTGTTGGTGGTGTAGTAGTTGTTGTTGAATGTTTGAAGTCCGTCTGGCTTTAAGATTTAAAGCCAGCCAAGAACTGCTGGCTTGTAGCAGAGGGTCAGGTGGGCTAGCGTAAGCACCACAGAACTGACTCAAGTTAGCATAGTTGGTTTCTAAGGACTTGTTTGGAAAAATAAATCGTTAAAACTATCTTTATAAAAGTGAGTTTTGAGGCTGGAAAGGTGTCTCGGTGATTAAGAGCACCCGCTGCTCGTCCAGAGGCCCTAGTTTCCCTTCTTAGCACAATGCGGCAGCTCACAACCATCTGTAACTCCATTCCCAAGGACTACAGCACCCTCTTCTGGGCTGCGTCCAGCAGACATGCACATGGTTACATAGACATAAAGGCAAAACACCCAAATGCAAAATACAGATTTCTTTTTAGAAGTGAGTTTCATGTTCTTAGGCTGACTCTCCAATTCTACTTTTATTCCTTTCTTTCTCCTTTTGCTGTTTTCTGAGATGCCAGTGACTCTCCACGTCAGTGGCCTGCCAGGTTCTTCCAGTTGGTCTGTTTTTAAAAGTTGGATTATAGCCGGGCGTTGGTGGCGCACGCCTTTAATCCCAGCACTTGGGAGGCAGAGGCAGGCAGATTTCTGAGTTCGAGGCCAGCCTGGTCTACAGAGTGAGTTCCAGGACAGCCGGAACTATACAGAGAAACCCTGTCTCGAAAAACCAAAAAAATAAATAAATAAATAAATAAATAAATAAATAAATAAATAAATAAAAAATAAATAAATAAAAATAAAAGTTGGATTATAACAGAAAAGACTGTCTAGTCTTCCAAGCTTCTCCTTCACTTACGCAGTCCGAGATGGCAGCCAGGGTATGGTGCCATCCGCCGCGGGCCGGCCTTCCCTTCCACACAATGAAGATAACCCCAGAGCAGTGCTGCTCAACCTTCCGAATGCTTCCACCCTTTGATACAGCTCCTCACGTGGTGGCGACCCCCAATCATATTATTTTCATTGCTACTTCATAACTAAAATTTTGCTGCTATTATGAATTGTAGTGTAAATATCTGTATTTTCTGATGGTCTTTGGCGACACCTATGAAAGGTCATTTGACCCCAAATGGAGGAAACCCACAGGTTGAGAACTGTTACCCTATAGGCATGCCCGGAAGCCCACTGCCTAGGTTGAAAGTCACTCTAAGCCCAAGAGAACACTTGTGACGAAAATCTGCTCTAGACAGAAGACAGTCTAGTTCCACACCAATTAAAGAAAAAATATGTCCTCAGAGTATATTAATGTTGTCGTGCTTTCTACAAACACAGTGGGCAGACATGATCCTTGCACACATAGTACAAATGAAGCCGTTCCTGCTGTAGCGCAAACCCCCACCTTCCATCGAAGAACCAAACCTGGATGTGAGTCCCAGAAAAGACCTAGAAATTGTCACTGCTCTAGAGTTCTTTGTTTACAAAAAAGAAAAGTTGCTGGGGGTTGAAAGAGAAGTAAGTGCTTATAATTTTTTTAATAAGAAGAAAGATTCAAAAATGGCTTCCTTTTAAGATATTTTCCAAGGTCAGGATCACATAGTCTTCATGTATTATTTCTCCGTGGTTTTGTTTGTAAGAAAAAGGGTCTGAGTAGCTTAAGTTCTCCAAGACACCCTGCTTCAGCTTCCAGGTGCAAGGATTAGACAGACAGACAGACAGACAGACAGACAGACAGACAGACAGACAGACACACACACACACACCTTTACTCCTGGCTCTGTCTGGTGTTTTATGTGTGTATGAACTTATGCAGGAGCCCTGCCTGGCAGCACTCAGTGGGACTACATTCCAGCCCTAGCTGATTCCCCTCCAGACGCCCCCTCGGCTTTGTGGCTTTGAGATGCTTTCTGGTTTTCTGAAGGAAAATGAAACCACCATTGTGCACTCAGATCCACACTGCAGTTTACAGAACCTTGGCACGGTTGGGGGAGCATGTTCATCTCATTCAGCTGGTGGGAAGCCTGTGTTTCCTCCTGTGGTGGTTTCTAGGGTTTTCTTCAATTACCACAAACTTGATGGCTTAAAACAACAAATATATACTCTCTTATGTACGACTGAAGTCCAAAATCAAGGTGTCAGTAGGGCTACACACCTTCCTTTCCCATTGCTAAGCTTTAGACATTTCCTGGCTGTAGCTGGGTAAGGTCACATGACCTCTCCTCTGCCTTTCCCTTCTAAGCACACCTGCTGGATTTAAGACACACCTGGGTAATCAAAGATGATCTCATCCCTAGATCTTTTAATATTTTGTGACCCCTTTTCCAAATAAGGTCACATTCACAGGTTCTGGGAATTAGGATCTGGACCTGCTTCTTGGCAGGCCACCATTCTGCCCTCTGTCCTTTACATGGTCCCCATTTCTGACTGGACACCTGTACCCAAGATTTTTAGGATTGTGAGTGGCTGTGAGACCAAACGTGCAAGCACGCCACTCCCTGTTGCCGGAAGCAGACAGACCCAGGGCTGTGTGTCTGTGCAAGTGCTGATCCCCCTCCAAGACGAACACCCCTGTTTCCTCCATCCTTGCCCTCAGTTGGCTGATGTTCTCCTGAGCAGTCATCCTGGGTGTGTCTCACTGAAGGACGCAGAGCGAGGGAGAATACTGCATTTATCCACGAAGACCAAGAAATGAGGTCATGTCTCTTCCACTTACTAAACGGTGACAGTTTAAACAGTTTCTTTGAAATAATAGTGACACTGTTGCACAGTCTAGTCATCCCCAGGCTTAGCCTCTCTGCTAATCCCGCCAGGATCACATTAGCATTGGGGAGCCCTGTCACAAGTCTGCCCTTGCTGAAATGACTCCGTATAATGAGCTCCAAATCACTTTCACACATGATCTGTTTCTTTAATTCAGAAAATATTCGTTGAGTGTCCATTAGTAAAGGCAAAGGAAGAACAAAATCAAACCTGTTTCTGAGCTGGGCACACCTATAATCTTAATCTCAGGAGGCTAAAGCCAGGAGGGTGACCTCAATTTTGAGACCAGCCTAAGCTACACAGTAAGTTTTAGGTCAGTTGTTCAGCCTAACAAACCAAACAAGGCCCAGTGCTTATTCTGAGAGCTAGCCGTTACTAAGGGAGACATTAGTTTGCTGAGCTGTATACTAGAAACACAGACTAACCAAATAATCACCCCATGTGTGCAAAATTACAAACTGGGGTGACTGAGAAAGGAGGTGGTGCAGGTTGGCTAGGGTGATGAGACCGGGCAGAGAAGACCAAGGCAGGCTCCTGTATTAAGGCCACCTTCTCCAGGGGTCTGCGAGGTGCTCACCTCGGATGGCCCTCTTCCACACACACCGTGTTCATTACTGCTTCTGTAATATTCATTGTGTACAGTAGGTGCAATCCTAATAGAACTAATAGAACTTGGAAATGCATTTTAAGTTGAGAAACAACAAAGTTGGCTATTTAGTTGTGTTCAATGTTAATAATCCATATTGAATGTGTATTAACGGTAAATATGTGGCTCATATTTATTTATTTAGTAGTACCCTTTCCTTTCTGTTTTCTGGTTCTTTGGTTTTTTTGTTTGTTTGGTTGGGTGTTTTGTTTTGTTTTGTTTTTTGTTTTTGTTGGATTTGTTTGTTTTGTTTTGTTTTTTAGACAAGCTTTACTATGTAGCCCATGCTGATCTTGAACTTGCAGACCTCCTAGCACTGGGGTCTGCAGGCAGGTACCCCCACGCTGGCTGTACCACTCTCAGCAATAAGCCCTTTGGTGCTTTTAGGAATGTGTTTCTGGCTCTATGTGAGTAGCTGAGTTCTTATCTGTCTTTGATTCCCGTCTTATGTCCTGTGGTTTTCCCTTTGCAGTGGGTCCCACCTCTCCAGCTAGCTTAGGATGTCTGTAAACCCACATGCCTCTGCAACAGGAGATGAATGTGAAAGGTATAAACAAAGTGTTCAACTTGAAGTGACCCATTAAGAATTTGGAAGGAGAGCGAGACGTGAACTCTGTCTTGATCCCTGGTCTGTTTTAGCACTGCCCTGTTCCAACCTTTGTCTCTAATCACTCTCTGGTTTTGTTTTAATGTTACACAGATACCTTGTGGCTCTTTCCACAAAGTCCCAGAGCAGTCATAATAACGTCAAATGTTGTGAAATCCAGTTTTCACAAATGTAGAGGTTTGGTTTTCAACATGGGCTGATCTCAGTTCACTCTTATGGTGTATGGAGTTTCTGAATTTATAACTTGAAAGTGGCGATGACTTTGGGTTGGAGAGCTGTTCAGAGTCTATGTGTGGCAGCTTATGGAGCGACCCTGCAGCAGGCAGAGCTTTGGGGCTCCTGCAGATTCCTCCAAAGAGCCTCACTGCCATGTCTACAAATGCGTCGTTTCCTGGTACCCCGTCCACGTGAGTGTGAATGGTTCCCGGCACTGTGAAAACCCACCACCCCCGCCACCACCCCTGGCGCTGCGCTGCTTGTCCCGCCTCTGCTGTTGCTATCCCTCTGCTGGGCATACCCCTCGCAGCATAGCTTGTGCTTTATTGTCCCAGTTAAATGCAAAGTCCTGTGTTCTTGATGGGTGTCTAAGACGTTTGGTTTCCTTTAGTAAATTTTCAGTGCATGACCCCGCTCACTCCCCAATGCCTATAAATTTTACAGCACATCAGATTTACCTTTTGGATACTATGAAACCCATAGCTCTTGAGAATTTAATAGAAAACTTTTAAATTGTACTTCCTTTTTTATTTTACTTGAAAACTCTACACCCCCCGAGCTTTCATTATTAAAATGCATTTTTTTCTTCAGTCATTTGTGACAATCAGAATGGTTAGTAATTACCCCACACCATTCATTTCACTGTGGTTATGTTAGTCTTGAGAACAGTTTTACTTGCAGAGCCAAGCTAGATGTCATTCATTTGTTTCATAGCCCTAGGTTGTAGTTGATATTTTTTCTTTTTACTAGTGTATATTCATGGTACATCATGGCAAGCTTCAGAAATACAGTTTCTTTTAAATATATCATTAGCTTTAACCAAATTCACTATTCTCCCTACCCTTCCTCCCCTTGGTCATCCCTCCTCACCCCTCCTGTTACTCCTTCCTCCCCTTGGTCATCCCTCTCACCCCTCCTGTCATACTCTCCTTCCTCCCCTTGGTCATCTCTCCTCACTCCTCCTGTCACGCTCTCCTTCCTCCCCTTAGATTCCTTCTGCTTTCATGGATGAACACAAAGATGTTTCGATACAGCCATAAAAATGTCTAAGACTCACAGTAAAGAGGGAATGGGATATTTGTCTTTCTGTGTCTGTTTCTATATTTCATTTAATGTAGTAATTTCCAGTCCTAGTCATTCTCCTGCTAGTGCCATAATTTCGTTGTTCTTTGTGGGTGCCTAACATTCCATTGTGCGTATACAGCATATTTTCTGTATCCACTCATCTGTTGACTGACACCTAGGCTGATTCCATCACGCGGCTGCTGTGTCCCCAGCTGTGTAGAGCTGCAGTAGACACGGACATGGCGGCACTTCTGTGGTGTGCTGACAGCGTTGGTCGGGCATATACCCAGCATGGCAGTCGCATATTTCTCTCTTTGCAGCCCTCTATAGTTTCTTAGTGGCTAGAGCATTTTGCATTCCTATCAGCAATGTAAAAATATGAGCTATTAAATGGATAGTCTCCAAAGATGATTTACAAATGGCTGATAAACATTTAAAGCAGTGCCTAACACCCTTCACCATCAGTTATACAAACTCAGACTCCCCTTTCTGATTAGCATGGCCGTCACTAAGAACAACCAGAAGTGCTGGTGACTGGTCTTTCTGTAGAGAAATCTGTTTCAGGTTAGTGCAGTGATGCTTGATCTTGAGAGCCAGAAAAACAAAACAAAACAAAAACGGAAACACTTGTAAATGTGCACTGACTTCTTCCTGTGCGGGAGGGAGGAGAGGGACCCCCGGGGAGAAGTATGCTCCCTGACTTCCCAGCTCATTTTAAAGAGAGCCGGCGCTCATGCCATGCTGCGTCAGTGAGGCAGGCGGGTCACAGGGGGAGGTGGTTCCGAGAGCTTGGTGGCTCAACTACGTCGTCATGCAGCCATCACATCCAAGTAGCTGTGCTTGCAAAGGGATGGATTGTAGAAGGATTTTGACTCAGATTTGGCATTTTGACCAGCCATCTTAAGAGAAACAATCTTATATATTGCTTGCAAGCCTAATTTTCCCCCTAAACATTCTTTCTCATTTAGTTCTAGAAGTTGAAGTACCAATTCCAAGGCATTAGAAAGAATAAGGAGGATCTTTGTCATAGGCTGGCAGGTCTCAGGAAACAGCGACTCGCTCCCTGGAGCTGCAGGGCCTGTGTGTGCATCCTCCTGTGTGTTCAGCTTCTCTGTGGGAAGACGGCAGCTCTTGTTCTTATGCAGACGTTAGTAGATCGCAGCGACTATATCCGAGTCCGCGGTTAAGTCTAATCACGAGATGTTTGTGCCGCGTCTAAGAAAGTCTGTGTCTGTCAACAGGGCAGAGGCCATTTTACCCTGTCATTGAGAAATTCTCATCTTTGTTTACCTTTCTCAGGTTTCCACTGTATCCAAAGGGAGGGGAGAAGCTGCAGTTTGATTATGGTGTCTACCTTCTGAACAAGAACATAGCACAGGTGAGTGAGGCTTCTTGTTCCTCTAACTCGATGCTTACCTTCTTTCTCCATGACTAGTTACGGCAGCCAACCGTAACTTTACCTAGTTACATGAGCAGTGCACTTTGTTGGCCATAGTCTTATCTGTGACATTAAAATGGATTTGGAGAAGCACTGGGCATGCTCTAGAATCCATCTCTGCCTCTAACCATCCTTTCCTGAGGCTCGGGCTTGAGTGTGTGGTCTGAATAAATCTCTTGGCTCTATAGCTTGATTGGTAATGGCTTTCTTCTCTTAGACCACTTCTGGGGACTCATTCTGCATTATTGTTTATGGAATAAAAGTTTAGTGCTTTTGGCAAGTCCATAATGGTCTCCTCACCTCATTACCCAGGGCCCAATGGGAAGGGCCAAGCGTTTGTTCCTCCAGCCCGCCCTGGATGCTTGAGGCCCTTTCAGCGTCCCATCAGTTAACATCTCATATGGACAGTGTTTCCCATGGACTGGAGGAAGAGGAGCAGATGCCTGGGCTTGTGCCTTCCTGACAGCAGCCCATAGCATTTCTGTAGTGCAATTGGCTCTGCTTCAAGAGTTGGACAGTCTGTGGATTTTTTAGCTGCTGGGGAAGGCTTTGGTGCTTTTCTTTCCTTTGGAGCTCCGTCCAATTGCAGCATCACGTGGTGGAGTAGCCACAATTTTCTGTTCCTAAAGACATTGTCAGATGTATCCTCTGCCTTTTGATTTTATGGAAGTAATAGGTTTGTGGTGCGTTGCTTTTACGAGCCTCAGTTGTCGTTTCTCCATATGAATCTAAAGGTCCATCAGGCCTAGAATTATTCCTCCATATGGTGCTGCCTTTGCTTTCTTCCCTTCAGACCTCAGGTTAATATTGGTCTTTGTTTTGTTTCATTTTGTTTTGTTCTGTTTCTGAAATGTGGTTTTTATGAAAATTATTATCATTTTCTAAAATTGGATCATATTTCTAGTTTGTCATACTGAATTAACCATTTGTTTCCTAACCGAAGCTACACATGCTTAGAATCACACCAGTGCAGCCTCATCTCCGCGCCAGGGCAAGCAGCCTTACCTCCGTGCTGGGGCGAGCAGCCTCACACACAGACTCTGCCCATGACTCACCTTCCTTTGTGCCCTTCTTCCCACAACTGATGCTATCCTCCCTCCATTTTTGGCACTAAGAAAGACAAAGTAACTTAGTAAAGAAGTGAATTTGGCAGCATGTCCGGGGGCTCTGCTGTGGCAGAGAAGGAGCACAGTGTGACTAGGCATGGAAATGACTTCTTCAGAGCTACTTTCTAGTCTGAGGTCAGAGGGTCTTCTCTCCTGCCCCGTTGGCTGTATCTTGCTCTGTGCATATAGGCACTGGGTTTGGAAGCTTCCAGGGACAATCTGCCCTGCTGTGATGTCCAGATCTCCTCATTAATATCTGTCAGCTGCAAACTCAGGAGTGCATGCACATAAGCGTGTCATGGAAGACGGTATAAAGAGATGCTGAGAGCAGCCCACCTGTGAGGCCCAGTGGGGACTGCCCTGTGTGTAGTGGGAAACTCGGCCGGTGCTCTATGTGGGCTCACAGATGGAGTGTGTAGGAGCACTTCTCAAGAGCCTCTGATTTAGCCAACCGAAGGCCACAGTGTGCTCAGCTAATGTCTCATCAGCACAGAAGTAGCCTGCCTGTAGGAACTGTATGTGCTCAACTGTGCGTTCTTTGCAGGGGAGGGCAATTGCTTATTTACTCTGTCCATAGGAAACAAGTAGCTAGCTCTCTGGGGTCATTTTCTGTTTCTTCAAAACACACTTCCATAGATTTGAAAGCTTGTTCAGGAAGCCACTTTTGAACACATAAAAGAAACTTGTAGCAAATCCATGACCCCCAAGAAGCTTTGGGAAAGTTTCTTTGTATTTTGACCTTACTGCTCTTCTGTGTTCCTTTGTGTAATAGAGTTATTAATAACTATCGTTCATAAGCCGCCCTTACAGCAACAAGATGTGTGCAGCTTTGGAAGGATTATCTGCATATACTAATGCATAATGTCAAAGAGGAATTTGTCTTCTCGGTGCGTCTCGTTTATACCCCATCTCTAGAGATGTGAACAAGGCATGCCATTAGGGCAGCCCCGCCCCCATGATTTACAAGCCACATTAGTGGAGGTAGATGAAAGCGCTGGCATGTGTTAAAGTGCCCGAGAAGAGGGAGTGAAGTCACTTAGTACTGCGTCCATAACTTGGTTGAGGATTTGAATAGTCAATAGGACCTTTCATCACAACCAGAAGTTGTAGTAAAATCACTTTTCTGGTGGAGGAAATGACAGAACTTAGTAATATTTGTTACTTCAGGATTTGGGATCAATCCAGCCCGTGCTTTGGAAGCCCAGGCTTAGGAAGACAGGCCTTCAAGCAGAACTCCTAAAGTACCATGAGCAGAGCAGAGAGCTAGCCAACGCGTTTGCCCTCTGAATGCCGCTACATTTGAGGGGCTGTGGGTGCTGGGCCAGGCAGGAGAGTGAGTCAGTCCGCCACAGTGCCTGTTGTCAGCAGCAGAGCTGTCCGGCCAGAGCCAGCCCCTCAGCAGGTGATGCTAGAGAAAGGGGCCTGTCAGAGCCAGCAGAAGTCCTGCAGTGCAGCTCATGCCTAGGGAGACAGGAGGATCGCTGTGAGCTCAAGACTCACAGTTTGGACTGCAAAGTAAGCCAGCTTGAGCTACTGGCAAGTCTCAAAATCAAACAATAACAACAAGAATCCAAGACTATTTCTAAGCACAGTATAATTAGCATTGCTTTTTAAAGTGAGGTGGTCTGGCTGGGGAGAGCTCAGCTGATAGAGCGCACGCCTAGGGAGTTTCAAGGTCCTGGATTCAATGCCCAGTGCTACCAAGAAATAAGGATTCCCACTTTATTAAACTTCTAGTTGAATAGGGAAAGGCATGCAGTAAATAAAAGCATTTTATATTATAGTAAGTGAAGTGCTAAAGATTAATTATGATAATGCAAAATAACTTGCCGGGAGGAGGGCTATGTACCTGCATTAGATAAAGTTGCTAAATAAGCCTGTGTGAGGAAGTGGCAGTTGTTGAGCTAAGGCATGGGTGATACTAGAAATCCAGCTGTTCAGGGAGAGGTACAGAAAGTTGCCTAAGGCCATAGGAAGAGCAGGGACAGAGGGTAGGGGTAGGAAAGGACTCGGGTTTTTAGTAAGAAAAAGTATGCGGAGGGAGCATTGGAACCAGCCTACTTCTGAATCCCAGTGGGAGACTGGATTTGTGCGTTCCGTCACTGGCTGCCTCTCTTGATTGTGCCCACATCCTTCTGTTTCTCTTTCTCTTCCATTTCTCTGCCACTTGCTCGTTCCTCTTAGAGGAGCCCTGGGTCTCTGAGTGTCCGAGGTCATCTCAGGCATGGTCTCAGGAGCACTGTGCCCTATCCATGCCTTATGGAGCCAGGCAGGGGCCATCTCGGGCACGGTCTGTCCCCACCAGGCTCGCGTGGCACTGGCCGGATGGTAGTCTCAGGCCAGTTCCCTGTCCAGGCCCCGGGTGGCAGCCATCTTAGGCTCCCTGTTCTCCAGACGTCCCCCAGTGGCCCCAGGAGAAGGGTTTCTGTCTCTGGCTCACTACCTCACAGTCAGGGTTCTGGGTTCAGTTCCCAGACAGGGCAGCTCAGCTCTGAGAGGTCTGAATGGGTCTCAATGCTTGCTCAAATCTGAGCATGTGTGGCATATATACAAACACAAAAATAAATTTTAAAAAAATAACCGAACCCTCGGTCCCAGACAGGGTTCCTCCACCAGCACCTATCCAGCTCTGAACTGAACTGAACTGGTGGCTAGCTCCCCACCTGAGCCCCCTGGCACCAGACTCGTGGTCAGCCCAGGTAGCCTACTCAGATGTTCTCAGGTCAAAACACTGAGCACAGACATAACCTCCCTCCTCTCTGCCACCTACTGGTGTGCGCAACACAGTAGCCACACCTACAATGCTTTAGCAACAAGGTCATCTTTTTTTTTTTAATGCTTGTTTTAATTTAATTTAATTAACTTTTATTTATACTGACAAGTAATAGATTTCAGTTATTTCTTTAAAATTTACTTTTGTGTTTGTACAGATGCCATGCACGCTCAGATTTGGATGAGCACTGAGACCCAGTCAGACCCCTCAGAGCTGAACTGCCTCACATGGGTCTGGGAACTGAACCCAGAGCCTCTAGAAGAGCAGCAAAGGCTGAAAGCCACTGAGTCACATCTCTAGTACCTCTTTAGTTTTTTAATGAATTAATAATTAAATAAATAAATTGGGAGTCAGTATAAAGGATCTTTGAGACTAAAATATTTGAATTGCTGTCCTAGACAGTGTAGCTATCTAGACTTCCTACAGAAGCTCATACTCTAATAAAACAAGATCTGTCTGTCAGCCTCTGGATGGCAATCTTTGTACAAGACCAGACCTGCTAGTGTGAGCTCCAGCAATGCAGCCCGGCCCAGGGCAAAGGGTCAGCAGCTCTCTGTGAACTCACTACCATCCCTCTGGCTTCTCTTAACCCAGGCTCTCCTCTCCACCCCAGAAGCTGAGTGGCTAAGGTTGTAATGCTTTGTGGATACACTTTACAAGTAGCCCTGATGCCCTGCATTGTCAGGACTTTGGTATGACTTCAGTCCTATGGCCCATGTCATACCTGTGTGCTTTCCAGATGGAGCTGCCTGTGTGCTAATTTCTGTGGCTTCCCAAACCTGTCACATTGACAAAAAGAGTGGAGATTAAGTATTCCCTCTAGCTTGGTGAATAGTCCTTTTTTTTTTTTTTTTTTTTTTTTTTTTTTTTTTAATGTAGGCCATTCTGTGAATTCCGCATAGATTTTTACTTGGGTGCCAAGGCTTGAGTAAAACAACAGTTAAGAGCTGAGGCCGTACTCCCTGCAGCAGCACGGGTTCCAAAGCTCGGCCTCCCTCCTGTCTGCCCTGCATGTTATTTTAAGGCTTCACAGGAAGTGAAAGTACCTCCTCCTTTTAAATAAGTCCTGACCTACGAGGACATGCGCAGGACCCGGGCATTCTCTACCACTCTCTGTCCCTGGTGCCCAAAGTTCACGGCTGTTTAGAGGGACCAGTGCCCACCCGTCAGCAATGCAAATCCACAAATGCTTCGCCAACATACAGTTCAATATAAATGACTCGGGGAGAACATGCATTTTGTATCATAATTCTTAGGAGTGCATGGTCCAAAGACTATTTTTTCTTCCCTAGTCCTGGGGACTGAACACAGGGGCCTCACACACGCTTGCTGAGCGCACCACCATGAGCTGCAACCCCAGGGCTCCAAGGATATTTTCATAGTCAAAATGTTCCCCCATGCTGCCAACAAAAATTTGGCAACAATGTAGTGAAAGTTCATATTTAACATTCTTAAAAAGACTTTACTAAGATGTAATTGACACGCCTTATAACTCACCCACTCAGAGTATATATGCAGTAGCCTTGCGTGTTGATGTAGCCACCCGTTCACATGCATGCGGAGGCCGTGTCGGCGCTGGGTGTTCTCCACTGCTCTCCCCTGGGTTTGTGAGACAAAGTCTCACTGGGCCTGGAACAGCTCACCGTTTCTTCAGACTGACTGGTCAGCAAGCCCCAAGGAGCTTCAAACACTCAAGCCTTCCCCAAACACTGAGATCACACCACACACACACACACACACACACACACACACACGTTTATTATTGTAATGTTGCTGTGAACAGCCTATGTAAGTTTAAATGGCACGTACGTTCATTACCCTCAAGTATATATCTGACAGAATTGCTGAGCAATTGTGTTTGATCTTTTCCTTTCCCTTTCTTCCTTTTCTTTTTCTTTCTTCTTCTTCTTCTTCTTCTTCTTCTTCTTCTTCTTCTTCTTCTTCTTCTTCTCCTTCTTCTTCTCCTCCTCCTCCTCCTCCTCCTCCTCCTCCTCCTCCTCCTCCTCCTCCTCCTCCTCCTCCTCCTTCTTCTTCTTCTTCTTCTTCTTTTTTTAAATCCTGTATTCAGGATGAAGCCCAGGGCCTAATACATGCTAAGCAATCACCTAACTACTGAGTTATGTCTCCCTGTGTTAAATGTTTTGAGTAATTGTCAGACATTTTGATGTCTATGCCATTTTACATTCCTGCCAGCACTATACCAGGTTTCTAATTTCTCTGCATGTCTGCCAACACTTGTGATTTTCTATCCTTTTTTTGTTTTTCAAGCCAGGGTCTTTCTGTGTAGTCATGGCTGGAATTTGCTCTGGAGACCAGTCTGGTCTCATATTTTCTGTCTTTTTGGGTATAGCCTTCCCACTAGCTGTGGGTGCTTATCACACTGTGTTTTGGTTTGAGTTTTCTCCTCTATAAGGTGTCAGCATGATTTCAATGCACTCGCGTTGTCTGTGTGTCTGCTTTGGAGACGTGCCTATGCAGAGCTTTGCTCACGTTTAAGTTGGGTTGCTTTTACTATTGAATTGGAAGAGAACTTGGCATATTTTAGATAAAGCTTCCTTTTAAGATAAATTATTAGTAGGTAATCGTTCAGTTTATTTACATAATAACTAATGTTTGGTTGGCAACAAAAGCTCTATAAGTGTTGGTGTGTTCTACTCGCTTCACCGTTGGATCAGCTGGACCTCTGCGCACAGAACTCTTTGTGCTCGATCACAGGTCTGTTAAGGTAAGCAAAGGGATGGCGAGCCTGCACAGCCTGCTGTGAGAGCAGCCACTATGCTTGCTACTTTGTTTCTAGCTACAGCCACAGACATTACATACAAAGCCAGGTGGTAGAGGTGTACACTTTTCGATTCTAGCACTCAGGAGGCAAAGACCTTTCCCTTTGCCCTGTGGTTGGTAGCTAAGGTGTAATTGTAGCATCTTGATCGGCTTAGCATCTGTAACACCCCCTCCTCTACCCTATCACACTAGCCTTACTCTATGAAGTTGGCTTTTCAAAGCACCACCAGCAGTGACACCCGCTAGGGGTGGGGGAGCAGCTATGCAAAGAATGCATCTCAGCTGAGAGGCTAGTGCTTGGTTCAGAGATAGGAATCCTAACTATATTTTTTGTGATTGATTGAGCCTTATGAAATGAATTATGAACCATATGAAAAATGAATTTGGTCTGATTTTAGTTGGCATCAAACTGACCAGAATAGCTTAGACATAAGGTATTTGAAGAAATAAACTCCAAAAAAAAATGATATATCTGAATTCTGGTACTCATTAAAGAAGAACATTTTAAAATTTATAAGCTTGAGTTTCCAATGATAATAAAATTAGTATCCTTATTAATGTAAATTTATCAAGTAAACAGCCAAAAAAAATTAGATTAAAATTAACTAACTCAGAGGCCGCATAACTAACTCAGAGGCCGCATAGCTGAATGGTTAAGCACATAGCTGGCCCTGTAGTCCACTCCTACAGTCCCAGCACCCAGAAGGCTGAGACAGGAGAACAGAGATTGCAGGGCAAGCTTGGGCTGTGTTGCCAGACTCCACTTAAGGTAGGAAAAAGTGGGGGTGTCTTCAAAGCTGTGCTTTGTACGAATGTGTAGCTTGCAGCTTATAGAGTAACAGCTTAAGATGGTAACTGCCATGCCCATGGCTGGGCAATCTGATATAGCGGGCTTGCCTTTCAAAACAACCAAGACACAGCTCATATCTGTAGATCAGACTGGCCTCAGGCTCCTGAGCTTGAGGTGTTCAGAGCACACAGTTAGAATAGATACGATTTAAAGTGAATCGTTTTAGGTTGTGCACGCTTATCCTTTCTGCTTTTTTCCATTTAAGTCTATTGTGAATGCAGTTTCTGTTGGTAAGTAGAGCTAGGTTGTCCTGAAGTATGCACATAACAACTCATTTAACAGTTTATTAGTGGACATTTAGCTCATTTCCAATATTACTTTATTCTTCCACTGAAATATTTGCATATGTGCTAGAATAAATACCTAGGCCAGGTATGGTAGCTCACACCTGTGATGCCAACACATGGGAATCTAAGACAGGATTATCTTTCTAAGTTCAAGGCCAGCTTGGGTTATAAGTCCCCAGAAGAAGAGGAAGAGGAAAGAAGAAAGGAAGGAAAGACAGAAAGAAAGATAGGAAAGAAGGAAGGAAGGAAGGAAAGAAAGGAAGGAAGGAAAGAAAGAAAATAATAAATAATACTTTTTAAAAAGATTATAGCCAGGCTATTTAGAGTCCCCAAAATGTTGTGTTGAATTCATACCTATGCCTTGTAACTTACATGTGGAATCAGCTGAAGTTCCGACTTATGCCAGCCTGTGTTTACCCTCCTCCCGTGCTAGCTGCCTGCAGTGTGTCAGCCCCTCCAGCAGAAGGCTGAAGCCACTCACTCCTCTCACACTTCCTAGAGATGGCTCTAGGGTTCTCCTTAAAAAATTTTTAGCAGTATATTTTTCTATTCACTATTAATAAACTATATTTTTAGCTTGTGAGAAATTAAGCCAGGCTGTTTAGGACTGACCATAAAATTGTGAGGCAAGAGAGTTGTGAACTTGAGGCTAGCCTGGGCTACATAATGACTGACAGTCACCTGGGGGCTTGATGGCATATACTAAAGAAAAAGCTACAAACGCATAGATGAAAACATGAGGAGAATGGGCACTGAAGGGACCGAGCCTGGCAGACCAAGCATTGCATGTCACACTCAATGTAAAAGTCAGAAATAACCGGGCTTGAGCACACCCTGAATAACAGAGTGTGTAAAATTAGCTTTAATTTCTTTGAATTAAAACTCAGGCCTACTGACTTTTTTTTTTTTTTTTTTTTTTTAACATTCTCAAAATGGTAGAAATGCTTGTTAGGGACAGGGAACCGGAGCACAGCGTTCCTTCTGCAGGGCTCGCCACTGTGGCCTCCAGCATCAGGGGACAGGCATGCCAAGACGTGCCGAAGGCCACCCACTTCAAAGAGCTTTCCCTTACTCTCTAGGATTCATTAGTTCATAACAGAATGAAAAGGATAAATGCATGTTTCCTGCCTTCTGAAGTACAGCACTATACCCTGGGCTGGTTTGATTTGGATCAGTATATGCAGCTAGGAACACAAATTTAAGGGGATCTGGGTTCATTCCTGGTCAGTGCTGTAACTTTGGACCTCATATAAGGAAATTCTCTCCAAGCTCAAGTCCCATGTTTTTATGCGACAGGGCTCATAGCCTCTGTTGTGCCATGTAGTGGTTTTGGTTTTTTAAAACTTCTCTAAAGTTCTCTATCTTTATCCCATTGTGTTCAGTTTGACAGGAGACAGTCCTGTTGTGTGCGCAGGGTGCCCTGCAATGCAACCTAGGGCCACGAGTTCCAGATGTGCTCTCATCTCACAGTTGAATCTAACTGACCCGCTAATGCAATATGTCTCTTCCTCATGGTGACACCAATGAGTCTCAGTGCCTCTAAGCCCAGGATTATGCCCGACAAGGGGACTGGAATAAATACTTCATTTCCTCTGACAGTGCTGTTCTGCTATACCTCCTCCCTGGTTTGGGAGCACATATATGATTTTAAACACACACACACACACACACACACACACACACACACACACGAGCACATGCACATGCACCCACATACAAACACAAAATAAAAATAGGTTACTCTTTAATTTTTTAAATGTATATGAGTATTTTGCCTGCATGTATACCTATATACCACAAGCATACAGTGCTCATGAATACCAGAAGAGGGTGTCAGGTGCCCTAGAATTGGAGTTGTGAGCTGCTGTGTAGTGTAGATGCTGGGAATTGAACCTATATTGTTGGGGTGAATGGCCACTGTTCTTAACTGCTAAAACATCTCTCCATGATGGTGTAGGAAAAGGATCATTTAGAAAACTAATCCAGGTGGCTGATGTCACTGCTAGCACAGACTAAGTCTGGCATGCTGCAGCAATTCTGTAATCCCAGCATTTGAGGTAGAGGCAGGAGAATCAGAAGGTCAGGTTTCTCCTTGGCTAACCGAGCATGTTTGAGTCCAACCTGGGATACATGAAACCCTGTCTCAAAAAGAATAATAATAATAATTTGGCTCTGTCCAGGGAAGTTGAACATCTGTATATGAGAGTGTTTATAGCAACAGTATTCATATTAGCCAAAGACTAAAGACAGGCTGAAATCCATCAGTAATGTGTCCATCACTAATCACGGGTGTTTATATATGGAATACTGTGCCACCACAGACCCATGGCAATGTAGGACATTGAATGCTGAGATGCAAAGCACATGGGATGGAGGTAAGAGATCACTTCAGTGTGCAGTTCAAAGCCAGACAAGGGTCAGCAGTGCTGTTTAGGTTAAACTATACATCACATTGAAGCTGGATTACCAGTGGGAAAGGGAAGGAATTAGCACAGAAAGCGGTTCCTGAGGACCCTGTGGGACCCAGCCACCTCTCTCTGCAGCCTAAGTCGTGGCTACACAGTGTGTGCCTTATCATCTTCACCCTGTAAGCTGTACACCGTATGTTATGTGCTTGTCTGTATAAAGCAGTGAAAAGGACATGTGGCACTGTCGGCTGAATACTTGTCTAGTCTGAAGCTGCCATTGGCCATGATGAAAGGCATCGTTTTATTGTCATGTACCCCAGAAGGAAAAGGATTTTGAAGTAGAGCACTTCATTATCTTAGTCTCACAAGTAAGTATGTCTGCTTTTATTGGTAGCAATAGCACATATGTAGGCAGAGTGGCCTCTTATATATGTATTCTATATACCTAATCACCATATAGTATTTCTGTGGTATTAGTGTGGAAGCAGGCTTGGGCTCATTTTTGGTGGAAAAGAAATTTTAAAGAAATGACTGAAGCAAATCTGTGTGGACTATTTCTGGAGTTCTGTATTATGGAGGGATACACTGGAAACAGCATCTGTGAACATCTTTAGAATATGTGATAAAGCAAGCTGTCCACAGACGAGCAGACTGGGTTTAGACAGATGCCTTTCCAGCATTCCTGCAAATGTGTGGGAGTTCCCAAATCCCTGGTGGTAAATTAATCTGTGGGCATTTGCTGCTCACAGGTCATTCCCCTGTGTTCAGCACTGAAATCAAAGCTAATTAGAAGCGAGTGGGAGAGCCTGCCTCTGTGCCAGTCACACACTAATTGTGGTGGACACTCTATCCAAAGATACCTGAACTCTGACCACTAAGCTAACCACAAAAAGGAAATTACTTTGTATAGCTAAGTCAAAAAAATATTTTTTTGGACTTCATTTGTAATGTCACTTAGGATTCTTCTGGAAGGCTTGTGAAGCCTTGCTTTCTTTTAATATGCTCTCATAATGACAAGGTCCCCTGAGAATGAAATCATCCAACCGGAATGTGCCTGAGTCTTAACTCTGATAAACATCACTTCATGGTATTTTGGAGATTAAAAGAGACTAAAACATGTAAATGTTACTTTCAGATTATTCTGACCAAAGAAGCCTGTGGTCCAGTATTGAGAGTCTTAGTCCCAGCCAGCGCTGAGCAGAGGGCGTCCCACATCGGCAGGACGGCCTTAGGTCACTGCCCTGTCTTTTGGGTTGACTTGGAGCTTGTGATGTCCTGGAATGTAATTGCTTCTTCTCTGAGGCACATTTATGTGTCCCTCTGCCCCTTGCCCTAATTCATCATCTGCTTTATAGTAATTCCGCTCAGACAGGACTGTCAGGCCCCACTGGAGGATGTGAGGTGCTGTGAGTGGATGCGTGTTCTAATCAGTGACATTAGTTTATATCTCCTTATTAAGATGCCCATTACATTCATACCAGGAGAGATAACACGCACACTAATGCACTTTCTGTCGTCCATCGGGGCTTTGTTATTTATTTCCATAAAGGCGGCATTAATAACCAAGTGTAAGAGGCTAAGAGGATGTGGGGCTTTTAGACACAGCCTGGGTTATTTAGTGAGATGTAGCTGCTAGAAGCAGAGACATCGTATTATGTTGGCATTCTGATTCTTTGCCCCTTCGCAACGCACAGCCATTATGATATACCTCATTTTGTTTATTTTAAAAGTAACTCATATTCTTTGTGCAATCATTCTCCAAACAAAATTCCCTATACTTTATATCTTGCTTTTCTGATTTTAAATTGAAACATAAAATATATTCAGAGGTTTGTATACTTGGACACAGAAGCCAGAAAGCACTTGTTGACTGCACTAGTCTAGTTCTGGGTATGGGCAGAGTGGTACAGTAGTGTCTTATGAAAACTAGCGCAGAGGCTGCAGGGATGGCTCAGGTCAGGGGCACTTGCTCTTGTGCAGGACTCGGTTTCAGTTCGCAGCACTCACATGGCAGCTCACAGCGATCCGTAAGTGCAGTGCCAAGTGACCCAACAGCCTCTTCTGTCCTCTGTGAACACTGTGTACATATGTGCTGCATAGACATCCATGCAAGCAAACACATATACATACAATAAAAAGTAATACATTATCTTTTACAAAGGAAGACAAGAGAAGAAAACGGTCTAGAGGCTAGGAAGTTAGTGGTTACCAGTGCTCACTGCTCGTGCAGAGAACTTGAGTTTGGTTCCTGGCACCCACGTCAGTGAGACTCACAACTGCCTGTAATTCCAGCCCTGGGGATCATATGTGATTACATTTTCCCCGAGTGCATCGGCTTTACCACAGTGTCTGTTCAGGCAATGTCTTGGGTTTTTATTATCAGCTCCTTTTGAGCCCCTCAGCTCAGTTGTGACTCACTTGAGGGATCCATCAAGGACCGCAGTCTGTGCCACGCACACCTGTCTGGTTCACCTTTGATTTTGCGGTTATTGCTTTTCAGAGCTGTGCATGCGGCCCATCATACCAGGAAGCCGCCACAGCTCTGCAAACCTGCAGCTGGTGCCCTTCTCTCTCTTCCAGCACGTTACCCATTACCTCAAGCTTTGACTCCTCGTCCCTGCGTGTTATCCCAGGTGCAGGAGAGCTGGGCCAGAGAGCCTTTTGAATTTGCCCTGTGTATTTCCCCACTGTGAAATGTTCCCAGGCTCACGGGCGATTCCCCACTGGTGCTCTCTTCCCGCGTCATTACCCAGGCCAGTGCTAGCATTCACTTTCACTGATTGTCGGTCAGAACAGACTCCAGGAGCGGAGCACACATCAGAACAGTTTATTGGAGGAGAGTGGGAAGGGTGGGAAAGCCTAATGGGTGTAGATGTCTATAGAAGGAAAGAGGAAGGCAGAGGACAAGTTAGGAAGGATTCCGGCTTTGATCGGCCCCGAGAAAGATCCATCCAAGTTCACAGGGAGCCCTCAAGCTCAGCTGCCCGCTGGAGGACGCCCGTGTCCCACAGGCCTATTTAGCATCTCTGCCGAACAGTCATTGGCTGAGGCCTGGAGCACTGTACGGGTCCAGACCTTTAGCCGGACCATCCGCCACTGCACAGTCTGGAATAGGAGGTGTGAGGGATGCGCCTCCGTGCTCGCGGTCACCATCACAGCAGCACAGAAGCCCTCTGAGCCTCAGTTCAGAATGGTGATGCAGCCAACGGGGTCATCTTAATACAAAGGAGGATGTATATATCAAAAAGACATTAAATGAAGTATATAACTGTGTAGAGCATAGTCATAATAAATAGTCCCTTCTGTACCCACTCTTTCCTAGCCTGTGGTTAGTTTTAGATAACTAAGGCCTGTCTCTCTTACTATATACTATTGAAGCGGGAGTGGTTCGAGGCGGCGGTGTGATCTGAAGGTCAGCATGCCATCTGCAGTTGGATAAGAAATTTACTCCAGATGTAAATGGGCCCTGTCAGTAAATACTGCTCAGTGCAGGAGCGGCTGTTTTTCGCTTATAGACGGCATTTTTTGGTGAAGGAAGTGGTGTCCTTGATACTTCATCATGAGCTCCTTGTTTGCTGTTAGTGGCACTTTGAGAGTGGTGTTCCAGTTTAGGTAACTATACAAAAGCAGAAGCGGATCTTAAAATTAAAAAAATATAAAATAAAGAACAAACTTTTCCTTTTCACAGCCTGTGGGGCTCCTGACTGGTGTTCTGCCTGCCTGCAGGTTGTAGTCTCCCCCGCAGGACAGTCGTCAGACAGTCATATCACTGGTGCAGACACTGGCGGCCTTGTCATCTTCAGCACCAGGGCCTGTGATCCTATCTCAGAGTCAGCACTCTGTCACAGTTTCAAGTCCATTTCTGGGTCCATTCACTGTGACCCATTTCTCAGCGTTTTGGGAGCTCTTGCTACATGCCAGAGACGGCGCACCTGCGCGGTAGGCCTGCACCCCTCAGTTCCGCCCAGCCACATCCACTCTGCACAGGCGGTCCAGAGGACTCCGAGAGTGCAGCCTGGCCTAAGCAATACAAAAGCAGCATGGCGCCTGGTTATGGATTTGTGATGAAGATTGTGGCTGGTGCTCCTACAATCCAAGACATTTTGAACCACAAGCCTACATGTTTTTAGTTCTTTTCACTACATAGTCCAGAACACTGGTTATCACATCCATAACAGTGCCCTCCCCTCCCGTGGGGGTTGGAATTTCCCATGGTTCTCCACTTCTCTAACTTTCTTCCCTGGAATGGCCTTGGGCATGGAGCCGTGAGTCCAGGAAGCTGCTCAGGGCCCCTTCCCTCGTGCAGGGATTTGAGGTACTGGCTATATTTTGTTTTTAATTGTCAGCATCCTTTCCTGTTTGAAATTGATTCAGCGGAGATTTGCTATGTTTTTTCTGTGTGTTCCCAGATCTATGCTAGCTTGTTAACATGATGTAGTAGGCCAGGAATATCCAGTTTTGCTTTCATACTCTTAAAAACTAAAGTGCATGTTTCATAAAATTAAAAGGTCCCAAGAGCCAGTTAATATAAAGCAATGTTTTACCAAGGTCAGAAGTGATTTAAATATGAAAGATCATATTTTATCATAACCATAACAGGCTTAACAAAATCTAGACAGACAAATTGCTAATTTAGAAATGATCTGAATTTACCCCATCCCCCATCCCCAGGAAAAAAAAAAGGAAGAAAAGCAGAAACCCACAAGACTTGGACTGTGGCACCAGGCGTGGCCTCGCGGATCCCAGGCTGGGCTCTGCAGCGGGATGGGAAAGGCTTTGTTTTCATTGTCACACTGCGCGCTCTGTCATCTGAGTCCTCCAGATCGCTGTTTATAGCAAGAACCTGCATCCCAGAGGGGCAACCCAGTTTCTCATACCTTGTCACTGATGTAATTTGACTTGTTTTGGTTCCTTTCCTTGGGCCTAACATTTCGTGAAGCCCTAACATAAATTCCTGGCTTGCGTAGCCCACGGTGTCAGCCTCGCTCGGGGACATGCTGTCTCTGTAGTTCCCCCATTTCATGTGTGAGAGATTTATTTTTCCTCGGTGGGTCCTAACGTTTCTCCTGTGCACACGCACTCTCTCACATACCCTCTGGCACGTATGCTTGTGACTGTGCCTGGTGCACAGGAATACCAGGGAGAAAGTCAAACAGCCTTGGTGAATTCCTCTGTGAGCTTCCTGGGAAATTTTCAGCTGACAGGTTTGGTTCTAAGACTGATGTGCTCACTCAGTAATGTGGTTTTTAAAAAAAAAAAAAAAAAAAAATCTGTTTTTGCTTTTTCTCCTTAGGGATTTTGACTTATCAGGACCCTGCCTGCTCCGTGTTCTCTGTGAAAGAACTCTCATTGACTCTTACTAACCTGTCGGTATTGCAAAAACCAGCGTAAGCAGAGAGGGTCCTGTCGTAGATAACAGACAGGAAGCCTGAGTGTCAGGCGAGGCCCTTCAGTCCTGCGGCCCCTGCAGCTGGCGGAGTTACCCCACATTCCACATGAACTCCCTAAAGCTCAGGAAAATGGAACGGCTTGCCAGGCCATGCAGTTAAATGAGGCCCAGGATACTTTCTCTAAAGATTTTTCTGTGTATTATTTGATTTGGTCCTGACAACATTCATGAAGATTGGCTGGGGTAATCTTTCTGTTTTCCCATTTCAGAGTTTGGTAGACATGTTAGCTTCCTTGGCTACCACAGTAGGCACTTTTCAGTCCAGGGCTATCCTCCAAACTGAAATGGAATTGACATTTGTATGACCCAGTGGTGACATTGGTCACCGGGGCAGTGCCGCTATGGTCGTCCGCTTGCTGTTTCATTTGTGGGTTTGGTTTGGTTTTTGTAAGAGACTCTTGAGTATCTGCTAGGTAGCTTCCCCCTCAGATACTCTCCTGCATGCTAAGTGCCTTTTTATAAGGAGAAAGGGCAACAAGCAGCCTTGCAAATCTGTTCACGGTTGTTCCTTGCTTAAAACTGAGAACCAGAGCCTGGCGGTATGTACACACCTTTAATCCCAGCACTTGGGAGACAGAGCAAGCTCCAGGACAGCCAGGGCTACACAGAGGAATTTTCTGGGGGGGAGGGGGGGAAAGAGAACCATGGGTCAGTGTAGACCTCTCCCTGACCTTGTTGAAAACCCATCAGTCAGTCAAATATGTTAATATTCTTATATTTCTACTGCTGTTTTATATGTGCCTCTTGCTAAGCTAGTAACTTCCCTTAAGGCCTGAGTCTGAGTCATCCCTGAACCTGACATGGTACATAGCATGTAACAGGAGTCAGGAAGCTTATTCATGAAAAATAACTGAACCAGTGCCTTTCCTACCAGGACTAAACACTAAAAACTCAACCTGAAACACACACACACACACACACACACACACACACACACACACGCACATAAATAAACACACACACATACACACACACACACACACACACACTCACACACACACACTCTCACACTCACACACAGTGCACCTAGAGCCACCAGCTCTGCAGAGTCTTGAGGGTGGCTCACCTTGCCTTCAGCTCAGCTTCAGAATCAGTGGTTTCAGTTCTGCTGAGTTACTGCTTGCAACGTTTGGTGCTGTTTTCTCTCTCCTGACTTTGTTATTTGCATGTGATACGCCTAGATGACTCCATATTTGTGCATATCACCTCTTCTTACCAACTCTGCTGGTGGTGTTATAAGTGGCTCTTGTCAGATCGACTACTGAGATTAAACCGTATGAATATGAATATGAATGAAAGTATAATAAGGACACTACCTAAAGGCATCAGAGAATAACCAGAAGTGGCAGTTGTTACTAGAGAGTAAAGCTCTGAATGGGACACGGTGGGGTCTTATTTGACAGGTTTTAGCCTGGGTGCAAGCCCCTGTCTATAGTGGGTGGGCCACTGAAATTCTCCTAGACAATTCTGGTCTCTCAATCTTAAACTCAGAGAACAGATCTCTGGAGAGCACAGCCTGGGAAAGTGAAGGGAGACAGACCAAGGTGAGAACTAGGGAGGGGCCTCAGATGCTGTGTACAGCCTCTGCCTAAATCCCTGACTGACTCATGAATTACAGCCCCGCCCTGGAGAAGCCCCATGTCCCCGACCAGGGCTTGCAGTTTGAGGTTAGCCAAGGTAATGGCCTGCTAACAAAACTACAGAGCCAGTCACGTCCCATTGTCTAGGATGGATAACAAAGCAGGAAACTGGGAACCATTCTCAAGAAAAAGCATTGAAGAACACCCTGAAGATGCCCTAGCACTTGGACTTGGTGGCCATGGATTTTGAAATAGCTCCTACAGTTATGGTAAAGGATGTAAAAAAGAACACTCTTTCTTTGCCTTGGTCTTAGGGGCTTGGCTTTCTTTCTTTTTCTCTTCCCTTTTTTCCCTTCTTTTTTTTTTAATAGCATCCCTTGCCCAGGCTATTCTCAAGCTGACAGCAATCCTGCTGCCTCATCTTCCCAAGTGCTGGATTACAGGTGTAGGCTCAGCAAAGCAGCTCTTCTAGTGAAGGTAAATTGAATTGGTTCTCCTTACGTATTATGATCCTCCTTATGTGAGTCTATTCTCAAAGACTTGGTATAGACTCGAGAAACTCAGCAAATTCCAGTCAGGATAAATATAGTACATGTATACACACACACACACACACACACACACACACACACGGACACACCCTGTAAGATATCAAGAGCATCAGAGTCAGATGACTAGAACCAAGCAGCTAGAGGGAACAGCAAGAGAAAAGAATACAACCTGTGCAGAAGAAAAATATTAAAAATACAGCTAGCTGTCCTGTCCTTTGAAATAATGAAAGCATGAAATACTGAAACTTTCTCTAAAAATGCACAGAAAAGAACACGTGATCGCTGACGTTTGGTACGGTTTCAGGAGACGGCTTCAGGCAGTCGTGTTAGCTCAGAATCTCCCAAAAGCTCTGAAGTGAGGAGAAAAATGATATTTTAAAGTTACAAGAAATTACAGTGAATTTTTAATTTTTCCTCTTTGTTTTAACCAAATTACCAAATTCAGCCTCACTTTGTTGTGCTCAGCAGCAGAAAGAGATCCAAGCTAGTGAGTGACTGGCCCAAGCTGCTGACCAGCTCTCCTGCCGGCCCTGTGTGGGTGCTATACTACAGAAGTCCCCAGAAGCAGTCTTTGCATTTTCTCCTAAAACCCTAATTGGTGAGAACTGCACTGCCTTCTGAAACAGCCTGTTCGGGAAACTGAGCAACAAGTTCTTCATGGGCGAGATTTAGTCCCTCTGTGATTATTAGTCATAGTTTTCGTGAGTAACATTATACATTCACAGCTTGAAGTAGGTAAGCCAGGGTCTGAATGTCCTCTCAGCTGTTTATTAGACACTGTATACCTTTCCAACCTTCAGTACTGTCATCCCAAAGCAAATGGAAGAAAACCTTGATGCTTTCATGAGCTGTAAGTTAGATACAGTATAAAGGACATCACAAAGCACTTGGTGTGTGGAAAGCTGATTTTTAATCATGTGGGTCGCTCCCACTGGTCAGCCAGGAAAACCATCTCCATGTAAGGTTTGGACTTCTGTCTCACCCAGTCTCTTAGCTTGAGGAAAGCATTATGGCCTGAGTAGTTTAACCAGTGGCCTGTTTCTCATGATATGGGAGCTTGGTGTTAGGTGAGGGCTCTTCTGGTTTGCAGGCGGCCCTCTCATTGTCTTAGCCAAGAGCAGCATGGAAGAAAACATGTTCTCTCTTCTTCTCCCACCCTGAGGGGACCAACACTCATGACCTAATTCCTCCTCAAGGCTCAGCTCCAGACACCATCCCCTTGTAAAGCAAGGTCCCATGAGGACACCCATGGAAGCCGGGGATGAAAGGGACTAGAAGGCTCTCTGAGGCTGAAGGAATAGCATGGTTAGAGGCGTGCTGTAAAGAGTCGAAGGCAGAGGCTTATTCCAGGACTGGCAGTGTTGCTCGGTGCCTGTGTAGACAAGGACTCGGGAAGGGGCGTGAGTGAATGAGTGAGGCTGGGTAAGTGCTGGCACCATCCACTGTTCCCACAGACAAAACACAGCATGACTGGGGATCCCGGACCCCCTCTCTGTTGACCTTTATTTCATCACAGCCTCATAAATACTTACCTGATACAGAGTAAAACTGTAATGGAAGTTATTGATAAGCTCCGAAGTATATGTTAAAGCAATCATTATTCTACTTAATTGAAAACATAAGTAAAGAATATGTCCAAGGGAAGAAGATAGCCATCTTCGTATTTGGAAGGTTGTCCAGGAGGAGTGAAATTAAACCTGGATGAGGCTCTGGGTTAACATTTAGAAATCAGGGGAAATGTTTAGCTCACCAGAGAAGTAATATTTTTAACAGGTAGAACTGCCTGGCGATGGGCTGGGACGCCTGGGATGAATTAAGTCTCCGAGTTGCTTGCCGAGTCCCTCACTGTGTGCATGCTGCAGCTAGATGACTGTAGACAAAACCATAGGAAATGGAGCCATAAAACCAAAGAGCCAGCGAGGGCAGGCTCGCCCCGCAAGGGAGCTGAGCCTTCCCGGGCCCCTCATTGCCATGGGACCTGTGCTCCAGGCTCTGCTCATGGAGACTGCTCCACGGGCTTATTTCAAGGCAGGCCCTCAGAGGCCATTGCAGGCTTCCAAGGGCCTCTCCTGCCCTGCTGAGAACTCTGGAACTGTCTTCTTCTGAGGGAAGCCTCAGCAGCTCTCCTCAAGGGCATCAGAGCAGAGCCTACGATGCGTCCAGGCAGGGCAGGCCGGTGTCTGACACATGCTTCCTGCCCCAGGCAGCCATAGAACTGTTACTCTGAATGGAAACCTGTAGCCTCCTTCCATGGGAGAATTGTTTCCTGGCAGCCCACAAGAGCAAGAAAGTGATGGAGAAAGAGCAGGATATGGGGATTTTTGTCCATGTTTCTACCCCATTCTTTTTTCTTCCTTGTATAAAATCCTTTGAGACTGTTTCTTTGCCATATTCTGTAGTGTGGTGTCGCTGTCATCCGACACATAGGCTTCTTCAGAACCCTCCTAATTTGGAGCCCCATGTAAGGTCTGCTGTTCTCTAGCAGGCTGCATGGCCCTGCTCCCATTCACACCAGAGCCTTGTGCTTCCTGACTTCCCTCGCACTTCTGGACACGCAAGCAGGTCCCGGGTGGAGCACTCCCGGCCCCCTACCTAACTCCAGGCCGCAGTGCTTAGCCCAAGCAGGCCGTGGTCCTTCCCACACCTTCCTGTCCCCGGAGATTTAGTTAGAGGTCAGGTTGCTTCTCGGTAATTACTGTCCTTTGGAATGCTTTTAATATTCTGTTTCTGCTTTTTAAGTAGTATTTCCTTTATATTAAAATTACTTTCCAAGCAGGAGCCACCTTCCCTTGTGTATCTTTGTAACAGGGCCATGGCCTAGGACATGAAGGTGTTCAATATCTGCTGACTGCACGGATACACAGTCCTGCTGCCTCTCATGTCTGCACCCCCACAAGACAGAAGATACACCCGTGCTAGTGAACTCAGGTTCCCAGTGCAAGCCTGTCTCTCACCTTCTGCAGAGGCCCCTCCTCTACCACTGCCAACGCTCTTGGTTTTCTGTCCCTAATGGCCTCACCTCAGTCGACCCCATAAGTGAGTCTTGTCTTTTTAAGCTTTCTTTATCTGATTACAACCTGCAAATAGGAACACAGTCTTGTGTAAAGAAGTTAGAAAGAAAGTTCATGGTTGGTGAGTGAGGCAGCAGCGTACCCTATCCTATCGTATAATATTAATAGCTAGTGTTGAGGCCACAGTCGCACTCTTATGTTATGTCTGCGTACAGTATCCCAAGCCCACGGTGACTGTGGAGTAGGCCTTGCTGTGTGTGGAAGGCTATGGAAGGAAGAGGGCCGCACGCAGGGTCACGCAGGTAGTAGGCAGCAGGGCAAAGCAAACCTAGAATAGAATTCCCACCTCAAGGCTCTCAGACGTTTTAAAAACCCCTCCTGTGCCATTTCAGGTGAACAGGATTTTTTTTTTTTTTAAAGAAACCATCTAACTGTGTAGCTCAGGCCTGCCTCACGCTCTTGAGAACCACATGCCACCAGCTGAATTGGCTTCTAATTATGTTATTGTTGAGTCAGAAATTTGGGGAGTTAGCTAGGAGATTAATGTCAAAGTGGTAATTTGAATGTAGATGATCACATTATTTAATAACCTTGGCATAGTCCTCAGAACCACTAATAATTATAATTAGCAGCTTTGTATTATAGTTTTCCAAAAATTAGTAGTACCAGAGAGTGATATTAAAAGAAAAATTAAGCTATCGGTGAAATGTTAACACATCCAAGGAAAATGTGTGACTTTCTTTCACATGCCCTAGTCAGGTTATCAAGAAGTGCCTGCTTAGGTGATGCACATATGGCATAAACATTTATCAAGAAATAAATGCGTTCATGCTTTTTTTATATGAAAATGAGCAAAAATAATTCCTTGCCCAGTCTACTGCCTAGACACGCCACTCCCCCTCCTCGGGGCCCGCCTCGCCACCCCCGAGTCCGCGTCCAGGGCCCCATCCTCTCTCCTGTGGTTTGCTGCTCAGCTAGGCTCTGCTGGCGGTCAGGCATTCACCAAAAGTCTTCCTCCAGGGACCCGCACAGCCGGGAGAAGGGAACCTGCCTTCCACCCCAGTACTTCACAACTCAGGCTCCGCGCATGTGTGTGTACATGCATGTGGGTCAGAGGACAAGTTGAAGGGATTGGTCTTCTCCTTCCATCATGTAATAGAACAGATTCATTTTAGGAAATGCTTAAAGTGGGCCTAAAAATGCCATGGAAGTGTTTATGTCTTCCTAGCCGAAAGCAGGGTGAGAATCCACTTCCTGTGTCTTCAGCATCCTTCAGTGAGACGCAAAGGTCCCTTAATATAAAGCTTGCCTTCTTGAGTGTTTATTTCTAGATAAAGATAGTTTATCTTTGTTTAAAGTGATTTAAGATGCTGCTTCATAGTCTAATTTATGCTTGGTTTGTTTACTTGTTGCTGTTGTTGTTGTTATTGTTGTTGTGTGTTGAGCTGTCTGTCTTACTGTTTCCATTGAGTTTTCACTTGACTCATTTAGATTTTTAGATTCATATTCATGTATCTGTTAAAAAAAATTGTTTTGCCTGTCTTCTACTTTTTATTTCTTTTAACTTTTTCCTCTTACCTAATAAATCAGCCCTACTTGATATTAACTGACTATAGTGAGTATCTCTGTCTTATTTACATTGACTTTTTAAAAAATTTTTTTTACAATCGTCTGTAATCCAGGCTGACCTTAAATTTTCTATGTAGCTGAGGATGACATTGAATTCTGATCTTCCTGTCTCTACATCCCAGTGTTGTGATAGTTGAACTGTGTGACTTTTTTTTTTTTTAGTTATTTTTTATTGGTTATTTTATTTATTTAGATTACAAATGTTATCCCCCTTCCTGGTTTCTCCTCCACAAACCCCCATCCCATTCCTCCTCCCCCCAAACTGTGTGACTCTTATGCTCAGAAATTGTAAGAGAGTACATGTTGTGCACTCCACAACACCCTCTACCCCGCCCCCATGGCCCCCAACTGGATTCTGTACTGTGCAGTCGCTGCCACGGCTCTGGCCTATGCTGGGCCCATTGTACATGTGTTTTGACTTATCCCATCTGTATCCTCCGAACTTTTGAACATCTGAATCTAGTTCTCACCCTAACAAAAGATGGAGACTTTAGAGAACCACAGCCAATGAAGAGCAACAACCCTGTCACCCTGAGTGAGGTAAAGCAAGGAGACTGTGCAGTGTCCCGAGCCTTTTCCCCTTGGCGATCCACACAGCCCAGGGTGCGTCCCTGGGGCCATCCATCGTGTGGTTCCTGGTGTGTGGCAGTGGCATGGAGAGAAGTGTCGGGAAGTGCTGGGTACTGTGCTCACGACGTCCTCACCTGGTCCTCCTGGATCTGAAGGCTTCTGTCAGCAACTGCTCAGGCCTGCTGTGTGACGGTCAAGGACAGCTGTAAGCTTGCCTGCCTGTATGCTTTTCTGCTTCACAGCAAAGCTTTCTAAGCTCAGCAGCACAAGGAGCTCCTGTTTGTATCTCACGGGCGGTGTCAGGAGTCTAAGTAGGTTCCAAACGCTGGCTTCTCTGCTCCGGGTCTTTTAGGGCCAAAATCAAGGTGTTGGGCTGGCCTGGTCTTACTGGAATGCTGCTAGGAATTATCTACTTGTAACTTGTTTGGGTTGTTGGCAGAGGTGATCTCCTTTCAGCTGTAGGTTGAAGGGTCTCATTTTCTGGCTGGCTGTCAGCTGGGGCCACCTTTTCTCCTACAGACCATCCATGATCCAGCTCATATGACCCCTCCATCTTATGGCAAGAAGTGTCCCATCAGGCCCCTTTCTTGCCTCCCACTTACCTGACTTTCTCTTTTGCTGCCAACCAAGGGGACGGAGGTAGCCATGGGGAGGGGATGCTTCTGAAAGTTTGTGATTAGATTAGACCCAATGGTATCTCCATTCGCTATAAACATAAAGTAACACTGCAAAGTAGCGGAGACAGGGATGGTTTTGTTGTTGTTGTTTGTTTTGTTTTTGGGTTTTTTTTTTCTTTTGGATTTGGTTTTTCGAGACAGGGTTTTTCTGTATAGCTCTGGCTGTCCTGGAACTCACTCTGTAGACCAGGCTGGCCTCAAACTCAGAAATCCACCTGCCTCTGCCTCCCAGAGTGCTGGGATTACAGGTGTGTGCCACCACCGCCCGGCTAGGGATGGTTTTTAAATTAAGCGGGCTATTGTCCACTTCAAACTCAGATAAGGAAGGTGGATCGTCCTTCCCGTACAGATTCACTCAGTTGTCACTCCTTTAATAGGTAACCTCTTCCCAGGGAGTATTTATGGCTGTCATCTTGTGATCCCCTTTGAACCTTGCATGCAGTGTGTTCAGTACTGCAGCGCTCTCCTGGGTACACCCCCACTGGGCCATGAATTAAAGGCTTTCTTCTGGAGTAGTACTCTCTAGTGCTGGGGGAACCTTCAAGGAAAATGGGGTTTTGTGGGACATCCCTGAAGGAGACCATGGGCCACTTACGTGTTCCTGTTCCGTCTTTGGCTTCCTGACTGATGGACCAGTTTGTGCCACACTTCCGCCATGATGTGCTACCCCACCAGAGGCCCAAAGTGGGGGGTGGGGGGGCACACTTGATCACAGACCAGAACCTCCAAACCATGAGCCAAAACAGCTATTTTCTCAGTCTATGTTAATTGCCTCGGGAGTTTCATCATCGTGAGAGGAAGCTGGCTAACAGAAATATTTGTCCAGTGATCTGCTTTCTGCTTAATGAGTTGTCAGGTCAAACAATGACTCACAGTATTCCACAGCAACTCACAACAATGACATTCTTTGCTGGTTTTGGGTGTTTTTGAAGCTCTGTTTATTTATGATCAACCAGAGACTAAACAGTAGGCACGTGTGCAGTCAGTGAACTTCCTCAAAACAACTTAAAAGGCATAAGTAGCTATATTATAATAAAATTAACATTTTTAGAGGAAAAATCCATTAATGAGAGAAAAGTGCATTCCAGAGCACTCTCACTTTTAAAGCACTTGATTGCCGGGTTCTCTAAAGAAACTGGAGGGACTTCAGAACTGCAGAGGACAATAAAGAAACTATGGGAAATTAATTTATAATGTAAAATGCTGGAAGACTGAATGTGTATAGTATAACTTAACAGCAGCTGAGTAGAGATCAGTGTTGGAAACAGAAATCAAGAGAAGAAATCTGTTTCTTTGACGGGAACTGGGTCTCCTGTAAATGCCGCCAGTAAGCGGGCAGTCAGGAGTTCTTGGGGTTGAATTCACACGCCAGCGTCTCTTATCTGCTCCTAGGGAAATGTCAGTCCGCCCTTACCTCTTAAACATTCTTGCGCATAGAGCTGAATTCACACTACCTGTCTTGTATGACAGTTTTGAAGATTAGTGAAAATGTGCGAGTAATTACTCGAGGTGTGTGGCACACAGATCATAAGGTGAAAACGAAATGTGAGAGAGCATCCTCACGCAGGCCAAGACTCAGAGTGACAGGGCTCACAAACCTGGATGCAGATTCAAACTCTACAGCAGTTTTTCTTGTTGCATTTGGTTGTTTGTTTGTTCACTTGTTTCAAGACAGGTTTTCTCTGTTTAGCCAATCCTGGAACTTGATTTGTACACAAGGCTGGCCTTGAACTCGTAGACATCCATCTGCCTCTGCCTCCCAAGTACTGGGATTAAAGATGTATGATAACACTTCCCACCTCGATTTAACTCTGTCTCTAAATCTCAAATTATTTCCAAACTCTCCTACTATGTGTATGGGTGCTCATATGTAAATACATATGCACATATTTCTGCCTCCATAAACATCACCATACACAGACTGTTAGATGATTGTTGAGTTAACTGCTATTAATGATCAGATATACTATTTGTGGAGAGTATATTTAGAAAATGTTGAATGGGCCTTTGTTCCTTGTGTACCCAAATTTAGAGCAACAGATTTTTTTCTTATTATTTTGCGTGTGGGGTGTGTGTGTGTGTCTGTGTGTGTCTATGTGTTTGTGTGTGTGTGTGTGTATGCCTGTGTATTCGTGCACACATACAAGACTGAGATCAATGTCTGGGGTTGTAGTTGGGTGTGTAACCATACAGTAAAATAGTACTCAGAAAGTAAAAGCATAAACTACTCCCACGTACAAGAACCTGTGTGGATCTCGGCCACGAATGAGTGGAGGCAGACACATTTATATTCCATAGGACGGTTTCCACAGCATTCTAGAAAATGGCCTGTGTTAGACTAGGATGCAATTTCAGTCAAATGTACAGTTCCAGATGTAGTCAGATTATATCAGCAAGTGTCAGGAAAGTGTGATCAGTTTAAGGACTGGGTTGGATCTGATTGGGTCAGAGATCAGTGCAGAACAAGTCACATGTGAGAGCAGTGTGCCCATCTGCCAGCAGTAAGGGCAGCATGGCGTCTACCCCAGTGGATCCTACACAGCCTGCATGTCCTTTAGCCTTCAGGGCGCACAGTCTTCCTTTGAAGGAGAGTAATTGGAACTACAGCTGCTTGCATGATTGTGTTTTGCATGTCCACTTCAGTGTTAATTACTGAACCTCATGAGTTAACTTACAAGAGCTGCCAATGATGGAGACGCAGGCTGACTATGGAGTCACCGTGCTCTGTTCTAGGACTCCATCTCTGGGCATGACGTGTGACCATTGCCATCTTAAGATCAGAGCATCTCTGATTACCAGGGGACATGATAGGGTCCACTAACATTACCATAGAGAGGGGAAGAGGACCTGTGAGGTTGCACAGGTCTAGGTCACTAGTCGCTCTCCCCCACTGTCTGAGGACAAATAAGCCATTACTGGTCACTGGAGATGGGCGCTTTCTTAGATGGTGAGCCACCCGTGAGCTGCTGTGCTTCTGTTGGTAAGCCCTCGCCCATCTTCCTGTACATAACCACAGTTAAACTCACTGCTTTCCCAAGGATGATGGGCAGAGTGGCTTCAGCGTAAGATTCTGATGCAAAGGATGGTTGTAATATAAGGACTTTCGTAAGAATGAGCTAGCCTCAGATACAATCTGTGCTTCATAAATACAGTGAAGCAACACAGTACAAAGAAAAGAGCCTGTGGTTAGAACCCAGAAACTTGGACTCGCCTGCTCTGAGATCTGCTGAGGGACAGCGCCCTCCCTCTTGTGAGAAACAGGTGGGAAGGCACTTTGGTGCCTTAGTCTAAACCACTTTCCGCTTTCCGAGGGCAGCTGATGTATGCCTGAGAGTGTCTGAAGCCCTGTAGTGCTGTTAGCCTGGATGCTGAGGCCTCAGAACTCTGGGCGGCAGGCCTGGCTATGTAAAGTGTTTACATTACAGCCCATCTATCGTGGAAAAGACTGGCATGTGTTTATAGATGGGCTTGGGAAAGTATTTAGGTCATTCTTGCATCTAGGAGGCTCATAATCAAGTCTCTATGCTTTTCCCTGGAGATGTATGTTGCCAAGACTGAGAGCCCATGTGCCTGCTCACACTAGACTCAAAGCAGCCTCTCCACATCTTTGAATGAGTCGTAGTCTCCCCTAGAAAGGCAGGTTTGGACATGGCAGTGCCCTTCTTAAAGCTCAGAATCTAGCTCTTTTCAAGTTAGTGGACCCCAATATTTGGTCTTGAGTTGAAATATTAGGAACCAATCCTACCGAGATTTTTAAACTACATAAGCCATCTGAAATTACATCTTTGATACATATGTACATTTTTAATTTCTTGCTTTCAGTTCCTGCAGATCAGGTCTCTTTGTAGTCAGACTCACTGTGATCCCATCACGAAGTGTTGATCTTTTAGTAACCTTTATTGAAGCCACATATTAATCCACATTCCCTCACGGTAACAGACGGTTTGTATCAGCCATCTCGTGCAGCTCGGCTCCGGCTCCATATGGAGCTAATAAGCCATGCAATGTGTGTGTGTGTGTGTGTGTGTGTGTGTGTGTGTGTGTTGTCTAAAGTGAACTTCTCTCCCAAAACCTAAGTGACAAAATGATTCCTAAACCCCAAAGTCTTTCTTGACCTAGAAAAAAATTGTGTTTAAAAATTACAATTGAGTGCTTGGCTATGAAAACAGAATTCTCTGCTCAGGAGGGGGACACTCACTGAGCAAAGCTCTCAGAAGTACACTCACGCTTATTTTCAAATTTCATCTCTGGAGTTGCAGAGGGTGGTACCTGCTGGTGTGGCTGTGCGCACTCACCACGCTGTGTAAACCAGTTCATCCCAAGCCCTTAGGAGCTCCAACATTGCGGTCAACCTGTCTTACATGGTAAATCTCATAGCAACTGGATAGGCCTCGGGATGCGATGGCATACTGTAATTTTATACAAAAAAGGGAGGGTGAGGGAAGGAAATAGGCCCTGGAATTTGGCAGAGCTGTGGATGGCGCTGCGGTCTGAGTGTGCTCTGCTCTAGCTGTCTTTCTGTTTGTTCCGTAACTGCAGCCAGCTCCCTCCTCCAGGCTGTTCTTTTGCGCCCGGACAATGCTGTTTCTTAGTCCATCCAGGGAAGCCACACCTCACCTGTCTGCTCCCATCTCAGTTATGATCTGCTTGCTCTTTTCACCCCAGTCTCCTACTACCACTGAAGTGCAGAAAGACTCGATTGCTTCCATGGACTCCTAGACCAACCAGAGAACACTGAACTGCAGGCTGATTGAAACCAAAATTCTACTTACTGCCCTGCCTCTGGGTGGTGCAGGAAGATGCGTTACAAAAGGTGTTTATTCCAGAGCTTAATTTGAGGGACTTAGACCCAAAGTGATATTCTATTTGCTTGTCCCTTGTCTTTCCCCTCCCCAGTAGGGAGGGGTAGAAGTCACTGGGTGTAGGGAAGTGTGGCACTGCTTGTAGTCAGTGACATGGCTTTGATGGAGCTGAGGCAAGTCCCATACAGAAAACAGCTACTGGCTCAAACTCATCTTCCTGGCTTTAACTTCTGGTCTTCCTGCCTCAACCTCTTCTAAAAGCAGACCTCAGGAGCCCCTATTCTCTGGAAGTAAGACTCATTGTATTGGTCAAGATTCTCTAGAGAAACAGAACTAATTGTGTGTTGTGTGTGTGTGTGTGTGTGTGTGTGTGTGTGTGTATTCCATACGTATTATATATAACTATGTATTATATAATAATGAATTTATTAGCCGGGCGGTGGTGGCGCACGCCTGTAATCCCAGCACTTGGGAGGCAGAGGCAGGCGGATTTCTGAGTTCGAGGCCAGCCTGGACTACAGAGTGAGTTCCAGGACAGCCAGGGCTACACAGAGAAACCCTGTCTCAAAAAACAAAAAAAGAAAAAAACAAAAAAAAAAATAATGAATTTATTAGAGTGGTTTACAGGCGGTGGTCCAGCTAGTTCAACAATGGCTCCCTCCCAACAGAAAGTCTAAGAATCAAATAGTTGTTTCCCCCACGAAGCGGGTGTCTCAGCTGGCCTTCAGTATATGTCAGAATCCAGGAAAAATAGGCTGTGATGCCAGAGAAGGAACAACAAGGACAAGCAGACCAAAAGCAAGAGCTTCCTTCTTCCATGTCGTCTACGTAGGCTGCCACCAGAAGGTGTGGCCCAGATTTAAGGTGGATCTTCCTACCTTGAATGATCCAGTCAAGAAAAATCCCTCACGGGTGGACACAGCAGCTTGGATTTTAGTAAATATCAGATGTAGTCAAGTTGACAACCAAGAATAGCCAGGGCGCTGTTCGGTCTCCGCAGCGGTCCAGAAGGCAGATGCTGTTAGTCCTCTTGCTGCCACAACTTGCCAGAGGGATTGCATGGTAAGGGTCTGTCCAGCTGTGATCCAAGGCCACCTTCCCCGCTGGGCACCCGGAAGCTGTGCTGGATGGGGAAGTGGCTAAGCAGGAAACCCTGGGACTTAGCCAGCCCAGTGCTGTCTCCGCCTTTGTTTTTCAGTTTTTTTCTTTCTCTTTTCCCCTCTCTCTCTCTCTCTCTCTCTCTCTCTCTCTCTCTCTCTCTCTCTCTCTCTCTCTCTCTGGTGCCTTTTGATCTGAAGTAACTCATTCCTTCCTTCGCTGATTGCCCTCTAATTATTGAGCACGTTCAGCGCAGCCTCGTGGTAGATGCCTCGGGATCAGACAGAATATGAATATCCGTGCATTTAATGACAGTGAGGCTGCGTGCTGAGTGCTTGGCTGGGCCACATACTGGTTTGGGCCACACTGTATGCTTTGAGGCAGGGATCAGACCCACTCTATACTAAGAGGAAGTAGGTGCAGTGCGTGACCTGGATCGGCCATACATCTCCTCTGGGAGAAGTGGGCTGAGCAGGTGGGTGTGGTATATTCCGTCATGTGGAGAAAGGAGCAGTGTGCCCTATGGCTCAGCACTGAGCAGTACTTATGGAGGCACAGTAAGTCCGACTCTGAATATTGATTTAAGAAAAAAATGGGGTGCTGAAATCAGGTGTGGGGCACATGCCTATAATCAAACACATGGGAGGCAGAAGCAGGAAATTGGGGGATTCAAGGACAGCCTGGGCTACATGAGACCTTGTTTCAAAGAAATAGTATCGAATGTATTGAAGAGGAAAGTATGTATGGGCAAACAAATTCTCAAATTTAATAAAAGCGGGTAAGATTGAGTAAGAAATGGCGAGCCAGGTGGCGGTGGCACGCGCCTTTAACCCCAGCGCTTGGGAGGCAGAGGCAGAGGATCTCTAAATTTGAAACCAGCCTAGTCTATAGAGTGACTAGCCAGGGCTACACAGAGAAACCCTGTCTTGGAAAACAAAAAAACAAACAAACAAAATAGATAAAAGGAGTACAAAACAGTTGTATTCTCCTGCCTCCAGGACCGTGTACGCTGCCGAAGCGGGGAGGTAGGCGGCTGGAAATGTTAGCAGCAGCAGCAGCATTTAGAAAGATGGCAGGGGGGGGGGAGGGGACCGCGGAAGCAGTTCCTGCTGGAGACCAGGCATTGGTATTCTTTCATTAGAAACTGTGTATGGCACTTTAGTCTACTTCTGTGGTAGTACTTAGTGATAAGCAGAGTTTATATAGAAACATATTGATTATGAACTCTTTTTTTTTTTTTCTTGAGACCAGATCTCATGTATCCCAGGCTGACCCTCTATATAGCCCAAGATGGCCCTCAGCTTCTGGTCCTCCTGCATCAACCTCCTGAGTACCGGGATTACAGGGCTCTGCCTCCGTGCCCCGTTCCAGTAGTGCTGGGGCCAAACCTAAGGCTGTGCGTGTGCAAAGTGATCAGCCAGCCAGCCCCACATACAAACGCCTCTCCTGTGTTCTCTGGGCGGAGACTGAAGGCCCGTGTGATGGGGGAGCTGTAGTCAAGAGACTCCGGCAGGAGCGAAGGAGATGCCATGCACCTGGGTGACCGCTGTGAGCCTTGCTTTCTCCCTTACGGAGGCTGTGAGGCGGCCCATGCCCCCTGCACTGTCGACCCCCGACATGCTAGCTCAGCACAGTAGTGCAGTGTAACAATCACTTATGGCCTCAGTGGAGGCTTGGAGTGCCCACATTATCATTTCTTTGACTGAAATCAGACAATTTTTCTCTGTGGTCTCTAAAAACAACTCAACACCCCCATCCACTGTGAAGCCCAAGCAGGCGGCTTACTGTGTGTTGGCCCAGAGACACACAGTTTTATGCTGTTCCGCATGGGCCTTTTTATAATATTTAATATTTTTCAGTATGAATCACAGGTGAAATTTTCATGCCATGTGTAAACAATTTCACTTCTTATTGAAACAATGAATCTAGGAATGTCATTTTGGGATATCAGCCATTTTGCTTTTATCAATGTATGGAAAAAATGCTTTTATATTAATACAAGGAATGATGTCATTTAATATGGAGTAGATCTTATAATTCAAGGCTAGCAAATCTCAGAAGGTCACCAGGCTAGGTTTGAAGGGAAGAGAATATTTTCCCTGACCTCCCGAGTGCTGTTACCCATTTTCTCCTCAGTCAGTGGCGTGGATACAGTAGAAGGAACAGCTTGGGAAAAGCAGGCCCTCACTGGTTCTCTGTGTACTGAGGAAGCCTGGGGAACTTACCACTGGCTTCAGTCATAGCCAGGACACTTCTAGGTCTAACGGTGTGCTTCTGCCTTCTTTCCTAATGTCTGTATTCACTCACATCCCCGACACTCACTTGTGTTATGGGATTCTCCTGTGCAGTCTCAGTTCTGGAGAGTAAGCTCTAAGTATCACTCAGAAAGCCCAACAGTGCAGGATGCTCGTGGATTGAGTTATCTTTTGGTAATGTTTTGCTTAACTCTTAAATTCACTTTTTCTTTCTTTAATTGTTGTGCTGCTAGTGATAAATCCTCAAGAGGCCCCTCACACCCACATGCAAGTGCAGTGAATGTTGTAGGGAAGCCTAGAGTGCAGCTCCTGTCGGTGTGACACTAACACATGTAATGTGACTTTCTTTGAGGGGCTGGAGAGATGTAGCAGTGCTCTTGCAAAGACCAGGGTGTGATTCTCAGAACCCATGTCTGGTGGCTCCAGGGGACCAAAAACCTCCCTCAGCTCTCTCAGACACTATACTTATGCAAACACACACACACACACACACACACACACACACACACACACAGCATTTATACACAAAGCTAAAAGTAAGAGCAGTGGGAAGATGGTTCTGTGGTTAAGAGTACTTACTGCTCTTAAGGACCTAGGCTCAGTTTCTAGGACCCACATGACAGCTCACAACCTCCTGTAACTTCAGTTCCAAAAGTTCCTATACCTTTTGCTGGCTTCTGTGGGCCCAGGCCATGTGTGGCATACCTATATACATGCAGGCAATATAGTCATGCACATACAATGAAAATAAATGAATCTTTTTCTGATTTAAATAAAATATTCCTATGAGATATGTCTGTGGTGGTAGAAACACTAACCAAGGTCTGGGAGTGAAAAAGAGGATCAAGGCCTGAGGTTGGCCATACTGTTTTCAAGTTCAAGGTGTAAGGTAATGGTAAAGGCAGAGATATTAAATGCCGTGCCTCTGCTGTGGTTGATGTGGCCTTTCTTTGTACACTTAAATGTTTGCTCATCTGGGAGTTCATCTTGCCGAGCATTGCCTAGCATCTGCCAAAACATTTCAACTCTGTTCTGCTTTCGTTGCAGCTGAGATACCAGCATGGCCTGGGGACTCCAGACTTGAGGCAAACTCTTCCTAACCTGAAAAACTTCATGGAGCACGGACTGATGGTCAGGTGGTAAGTATCTGTATGCCTGGCCCCATGGCTGGGGAGACCCCCACCTTGCCCGGTGCCTGCCTGCTGGGCTGTCTGATGCCGGGAGACAGCCAGAGAGATAAACAGACAGCCATCTCAGCCTGCAACCTAAGCTCCGCTCTGGCCAAGGCAGCGGATCACGGTGGGGGGGTGGGAATAATAATGGGGAGTCCTGGAGTGTGGTGCTGAGGCAGAGGACGCCAGTCCGACTCCTGGAAGAAGCAGCACAGAGCAGGGCCCCGGGGCCAGCAGCTGGAATTGGAGTCTGAGCCCCAGGGGTCACCATGTGCTGTCCCATGCAGGCAGGCTGCCAATCACACGATCACAGCATCAACGTTAAAGTGACTCACGTGACTTGAGTGAGTGGAAACTCTGGGCTCAGAGTTTAGGGACTTTAGGGACCCTGAAGCCTGTGTCCTGGAGCAGTGGGTGATAATTTAGTAAATCTTGTAAGTGGGAATCAGATCTCGAGAAGGTGGTGGCTGGCAGTGGCCAGACTCTTAGAAGTCTCTCTGGCTTCTGAGCCTAGATGTTCTGGTATAATGTGTGGACTGGGCAGTCCGGCCTCTCTGAAACTTGATTTCCTCATGTTAACTAGCCTCTGCCTCAGCAGTTAACCTCCACAGATCGCTGTGAGAATGAGGTGGGAAGTCTAGTCCCAGCTTCATTCATTCTCTCTTGTGCCGTGAAGACAGGCCGTAAGGATAATGAGGAAATGTCATCTCTGGTTGCTCTCTGGCATTTATTTTTGTCCCATATGACCCTCAGAATGACAGGTTTCAGACATCTTCCTTTACAAAGAACCCCCCTAACAGGTCTTAGCTCAGAATATCAAAATAGCTGTCAAAGCTTGATAATGACCTCAAATGCTGGCCAAGAATCAAAGTTCAATGTAAAATAATAACAGTACCTGTGTTGACAAAAGTGAGTGCTGATGTTGTGTGTCCCGGTCCCTGTAACCCTGAGCCAGGCTCTCTGAAGGGTCATGGAGTACTCCACCCCTTCCCTCAAGGTGTGTGATTCAGGAGGTGACCTAACCCAAGAGTTAAGCCACTTAGGATAGCAGGAGAGAAGCAGCCGCAGCCCTGCTTGGTACTACATCACTAAGAGTCCACCCCATCCTAAGCACCAAGGGAACATAACACCACTCACGCGGGGGCTCTTTCCCTCTGATAGACAGCACCACCTCTCCCGAGGACCCATGGTCTGTTTCCACACTTCCTGTTCTGTCTCAGAGTTTAACTTCTCTCCAGAGGCTCATGCCTCCTTCTTAACTATTATAAGAGGTAATTGCTGTGTGTCTGGATGTGGCTTGAGGATGTGCACTAAACGGCATCCCTCTTCTCCCTTGACATTTGGAACCATTTGAGAGAGAGGATATAAGAGACAGACTAGCGTAATCAAAATGTCAGTTTTATTACTGATAAAGCCTCTTGGAAAAAGTGGCTTTAGATCTGTAATAAAAAGGGTTTGCAAAGACATCACTCAAAATTAAACTTACTCCGAACATTAGCCCCGCTCTCCTACAGAGGAGGCCCGTAGCACACTGCAGAGAGCTGTCAGCCGACTCCATGGCAGGGCCCACGGGATGCTGAGCCAAGATTGCACAGATCCTGCCCCTAAATCACCCAAAAAATGTTCTCTGCTGAGAGAGTGCAAGTGGAGGGACAGAGCCCCGTGCGACTCCTAAGCCAACGGGAAGAGACCGATGTACCCAGCCACCCCAGCCTGTGTGCAGCCCCTACTCACGGGGCTCTGTAAAACACCAGGCTTAACTTAGAATCTTGATTTGGAATTTTGTTTGAGGCCTTTGGTTACTTAATGATAATTGAGCCTTATTAATTATAAAGATGGTATCTCATGCTGGGCGTGATGGCACATGCCTATAATCCCAGCTCTTGAGGTATGAGATGGAAGCAGGTCAGGATTCCACGGTCATCCTCAATGGAAGTAAATCGAAACAGTCCTTCCGTCCTTTTTTAAAGTAGAGTTTCATATATCCCAGCTGGCTCTGGCTGGCCTGTAACTAACTCTCTCAAATGTATGATTACCAAATGTCATGGCATGTGCCTATAATTTCAGCACTGAGGAGTACAGGCAGAGAGAATCAGAAGTTGAAGGTCTTCCTCAGCCAGTGAGGCCAGTTTCGTCTACATGAGACCTTGTCTCCAAAAAAAAAAAAGAATCTCCCATGTCTGATTTTGGTTGTAACATGAGCAGACACAACAACCTTGTAACTGCCTCACGATAAAATGAGGGCCTGTCCTCCTCTTGTTCTTCGGAGTGGTTTGTATGGGATCGGACTCATCCACGTCTAACAGTCCGACAGAAATAAGCCAGAGCTCAGTGGGTTTTGCTCATTGAGGGAGCACTGGTTTGATGGCTCTAATGATCACAGGACTGTGTTCTGTCCTGTTTATGCTCGGGTGCTTGTTAAAGTCACTCTGATCTGATTCTGTGTTCTATCAGTGTACCTGCTGAGGTCTATGCCGACCTCAGAGGTCACTGTCCTGAATGATCCTGGTCAGCATGTGCATAGCCTCCGACTTTGCTGGGGACTCCCTGCCTCCCTTCCCTCTCCCCACCCCGCTCACTCTTCCTGTCCTGACCACCAGCTTTTCTTATCCATACAGCGGGATCAGTGCAGTTTATCTCCCTGGTTCTACTTGTCCAATTCTGTCTGTGTGTGTGTGTGTGTGTGTGTGTGTGTGTGTGTGTGTGTAAGAGAGAGAGAGACAGAGACAGAGACAGAGAAAGAGACAGAGTACAGCTCTTTGTTGCAGCTGTAGGTATTAGAGCCTTCTGAGATGCCTACAGACAATCTACACAAAATACTCTCCTCAAGCCCTCCTCCTGCCCTCCTCCTGCCCTTCCACACTTACAACACTGTCTTTTCAGCAACTTGTTCTAAGGCACCGAGAAATGAGATGACTGTGAGGGCCACTGGCCCATGAGCCTGTAGCAATAAAGGAGAATCTCGGTCTCCTGGCACTGACAGAGCAAGACCATTAGGCCCTGAACGCAGGGTTGACCTGGTGCCTGTCTATGCCCGCCGTGGCAGTGTGGTAATGGCCACTTTCTGGTCTCTAATGAAAACTGGGCCACTGTTTTCCAGACACGGTACTGGGAAAGTGAATAATTCCAAGTCAGGACCTCCACAGGAGGCCAGGCTCCCCAAGCCTGAACAAAGCTGGAGCAAGCTGGATCCCTAAGCCTCTGCGGCCTGGGGGTCCCTCCCATCCCCCAGCCTGTGCTCCAGCGGGCGAAGGCCAGACAAACTCAGCTCCTCCTTGGGGAAACTCTTAGTGTCTCAGCTCCTCGGGGAGATTTAGCATCTTTTAGGAAAGGGACCGCTTGTGCAGAGGTTGCCTCTGGCAGGTCCTGTGGAGCATGCTGCTGTCGTCTGTCCTGTTGGAGTTCAGGACTGAGAGCTGGTGGGGGACCAGTGTGTTCATTGAATTCCTTGGGGAAGCATCCAAGTTAGTGACAGCTTGTTCTGATTTTGTAAAGAAAGGGCAGCGATAAAGGCTCTTTCACTGAAGTGATTTTTTTCTTGTATATTAAGGAATTCTTAACTAATATTGTCAGCCTCCACCTGAGCAGTCCTGAAGCCAGCCCTTTCTCTTCATGCACAGTGTGGCGTGGGTGTGGTTCTCACTGGTTTTTGCCAGCTCGTTCCCAGGTGACCCCTGTTTTCCCATCCTAGTGTGGTGACCCCAGCTAGAGCTGCCAGGTAATACCAGATTGGCAGGCAGAATTCCAGCTTAGAGCCCTATCCGCAAGTGCTCTGCTTAGAGTCGCCTGCATGCCAGCTGTGTGCCCTTTCTCCTGTGCGCTTCCCACCACAAAGTGGGTACGAGTCGAGCCGATGGGCACGTTCAGAGCCGCCTCCGGGGCTAAGCTATGGCCAGAGAGGAGTGTGCTTGCTGTGCGAAGCCAGTGACCGCCATGTGACATTTGCCCAGCACAGGGCTGGGGAGCACTGTGTGCAGCCAGGGCCCTCCCATCCGAAGGGGCCCCGGGCAGAGCACACGCATGTCTGACCACAGTGCTTCTAGATGTTCCCACAAATTCCCGTGCAGCCCAAGCCGTACTTCATGCCCTCACTACCAAGCCCAGGGCAGAGGTGGGACAAAGCTATACTCCCTGGGGGGAGGGGACTCAGAGTCAGCTCAGCCACCAGGTGGAATCCCTAGGGCCTTAGCATGCACTGGGGTTTGCATCCAGTTTACCTGTGTGGCCCCAGCCTAGTGCAGGACAGTGAATGCAAGGTGCCTGGCTTCTTTCTGTGGGACAAACACCCACAGACATTCTCACTACTTCTCTAATCAAGACGATGAGATACAAACATAATAATCAAAAATAAAACTATAAAATGCTCTAAGAGAGGCATAAATTACCTGATTGGCCAGAAGTTCTTTACTGGCTAGTCTGAGAAGCATGAGCCTGGCCTTGGGGAGCTGACTTGAAACACAGAATGGACTTGTGTAGGGAACTTGGTTTAAGATAGTGGTTCTCAGCCTTCCTGATACCATGACTCTTTAATGCAGTTTCTCATGTTGTGGTGGACCCCCCCCCATAAAATGCTACTTCATAACCGTTATGAATTGTAACATGATATCTGTGTTTCTCGGTGGTCTTAGGCAGCCCCTGTGAAAGGGTTGGTTGACCCCCAAAGGGTCATTGCTCAAAGGCAACATAGTGCAGTTAAGTGGAAAGAGCATGGGCAGTTTGATACTAATACCTCAGACCCCACTGGGCAGGACTGAGGGTAGCAGGGCCTAGCTGATGGTGCTGCTGAGGTTTAAATACAGGCACACATGCCCCACTTAGCAGCTGGTGTGAGTGGATAATGAGTAGCCTCTGTCTTTCAGAATTACTCATTCTTTGTTATAGGAATTTTGGTTTTTTTGACGTCCATGTTTTCTCTTACAAATAGGTATTCATATACTTCTTGTGTATTTATGTAATGGCTTACTCTCTTAAACAGTAATGGTGTAAAATGTTAACTATTTTTCTTTCAAGCCCCTTTAACTAGCCTTTCTGCAGACCCAGAGAAAAGCACCCTGCAATCTGTTTGCCTGTGCATATTGGTAGCATCTACCTTCTTACTATTAAAAATCCATTTACTTAAAAACCTTTCTGTGTTTTTTGTGCTTCTGACAGTCCTGAGAGAGCTGAGGGCAGTAGTAGTGATCGTGGTTCACAGCTCGGGAAACTGAGGCTCACGGCTGACTTGGCAGACGCACATGACAGCCACTGAGGACAGGTCTTGTCACCCACCATGATGCCCGTGCATCCTGATGTCGCCTCTGTGCCTTCCCTGCTCTCTGTGCCTCTGATACTGTGCACCATTACCCTGACCCCCGTTACCTTCCCTAGGGCACCCCCAAAGTCAAATCCAGAATCTTCAAGAATGATCCACAGCAAGGCCGGCAGCCTTCGGGAGGAAGCTTACCTACCCAGGCACCTCATAAAGCTTTACAAAGCCCCCGAGAACTAATGCTGGAGTCCAGCCTCTGCTCAGTGCCTGCTCTGTAGTTAAGAAGCAGGAAGACCGCAGGGTGCGGGCGGGCATCCGCAGCTCATGCACACTCGCCTGGGTCTTGTCCTCCATCACGGCTGTGTGCGGTTCTTGAAGTAAGACTTGGCAAAACATGATTTCAAAGCTCTCTGTCATGCTTTATTAAAGGAACTTTTATTCTAAATTTCACTTTTTCTGCTCATAAAGCATAAATTCACCATCACCTTCATGCAAGAGAATGTGATACAACAAAGAAAGTACCCAGTTTAGGGGTCAAAAGGCATGGGTGTTGGTTTTTGCTGTATCACTTAAATTTCATAAATTATTTTTTAATTGTCAAGTTGTTTTTATTGATATTCATAGACCCAGTCCTGTTTCCCAAGCATAGATATGTAAAACAAATGAGATATATCTGCCAGAGGGGTTATAAACCAAAAAGAACTATATCAAATAATAAGCTGGGCTAGAGAGGTGGCTCAGGAGTTAAGTCCCAGGTAAAGCTTCCCGCACCCAGGCTGGGCAGCCAAGTGTCTGAACTCCAGCTCCAGGGGGTCTGGCACCCTCTTCTGGCCTCTGTAGGTACTGTACTCACTTATACACATACACGAAATTAAATCTTAAAAAACAATGAAATAAAATAATAATAATAAAATGTAGTAAATTTTCATGCATTTTGACAATTCAAGTTCCCCCTATGCATCTTGTGCTGTGCAAGAGATGAAGGGTATTTTAAAAACAAAGTTCATGCCGTCTGGGCCGAGTTCACACCGGGTTAGCTTCTGCTCTAAAGTAGCTGTGACAAATGGAATGTTGTGAAGGGCATACCTTTCGGGACATTCTCACACAGTAGTCTCTCATAGTAGCTGTGACTCCGTATGTAAGGGGCTTTTCTCTCCACTGACAGACCCTCCACACCCTTGCTGCGAGTGCTCCTCGTCTTCCGTGCTCCTCATCCAGTCTGATCCTCATCCTCTGTGCTCCTCATCCCCCGTGCTCCTCGTCCGCCCTGCTCCCCATCCCCTGTGTTCCTCACCCACCCTGCCCCCCATCCACTTTCTTCCTTTCCTTTCCAACTCCCCCTCCCCCAGCAGGGGTGGCAGGCAAAGACAGTCTAGTATTGAACTTTCAGAAATCCTCCTGCCCTTGTCCTCATATGCCGCAGTCTTGTTTTCCTTTATAAAGAGAGAGAATTGAGCTCAACCGTTTTAAGTAGAAATAACAGGAACAGGTCTTTACCCAAGAACTCTGGAACTTAGGTGAGTATTTGTTGTCTGATACAGGTCTGGTGTAGCCAAAGCCGGTCTTAAACTCTTGACCCCCCACTCACCCCCCCAAGGGCTGAGATGGCAGGTTGGCACTACCAGGCTGACTTAGCTGTGGCACACTTAGGCACAGCTGTTCCAGTAAACGTCTATCTACAGTAAGCAACAGTGCACTTAAAAATCACCTCGACGTAGCAGCAGTGAGAGTTTGAAATTCTCCCATCGTACAGACATCTTCTCTTACCCTTTCTCTTGGTCGTGCTTGGGCCAGATTCAGAGCTGGGCTCTGGCAGGTGACCTCCAAGGGACTTAAAACCGCAGCTAGCTGATGATAGTCTTTATATTTAGATCAAGTGACATTGTCTTTGAAGTCTCAGGAGTACTACTTAAGTGTCATGTGGCCTGCTTTTGAGAGAACGACTCTCAAGCTGGCATCCTAATACACAAGATGGAGCCGAGTAGAAAGTTAATGAAAAAGAAAGTTTTACTGGAGTTATTTACTCCTCAGATAGCTATTTCAGAGGGGCCTGGATGGGCCATCGCCTGCCTCTGGACTGGAACACAAGGCCTGTGGGCATCTGTGGGACTTTAAAAGACCTTGGGGGGGGGGAGGCTCCTTCCATAACTCATTCCAGAGTTTAAACACCCTCACTTCAGGAAATTCTTCCCTATATTTAACTTACAGCCCCCCTCCTGTGGTTAACACCCATTTCCGCTTTCTTCTGTCCTCAGTCAGGATGGAGAACAGCTGTCCAGCATCCTTTGTGTCAGACTTTCTGCCAGTGACAGATTTCTGCTCACTGGGGCTGCTTTCTCCTCCGCCAGCAAGTTTGATCCAGATTGAAGATGTTTGCTTTTCATGTTCATGTCTAATTTCTGTTTGCTCCTCCTGATTATAAAGTAATATCTACTCAATAAAGTGTAGATGATATAAAAAGTAGCTGCCAAAAAGCAGCTTCCATGCTGAGATGGAAACACTGTCAGGGCAGCCAGTTTTCAAGGCCCCCGAGTCCGTGTCAGGGCTCAGGAAGCAGCAGGGGCAGCAAACGCAGTCTCCTGCAGCCTCTTTTCATCAGGCAAAACAGGTAAGGGAAATTTTAATAATATATTTGATTTAACCCAAATGAGATGCAAATTATTTAGCTAAAATAATACCAACATAATATTCACTACATTAAAATTATATCTTTAAGATTTCTTTATTTATGTGGGTGTATGCATACTTATGTGCACCACATGTCCTGCAGAAAGGCCAGAAGAGGGCACTGGATCTAAGGTGTTCTAAGCAACCATATAAATACTAGGATCCTGCCGGGCGGTGGTGGCGCACGCCTGTAATCCCAGCACTCTGGGAGGCAGAGGCAGGCAGATTTCTGAGTTCGAGGCCTGCCTGGTCTACAGAGTGAGTTCCAGGACAGCCAGGGCTACACAGAGAAACCCTGTCTCGAAAAAAACAAATTCAAATAAATAAACACAGAGAAACCCTGTCTCGAAAAAACCAAATTCAAATACATACATACATACATACATACATACATACTAGCATCCAAAACTAGTCCTCTGAAAGGGCAACAAGTGCTCTTAACCACTGACCCTTTGCTCCAGACCCTTAAAATGACGAATAAGATACTTTACCTGCCTCTAAATCTAGCATGTCTTAAAATCACCATACCTCAAATAAAGAACAGCCGTATTGAAAGCCCCAGGTACAAGTTACTGTATGAACTGTGAGCTCCATATGTGATAAATTGCAGAGCAGAAAAATAGAGCTCAAGAAGTAGGGTGCCCCACATACGGCCTGCTTTACAGGGATGCAGGGACCCCACATACGGCCTGCTTTACAGGGCTGCTCCACGGCTGGGTGCACACAGGTCGCATGGTATTCGGTCTTAAACACCCTTCCCTCTCTAGCTCCCTGACCCTGACACACACACACACACACACACACACACAGAGAGAGAGAGAGAGAGAGAGAGAGAGAGAGAGAGAGAGAGAGAGGTGAATACATCCATGCTCTCATTCTCACATTTTTCTTCCGTCCCTTTCCCTGGTTGACATCCTCCAGGATGTCTGTTAGCTATAGCCTCCTCTGCAGATGTGCCCAGCTAACTCCCTTTTCACTGTGCTGTGCATAGCACACACTGAGGTGTTAAGTTTATTACTTTATTCTCTGGTAACGATGAGGCCCTTCTCTGTACATCTCTTTGCTCCAGAGCCTCACAGTCTAACAAGTAGCAGATTCTAAGCAGGTTCTAAGACGTCTGTTGGAAATGTGTGTTGAAACACTAGTGCAACACTAGTGCAAAGCTGGGTGACAGAAGTCCTGCAGTCGGGGTGTGGCCAAGAGATTGCCCAGATGGGCGTGGTCAGAGGAGCTTCCGAGAAAGAAGTGGCCCTCACATCGAGGTTTGGAGGGTGGTTATGTTTAACTGAATGGGGAGAGAATTCACAGAAAAGCCGCTGTCACTCAGAAGGTCGCTGGTTTCCAGGAGGCCTCCTATAACACATGCTAACAAGGACTAGCAGAGAGCCGTCTCCAGAGCTCAAAATTACAGTAAATCTCAAGAAGGCTTTGTGGTAAGATCTTTGTTGACCCAACCCCAAAGTGGGCACTGGTCATTAATCCCTGGGTTTAAGCTCAGCTCAGAATACAGGTCCTAGACTGTCAGCCTGTGGGTTTCTGTTGAGATCATCTTCTGTGCTGCTTGTCCAGCAGTTCTCATGAGTGAGTACTCAAGGGATGTCCTTGCAGCTCACCAGACCTTACCAGGCCAGGAGCCCCTCCATCGTCTCCCGACACCCCTGCGAGTCGACTTATTATACTCTCCCGACTTACACATGAAGAAGTTGAGGGTCCGAGGGACAAACCCACTCACAGATGACAGAGCCAGTGTGGAGCCTCTCACCCGCTGCCTTTAGAATAACCCGTGCTCCACACACAGGGCCCTCCACCTGCTGCTCCAGCAGGGGAGTCCCGACATTACTGCCTGCGTTTCATCTGGCCCGGGCTACACCCTGGCGTCATCGTAGGCTCGCCATCTTCAACTTTATTATAAATCTAGAGTTGGGCTGGGGCTGGAGCTCAGTAGTAGAACATTTGCCTTCCACACGATCCCCAGTGCAGCCGAAGCAAAAGATGATAAACCAGAGCTCTGCTCCTAGAGGTGCAGACTTAGGCCCCTCTGTCTCACCTGGTCTTAGACAGCGCGTCTGCTGTGACTAGCTCTGCTTGCCTCTGGCCTCCACACAGCGCACTCCGCCTGCGCTGGCTTCTTCTGTGTCTGTGGCAGGGGCGGTGAGCTCATGGTGTGCCAGCCTTCCCTGTTCAGCACGGAGCTTCTCAGCCTCCTAGAACGTGGCCTTCCCCAGCCACGTTCAGCCCGGCAGGCCTGCCAGTCTCCACTGTCCCTCCACGGCACAGCCTGAGCTCCCCGCAGCCCCTCTGAACCCCTCCTGCTTTCTTTCCACCTGCAGCTGCTTTTCCCTTCTGTGTGTTGAGGGTGGGAGTGGGGACTCTTGCCTAAGACGCATTCTGCTGGGCAGCTGTTACTGTAACAAACACGTGAGAAAAATCAGCTTCTATAAAAAGGAAAGGTCTGGGCTAGAGAGATGGCTCATAAGCTAAGAGCACTTGTTCTTCCTGGGGGCCTGGGTTCTAGTCCCAGCACCCACAGTGCAGATGGTGGCCCACAACCACCTCTAACACCAGCCCTGGCACCCTCTTCTGGCCTGCAGCTGGTGAAAATTTCTACTGACCCCGAAGACCTTGACCTTTTTCAGTTTATTTCTGTCACACGGACTCTTATGCTGTGTTCACACCTACATAGTACATGTCTGAGGTAGTCATTTTACGTTTGTGTCTTGGGTTCTATGGCACATGCCTGACCCTCCCACTAGCTATAAGCCCCGTAAGAGCACGAAATGTGGCTTTATCCATTGCTGTTAGATCCCAAGTCTGGTGCTTTGCCTGTGTGGAGTAGATACTCAGTGTAGACTGAAGGTCGAGTGAATGTGTTGTTTAATCACCCGCTACTAAGACGTGCTGTGCTCTTTAGATCTTCAGTGAACCCCTAAGCACCCCTAGAGTGCTCAGTCTGCTGTGGAGCAGTGATTAACTGGGGATCCATTGTAACCCAAGGGATTCGGCCCAAGGCCACAGCACCCCCCAGTGTGGTGGCAGAGTGATCTGGTTTTCTTTTAGAGCAGCGTAGGCAGCTGAGCCCTGTGGTTCGGATCGCGTCAGGGTTTATTAGACACTGGATGGTAGCTCAGCCTTAGCGTATCTTTCAAGACCTTCATGTCACAGTTTCTGTCACTGGCCTCTGGAGTCTCACTTCCTTTAGCTCCTCTCCAAGGCTGGTTTTAAATTGTGAGAGCATTCTCAGGCCAGGGCTGTAATTCCCCTGCCGGGCTCCTTCTGCGGCTGGGTTCTGTGAGGTGGTTGTTCCCTTGGCTTCCCTGGCAAATGGTAGAGGGCTCTCCCCCCCAGTCTTCGACATTAACAGTTTACTATTCCCAGGTCTCGCGCTGTCCAGACACGGCACGGGGTCTCCAGCTGTCACTCTGGGACCTCTTTCCATGTTCTCTTAGAGGATGTTACTTACACACCACATAAATGACATCAAGATGGGCTGTGTCTATTCCTGCAGACCATTTTATAGTTCCGCTAATGTCCGACGCCTGACTGAAATTTCAGTATATTAATTTGTCCTGATGTCCTAACGTGAAAGTTGATGGGTGCTGGAGCTGGCTTGACGCATCCCAGGACCTCCCCATGGCCCGTGGACAGTCTCTGTGTATTTCCATCCCAGGAGTTCAGCTTTGAGGAGGGCTCGGGCAGGATGCGCTCCACCACTGTCCCAGACCATCCGCTGTCTGGGCCTACTCCCTTAAACTGGCTCCGGCTGCCCAGGCCCGGGATGCTTGGTGGCCGACCCACCCCAGCACGTCCTGGGGACCTGGTTGCCTCAGAGCTTGTTTTGTGCTCTGCCTGGGGCTCTGTCTTCTCCACCCCTGCTCGGTGAGCCATCTAAGGGCTCCTTGTCCGCCGTTCCCTTTTTATACTGTTTGCTTATTTTAGTCAGACTTTGGCAGAAATCCTTCTAAACAGAGCCCAGGGGAAAGATGGCCACTGACACATTTCAGCCTGTGCTCTGGGCCCAAGATTGTTTCTATTTTTATTTTGTTTGGAGTTTTTGTTAGCATCCAGGGCAAAGATTAAGCACTTACACTTATCTGGTAATGGTGAGAGGCCCTCAGATCCCTTGCCTGTGGCCAGGAGACCCCTGCTTAATACTGTTAACCCCACTCTCCTGGGAGATAAGATCGAGCTGTTAAATTTGGCTTCCACAGAGAAGGGCCTGACTTCCACTTGATCAGAGAGAGGGAAGGGAGGAAGATAAACCCACCCTTGGCTAAGTTTTGAAAAGAGAATAGTAGTCTAATTTATGAAGGTTGTTTTGTTTTGTTTTAAACTAACTTTATGTCATAATTTCTTAGCTGCCAAAAGACGTAATCCTACCTCAGGCTCGCCCGGGCGACCTGCTCTTGGCGCCGGGCACGGTCCTGTCATTACTCTGCATTATTTTAGCAGTAATCTTTTAGAAGGTGAGAAACGATTATTGCTTTTTAGCACAGTTGACATGATATTGGCGCAGAGCAGTGCCTAGGGCTTCAGACCTGATGGCCGGACCCCAACCTAAACACCACCAGAGAGCGAGAGGTTGTGGCTGATGCAAAGGGGGAGAGAAGATCAAATGTTATCTAAAAGTTTCTCTCTCTCTCTCTCTCTCTCTCTCTCTCTCTCTCTCTCTCTCTCGCTCTCTCTGTCTCACTGTTCTTCTCTCCCTCTCTCGCTCCCCCTCCCTGTCCCCTCTTCCACCCCATCCCCCACCCCCTTTCTTTCTGAGCATCCCAATTCCTGAGTTGTAGCTGTAGATTTTGGCTGGGATCCTGAGAATCAGGGTTTAGTGTTTTGACCAGCTGTGATCTGATAATGTTCCTCAGAGGAAACCTTTGCAGAGGGGAAACCTATCTGAAGCTGAGAGCTGCAGGCTCCCCGAGACTCCGCAGGGAGAGCCCCTGCTGTAGACAGATAAAACAGTCCTCCTGAAGCTGAAAGAGAGCGGGAGGAATCATTTGAAAATAAAAGCAGCCCCACTTCACAAACTCTCTTGATGTGCTAACTTCTCATGGTTTTCCTTTCTCTCTGTGTTTATATGGCTTTGTGGCCAAATTAACGTCTGTCTCATAATTGGTGTGAGAACCCCTCACGGCTTACAGCTCTAGGAAGGTAAGATTAGGGACTACCCACTCACTGACCTAAACATGTTCCCTGATCCTCGCCTTCCCGTCAAGGGGAATCAGAGCCAATGTCGCACTTTGCTGACAGCCGACAGCCGAGACCCTGAAGTTCTGGGAGCCAACCATACTTACTGCGCAGGCTTCTGAGATCTCAGGGCTACCTGTGGCCCTGTGGCCTTGGTCAAGTTCCTGACCTCCATGTGGCAGTTTCTTCCCATGTAAGTGGGGGTGCTGTTTGCTGCGTGACATTGTATAGCTATGTGGTATCTATACATATATAGATATGGTACATATATGTGGGGGGCTTACACACAGCACCTCATGGTGTTGGCTTTGTGAGCAGTAACTTGGTGGCTATCTGTTTGTTGCATGCAGAGTTTTTCTTTAACTCCTCGTTTAATCCTTCTGTTTGGTTTTTGTTTGCTGGGTATTTTGCTTGTTTGTTTTGTTTTGTTTTTAGATTCACTATATAGGCCTAGCTAGCCTGGAACTCACTAATAACATCCCAGGCTAGCCCCGAGCTTGTGGGTAGTCCTCCTGTGCCTTTCAGGAAAGAGCGGGGATCCCCTGGAACTGTAGTTACAGGCGGTTGTGAGTCTTCCAACACGGGTGCTCAGAACTGAACTCTCCACCCCCTTGAAGAGCACCAAGTGCTTTAACCACTGAGCTATCTTTCCAGCCCCTGCTGGTGGCAATAGTATTTCAAGGCAAGGTCTCATGTTTCCCAGGCAGACCTTGGTCTCAGTAAGTATGCTACTGAGGATAACCTTAATCTCCTAATCCTCCTGCCTCTACCTCCCAAGTGCTGGGATTACAGGCTTGTGCCACCACAGCCAGTCATGTACTGCCATAACCAGTTTACAGAAGGGCCAGAGGCGAGTGGGACATGCCGAGAATCACTTCTTTGACTAGACCTTCCTACTGGAGGTTTTCTCTCCTAACCACTTCTCTTCAAAGGAGAGTCTGGCTTCAGTCTGAAATGGCATGGAGAGAGGTGGTGGGACAAGGACCGTAGAGTCGAATTGGGCTCTGCCCTGTCACACTCTGGTGGCCCCACAAGTTCACATACAGACTATTAAGTTTCTGCCCATGACTTAGGTTAGGGAAATAGAGGTTTTCTTTTTACAAAAATCTCTCTCCATGAGCTAAATATATAGAGAAAAATGCTTTAGGGGTTCGGGGACAATTGGAATGTAGACCTCAAAGGATTCTGGGAAGTTCTTGTGGTCCCTAAGCAGCTGGTAGATCATCTAAATAGGGCATTGTAAGCATTTCTCCTTTATCCAAAGCTTTCTTCACCTCATGCTTCAAGGGGGAAGACACTGCCCGCTCACCGCAGGCAAACTCTGTTCATTGATTCAGTACTCCCCCCCACCTCAACTCTCTTACCCTCACAACCACCTTGATGCCTTATTTTGTTGGTTTCTGTTTTGTTTTAGTTGGGACCGGGTCTCAAATTTGCTGCCGCCTGGTCCTTCTACCGCCATCTCCCAAGGGCTGGATTGTAGACACCAGCTGCCAACACACACACACACACACACACACACACACACCTTAGCCAAGGACTTTAGGTGTGTTACCTTATTTAGTCTTAAGCAAGGTCAGATGATCTATTTTGCAAAGGGAAAAACTCCCTGGTCATGTAACCATGGGGAAGTTGTAACCCCAAATAGAGGGACAGTCAAACTGCACTGGGAGAGGAGTCCAGGCCTTTGAACGTCTTTTCTTCAGAGAGCAGTCTCTAGATGAAGCTGTAAGGACCAGGGAGGTGACTGACCTGGATAGATGTGGGCTCCCACAATGAGAAAGGGAAAACCCAAACCTACCCAGGCGTCCCCTTTGACCTTTAACCTCCCAGCCACTAGGCAGAGTCCAACAGCTAGTGTCGCTCGCGCAGCCGCCCCGATGGGCGGGCTGCTGAGCAGGCTCTGCCTTTGGTTTTTCCCACTAAACTATGTCCAATAAATCTGCAGTTAGGAGAGCATTAACTGTTGTGGTTGGTTGGTTGGTTTGTTTGTATAAACTCTAAGTGTGGCATTAAACCCCAGGTACAGTGCTTCTAGTCTGAACACATAGCAAATCCAGAAGACTCATGCTCTCACGGAGAGACTAAGGCTAAGGAGAGGAGGTGGACTCGCTCAGTCACCTGAACTTCAGGCTCTGCACCCGACATCTAGGGCTCAGATTTCCCAGGATCCTTAGCAAGGTCTGGGTGTCAGGAAAAACTGCCATGTTTCCTGCTACACCCTTCCTGATGGTATGGGGAGGTTTCGTTTCTCCCTCTGCCTTTCTCCCACTGGCGACCCTGCAGGTTAACCCAGGCCTGCACCCGTGTCCCATGCTGAGCCTGGATGCTCTGGTCACTGAGCTGTATCCACAGCCTTTTGGGTGTGGTGGGTGTGGTGTGTGTGGTGTGTGTGTGTGTGTGTGTGTGTGTGTGAGAGAGAGAGAGAGAGAGAGAGAGAGGTGTTTGTGTGTGTGTGTGTGTGTGTGTGTGTGTGTTGTGAGTTTAAGTGTAGCAATTCTTTTTAATCACAGTTTACATAGAATACAATTTTCACTTTATAAGCAAATTGTCAATAGCATTTAAAAATTGGTCACAACTAGTAAACCTGAGTTTTGGACTCTTTAATCAGATAAAATAGTCATGAAGTAAGGCTACTATCAGACAAAAAGTACCTTAAATAAAACCTGATTATCTGTATTTTTTAGTCAGTTATTAGTATTTCTGATTGCTGCCTGTTTTACTTAGATTTACTCACTAGGCAAGTTTTCTAACTCTCCCCCCCCCCCCGGGAAGTGGACCCCCCACCCCAGGCCCCAGCGCAGATCATCAGCCTGTGGGCTAGGAACAGCCCTTTGTTTCCTAACAGCAAAAAGTTTAGAAACATCCTAAAAATGAGGGAATAATTAAATAAATTACAACATTCCATTCATTAAAGCAGCTTTTTAAAATGATATTTACCCGGAGGTTTTAATAACATATGACAGCAGGATACAGAATTATGTGGGTATTTTTTTTAATTAAGCATACATAAAATTGAAGTTTAAAAGGAAAACATCCAAAATTAATAGTGGTTACTTGATGGGTAATAGCTTACGATAGGGTTTTTCATATGTAGTTTATATTTATGTTGTTTTCCTGAAAGTATAAATTACTGTGATAATTAAAAATGCATGCATCGTTAATGTATAATTTTAATGTCATCATGTAATGCCTTAACTATTCAGAGCTCAGCTATCATAAAAGTCTGGACTATCACTACGACTCAATGTAGAAACACCCATTCCGAGTGACTAACGTTAACCTTGTAAAGTTCACATGTAAAGCATGCCGTGCCCGAGACTTCCCATAGTTCAATGCCCAGAGCTCACAGAACAGAACCTAGTGCACCCACCACACACGCGCTTACAGTCCTCAGGGCGCCGGCTCGATGGAGCAGGGAAGCCTCAGTGTGAGGTTGCAGTCACAGGAGGGACAGGAGCAGCCACGCCCTGCACCCAGAGTCCTGGAAATCCTGTGGCTCTCCAGTCAGTCAGTGCTGAGTGAGACGGTTCATACTAGGAGCCCAGTCATCAGGAAATGTCCTTATTGTTCTTCTTTAAATTGTGTGAAAGACTTTAATATTTAAATCTTTTAAACGTTCTCCATCTCACATAGCTCAAAAGTTGGTAAACAGTAGTGTGTAGCTGTCCTCTCGGATTCTCAGAGTACCTGACAGTGTTTTACTCTGTAGCTGAGGCTGCCCTGGGCTGCCCATCCGCTTGCCTCGACCTCCCCCCACCCCACCCAGGACTGCAGACGCATTTCATCACATCTGGCTTCACCGTCTTATCATCTGTACGAGAGCATGTTTTTTTGATCATTTTCCAGTTTATGTCAGACACTTTCATGCCCCGAGCTCCTCGGTACCTGAGTGTAGAGATGAAGGTCACGGAGGAGTCCACCACGCGGGAGAGAGGAGTGGGCAGCCAGGCTCTGAGTTAGTGAGGCCTCAGCCGCGTGCGCAGCCGTGTCCCGCGGGTCTTAGGATGCGCACAGGGTTGGTAGAACTGGAACATAGAGTCGGCATGGGCCTCAGGCTCAGACAGAGTCCAGGACAGCTGTGGTCATTAACCTTGGACAGCCCACTCACCAGCCTGCCCTCTCCCGTGGCAGAAGCATGGGTTCTGGGGGCTAAGGACGTAATAGCAGGGTGTGCAGGGAGGACATGACATCGCTTCTCTGTTGTGCAGAGTCCAGGAGAGCTGAGGAGAGGTATAAAAATCAGTGAGGGCCGTAGGCTGCGTTCCTACTGTGCACAGCTGGATTGTCAGGATGTGTTCCCCACACGTGCCTGTCCACAGAGGAGCAAAGACGGAAGTGAGGGGCGGAGCGCAGAGCCACGCAGAGGGTAGTGGGGCCCTCACCCTTCAAAGCCAAAAGCCGTGAGGTGCCAGGGTTCCACCCAGTGACCTCTCCTGCAGCTCTCCGTCCTGACCTTGTCCATCCTGAGTCAGCTGAGGGCTGCTGGTACCGTTTGACATGCTCCTCTGGTCGCCCGCAGGACCGTTCAGAGAGTAGAAGGAGGTTGGCCAGGGACGGAGCTAAGCCAACCACAGTGGGCTGACAGCATAGTAACCGAAGACCTAGGCAGGGCCCGGCAGGCTTTGCTCAGTTTGGTTCTGTTTTTTCTTTTGAACCACAAACAGCCATTTGCTGATCCACTTGCCCAGTTTGATACATATATATCCCAGGGACTACTTCTTATTAAGAAGCTCACGATACCATGCTAGGACTAAGCAAGATATGTTAGGCCAAGGGAGGGACACTCGTGAGTAACAAAAGAGTATAATTCAGAGGAGCGGTGGGTGGGGGTGGGGGGTGGTGAGCGGTGAGCGGGGGCATGAGCGGCGAGTGGGGATCTGACTGCAGGTTTGTCTGTGCACGTGGGAGACAATGTTGCCCCCCCAAAGTTTTTTCAGCACACTTAACTGACATTATAATCTGAAAGTAATGTTGCTGTTGCTAAAATAATTGGAACTGTTCTTTGGCAAGATTGGAGGCTTCCCTCACTTCTGCCCGAGTCTCCCCCGGAACACCTAGCAGTTCTGTGGTTTCAACCCTACCTGGTGACAAGCCCCGTAACCTCTGTGTGTCTCCTCCCCTGAAGGACAAGCGTCGGGTGGCCTGTGCCTCCCTCAGCCTCCATGTGCCATCTGCTGATAAAGTTGTGTGGAAGCTGATTTCCCCCACGAGGTGCCCTCTGTAACTCTAGTCAGTGCTCCCTGCAGGCTTCGCTGGCTGCTGTGGCTCGTGGCCTGCGGCTCCGCCCCATTAACTGATAGATATTTATTGTCTCAGATTTACTCTGCGTTCTTGACGATGCCTTTGTAAGGCCCAGCTGAAATGATATACATGAAGTTACTAAAGAAACTCTAAAGTTTTGTGTGGCTGGACAATGATTATTTTTCCTGGCTCCAAGTAGGCACTGAAGACCAAGTATTATAAAAACGTATGTGACCAGCGTTGTAAAAGAGAAGCCATTTCCTGTGGTAATGTTTTATTAAAGAGGAAGAAGGGTTCCCTTGATGCTCTCTGTGTGGTTCTCCTTTGCTGGGTGATGAGTACCGAGTGTTGGAAAGGCCATCCATCAGCAAGTTTCCACGGCAACTCGTCTTGCATGAGCACCTTTCATAGGATCGAATGGTCCCGGTCAGAAGGGGAGCCCTCGGGCCGCAGCGGCCACAGAAATGCCTGGGCCCATCGCCCGTTTCCGTGTAGATCATCTAACCAGAGCCTTCAGCTCTTCCCCGAGTGACACGGTTCCTGTCCCTCATCCTACCTTGGGTACGCTTGTCTTACATATATTGAATGAATTTGTATCTTCCTAGAAGGAAGTCACCAAAGTGACACCCCGCAGGCTTTGTGTTTTCTTGCTTTAAACGCTATATCAATCTAAGATTGATAGTAATCTAATTCTGCTTGGGTATTTGTTTTTAGTTTTTTAATCTCAAATCTAAAATATATTGTTTCCAGTTTCTGGTCCCAGAAGGTAACCTGAGTTCCAAAGCAGAAAGTAACTTCTCGTTTTTGTTTGTCTTCTAGTGACAGACATCACATCTCCAATGCCATCCCTGTTCCGAAGAGACAGAGCTCCATGTTCGGGGGTGCAGATGTTGGCTTCCCTACGGGGATCCCTTCCCCAGATAAAGTACATCGAAAGCGGGCCAGCTCAGAGAATGAGAGACTCCAGCACAAAACCCCTCCTCCCAGCTACAACTCAGCACTGAGACTGCCCGGGGCGGCCACACCTACCTTGGGAGACTCCGAGAGGAAGGTCACCCCACTGTCCTCCTCCCTGGACACCTCCCTGGACTTCTCCAAAGAAAATAAGAAAACAGAAGTAGACCTGGGCCACGGTTTAAGTGGAGACCACGGAAACGCGGACTCCAGCGAAGACCAGGGGGAAGCCCAGCCTGGGCACCTGGCAGCCATTAATGGCACTGCGCTCCCCAGCGAGCAGGCTGGCCCTGCCGGCACCCTGCTGCCAGGCCCCGGCCCCCCGGGCCCCTCAGCTGAGCTCTGCTGTGCGGTGGAGCAAGCGGAAGAAATTATCGGGCTGGAAGCCACAGGCTTCACCTCGGGCGAGCAGCTCGAGGCACTCAGCTGCATCCCGGTGGACAGCGCGGTGGCGGTGGAGTGTGACGAGCAGGTGCTGGGAGAGTTTGAGGAGTTCTCTCGGAGGATCTACGCCCTCAGTGAGAACGTGTCCAGCTTCCGCCGGCCTCGCAGGAGTTCCGACAAGTGAGGCAAGCAGTCAGACCACAGGACCAGGGAGAGCCGCCGCCCTCCCCGGCCCGATTCCTACACGGGCCAGTGTCAGGGGAGCAGACTCCTCAGAAAGGCTGACTTTGGGAACAGAGGGGACTCAGGGTCATTGGGTATCAGTGGGGCCAGTCCGTGAGATTTGCTTTCCAGGCAGAGGCCACCCCCTTGCTTACAGCTCAAGTCGCATTATAGGCATTTGTCTGCGCTTATGTACCCTTCTGTGTTCTCTCAGAGGGAAGACGGTACCACATGGAACAGAATGAGGGCTCCTTTAGTCTCTCCTAAGCATCCACCCTCTCCATCGTTTGTAACACTTTGCAAAATGGAATATTCAGAGATATCTTCCCACCACCGAGAGGCCTGTGCCTGTCCGCTGGGTTGGTGAATAAGAATCAGAGTGGGGGTCTCTGTCCGGGCCCTCGGCCCCGAGTCCCAGTCAGCCTGCAGCCCCCGCTGCCGCCCTGCTTCCTCAAGATGGGCCCCGCATCCTGAAAGCTGGGGCAGGAGACCCACCAGTCCGAAGCCAGCAGAAACGATGTTGTCTCTGTCTAGTGTGCCATACCCTGATGAATCCCGGGGACCTCAGAAGCCTCACGGTTACCACAGTTAGAGGGCAGCCAGCTTCCTTAGGGGCCAACGTTTGTATGTGGTCCAGAATTGGGCACACCTCTGGCAATACACACCCCAGATAAAGACCCCCTAGATATAAATGCTGTTAACTCGTTACACTTCAGTCAGAAGGAAGCCATTCTATATGACAGAGTATAGGTAGAGTCAGGCCGCCAGCGTGCAGACCGAGAGACAGTTGAGAGTCGGGTGGAGACTGGGCAAGCATAGCCGTGTGCGCGCATAGCCGCGTGAGTGCATAGCCGTGTGCGCGCATAGCCGTGTGCGCGCATAGCCGTGTGAGCGCCACGTGTTCAATTATGTTCCCGAGCCTGCCGCCCTTGCACTCAGCCGCCGCCCGCTGTCGCACTGAACATTATGTACCCACAGACGTTGCCTCAGGGTTGCGAGCTCTTATAAGAAAAATTTATCCACATATCCATGTATTGTAAAGAAGAATAAAAATTGAATTTACTTCACTTGACCTGATTTCCCCCCAGCTTTATGTTTTTCCCCTCTAAACCTACATCTCTTCCTGTTACATCATGACAGGGCTAGCCTGAACTAAAGCCATGGCTGTATCTAAACTGCTGCTGTTGATGTCATCTGAGTTTACATACTGTAACAAACAAGACATACGTCTCAGCCTCATTCCCCAGGAGCGAGGCTGGCCCACGCAGCTCCTTCACTCCCGGGTCTCACAGTCGTGTCCAAGCATTCCCGGGCTCAGCTTCCATTGGCAGCCATATTGCTAGATGAACCGATTGGTACCACTATTTCCAGATGGTATATGCACAGACATAGCAGACACCCTCCTGCGAGTGGGTGCTTTTGCTTGGTCTGAGGAAGTCCATTCCACTTGTCGGGGTGAGGGAGGCATCTTCACAGGGTGTTGTCAACTGTTTTGGAGTCAAAGCAGGTGGAGGACTTTGCTGTCTTGGGTACAAAGATGCTGTGGAATCTTGGGGAGAGGTGGCGTCTCCAAACAGTAAAGGTGTTTGAAGGTCATTGCCAGGGCAGCTGGTAGGAGAGTCCCATGTGGCCTGTGACTGCCACCTGAGGCTTCATGCAGATGCATCGCCGCATGTTCTAGTCCCCTGGCCCTGAGAGGCAGCGGAGAACTCCGAGGTCTTCCCAGCGCTCTGCCTTCTGGACTTCCTAAGTGTGGGCAGTGAAGCCGCCTCCCAGCACGCCGCCCTTGCCTGGCCTCCATTGCTCTGAGCTGACCGCTTCTGCCCATACTTTCGGCATGCCCATGCGGCCAGCCGTGTGTGCACCTAAATGCTGCTCAGCTGGCAACCAGGGCTGGCATCCTTTGGTACGTACTGTGCCCTGGGTCAAGCCTGCGCATTACATGCCTCCAGCAGCCACAGGGCATGTTTCGCCTCTGTTTAAAGTGGCCGAGGCCAGGTTTCCAAATGATCTTATCTCCTACCGATCTCTTAAATTAGTCTTGTAAATCACAAAAAGACAATAACAGAATTTGCTTGGAAGATAGAAATCAAAATGGAGGACTCGTTGCTGTCCTTTCCTGAACCACGAAGAGTTTTTGTGTGGTTGGGACAGATCATACAGTGAAAATCTGATTGTGTTTCCTCTCTCAGTTTCCCCTTAGCCACATTAAAAATTCCAGAGATTTTTTTCTCCCTCGGAATATTAGCGTTGGGAGGTTGTGCCGAGCTCTCCTCCTCAGCGTTTCTAATGGCGCCCATTTGTTCTGACCTAACTGGTTACTTAGATAGTCTTAAACCGCCACCAATGATAAATGGCACGTGAAGCTGCTCTGTTGGTAATTGGAGGGAAACTCGGCATCTGTATTTATAAAATAAAATTGAGTAGTATTTATTTTGAGAGTTAAACGCATATGTGATTTCCCCATCACACTTGAGTCCTGTCTTCTCCTGCTTTGAATTTTCTGTTGAAGCAGAGTTAATTCTGAAAACCTTGCTCTCAATCAACCAGGCGCCCGTGGGTCATCCAGTCCGCGCTGCACACGCGTGTGGCGCTGCGCCACACACAGTGTGTGCCGAGCGATTGCCGCGCGATCGCCGAGCCTTACCCCCGGCCGAATTCTCCAGGCAGGAGTTACAGCTCTGTGAGCAAATCCACAAGACTCTCTGGGCGGGCTTGGAAAGCCTCGGGCCTGGAGCGTGTGCTGCCTGCCTCACTGCTGCAACAAAAACAACGTAACTAAAAAAAGAGGTTTAGTGAGACTCGCAGTTGCAGCACACGGTCCTTCACGGCAGAGAGGTCATTTCTGCGGGTACTCCAGGCAGCCGGCCACGTGCAGTCAGGTAGCAGAGAGTGACAGCGGGTGTCAGTGCTCACCCCTTGCTGCTTTTTAGTCAGTAAATTGGTGCTTCCTGACATGTTCAAGTGGGTCTTCCTACCTCAATCTAATCTAACCCCTCCCAGGCATGGCCCAAGGCTTGACCCCTGTGTGATTGACAGTATTGACCAGTATCCACTGGGTGGCTGTAGTCAAGTCCCTGAGACCAGACATGACACTAGAGTTGGCTGCGGCTGGTTCCAGACGCTACTAACCGAGTGGTGATTCCTTTCCTCTTTCTGCATGAGAAAAAGCACATCCTTGTGGACCTGTGGCCTCGGCATGCATGCTCAGCAGAGTGCTGTGTGACACAGCTCTGCTGTGTGACACAGAGCAGCTGTCTCTTCAGACTCATGGCCACCTGTCACCTCTCTGCAACTGCCAGCTATAACCCTCACCACGTCATCAGACATTTACGGATTTTTATTTTTCCTTTTGGTTTTTCGAGACAGGGTTTTCTCTGTGTAGCCCTGGCTGTCCTGGAACTTGCTCTGTAGATCATGCTGGCCTGGAGCTCCTAGAGATATACACCTGCTTCTGCCTCCCAAGTGCTGGGACGAAGGCCATGCACCACCACAGCCTGGCTCCATTTCTTAATCTATTAAAAAAGAAAGAAAGAAAAAGAAAAAACTAGAAAGAGAGCCAGCAAATGGCTGCGTGGGAGAGGTCCCTACCACCACGCCTGATGACGTGAGTCTGATCCCCAGAACACTCATGATGGGAGGAGAAAAACGGGTCCCAAAGGTTGTCCTCGGACTGCCACACTCATGCAACGTGGCACACCTGCATACACTTGGACGCACAAGCTTGTGGGGTTTTTTGTTTTTTAATTTTTTTTTTTTAATGCTGGAAAGAATCCTGCCCTTGCCAGCCACCTTTGTGCCAAATTCCTTTGTCCTGTGGGATGCCATGTTGCTATGGTAATATGGATGCCCGAGCCTCCTCATCAACTCTCCCACTGTGTCTTGGGCACAGCCACTCCCTCTCCGAATCTGGTTCCGAATCTGAAAATGGGATAATGTCCCAGCCAGCGTTAACAGGGTTAGAAAAGAATTGGAAAAGGGTGTCCATGCTATTGTTTGGTTTTGGTTTTCAAGACAGAGTCCTATGTAACCCTGACTAAGCTGGGGCTCACAATGTAGACCAGGCTGGCCTGCAATTCACAAGAGATCTGGCTGCCTCTGCTTCTGAATGCCACCACGCTCAGTACTCACTTTCCAACCACGCACCATTGGAAGGAATTCGCATTCAACAGGGGCTTCGGAGAAGTCACGAGTGAGAGATTCTTGCAAACCTCGACACAGGCAAACCTGAGCTCTGCACAGATGTGCTGACGGGCCAAACAGCTGCCACGTGCCCGTCCCCGGCCTACCTTGCCTCAGGTTCCTGTCCTGATGAGTTTCTCTGTCCCCTGAAGCCACAAATGTCCTTCAGGCCAGCCTCGGACACTCCAGCTGAATTGGTGCCCAGAGCTGAGGAGTTTCAAAGTAGATCATTTTCTCTTTTACACCTTGGAGCATGTATCTAATTACAGTTCTGAATGTAGACAGATTCTAAATGAATGAAAGCTGTATCTGTAATAAAAGGCCAGCAAAGTCAGCAACCCAGAGAAACAATGAATAGACACATAGGTAAGAATGAAAGATACGGCTGAGCAGTGGTGGCGTGTGCCTTTAATCCCAGCACTCAGAAGCAGGTGGGTCTGCGTGAGCTCAAGACCAGCCTGGTCTACAGAGTAAGTTTTGAGACAGCCAGGGTTACAGAGAGAACCCCTGTTCAGTGGTAACAAAACGGCCAATGAAATGGTTCAACAATGAGCTTGCATGGAACTGATGAGCAGACTTTAATCCCTGAAACCACACCCTAGCAGGAGAGAGCCAGATCCTGTGAGCTGTCCTCTGACGGCCACGCCATGCTGTGGCTTGTGTGGCAACGCTATAAAACATAAACAGTAAACATAAGGATTAATTATTGCCACAGAGGTAGGAAGAGCACACCGGTGGCCGGAAGGACAGCTCTGCTGCACAGCGGGCAGGGGCCAGAGGAAGGATCTCTTCAGGGCTTGCGAGACAACTCCAGAGCCTGGCAGGAGAGTTCTTGGCTGTGTGGCTTGGGAAGGCACACGCCTTCCCTGGGCCCATCTGCTCCTGCAGGGCGTCAGCCAGGGGTTCTTCCAGCCTGCTGGAGGCTCCTCTGGCATTAGCCAATTTATACTCACTCCTCGGAGCTCGCCTCCTGCTGCCGTGCTGGCCAGAACGTAGTGGGACAGGAAAGAACTCTGTCCTACCATTTTGCCCTGGGCTGTGAGGAACTGAAGGCTAAGCCATCTAGTGGCAGCCTGCCTGAACAAGGTTTGTAGATGCTAGAACCACCACTCCCCCATCTACTTAGATGGACAACAATTAGTAATGACTTTTTAAAAAATCACCTTGGGAACTGGGGAGGTGGCTTAGTGCTTAGCGTGCAGCGTGAGGACCTGGGTTCAATCCCCAGCACCAGTGTAAACCAGCCCAGTCCTGGGGAGGCAGAGGGAGCTCAGTGGCTGCGCTGTCTAGGTTACCTGGCAAGTTCAAAGCCCGTGAGAGGCACTGCCTCAGGACCCAAGGTGATGGGCTGGTGAGGTGGTTTGGCAGGTTGAAGGGCGGCTGCACAGGCCTCGGTACCCAAGCTCGCTCCCTGGATCCCACGGTGAAAGGAGAAAGTTGCCTCCTGACAGCTGTCCTCTGATCCTTCACACATGTACCTTGATACTCAAGGGGCTGCATTTGTGTACACACATCACACACACACACACACACACACACACACACACACACACGCACACACGCACACATGCATACATACACACACGCACACACCCCACTAAAAGTGGGGAATGAAATCAAGCAGGCCTGCAAGCCAGGTAAGAGGCAACATCAGAGACCTTGCTGGAGACCTGTTCGTGCGTGTGACTCTATACCGCACACCAAGCCTGGACACAGAAAGCCACAGCCACAACTTCAGAAATCTGTCAGGCATAGGACTGAGGCAGGAAAGTCTCAAGGCCGGTCATGAGTGAATGGGTTGGGGCAGGGGCTTGGGAGCTGGGTCTGCAGCTGCTAGAAGGGGCAGAGGGTTCCAGGAGGAGCAGAGACAGCAGCCTGAGTCAGGACAGGAAGGTGTGCAGAGACCAGCAGGGCCCTAGCAGGGCTGTGGGAGTGACAGGACGCAGGACAAGACACGGCCTTGGAGACCGCCAGGAGTCATTTCAGAGAGAGGGAGCTGTGAGGAAGCAAAGACGGACAGTGGTCAGAGGAGATGAAGACAGGGAGCATGGTCAACCCCTGTGATGGAGACAGGGAGCACACCCAACCTGTGACAGGGAGACAGGGAGCACGGTCAACCCCTGTGACAGGGAGACAGGGAGCACAGCCAACCTGTGACAGGGAGGCAGGGAGCACGGTCAACCCCTGTGACATGGAAACAGGGAGCACAGCCAACCCCTGTGACAGGGAGACAGGGAGCACAGTCAACCCCTGTGACATGGAGAAGAGGAGCACAGTCAAACCCTGTGTCACAGAGATGAGGAGCAGGTCAACCCCTGTGAGAGGCAGGGTTGTGAAGAGATGGCAAGAAGATGGCAGAAGAGGATGTGGGGGAGGGATGAGAGATGGGGAGGTACCCAGGAGACAGTGACTGAGAGAAGGTTCTAGAACATAAGGCCAAGAGAGGAATGAGGCCCCATGACGTAATAGAAAGGCAGGGAGAGTTGGAGTGAATGCAGCTGTCTCTGGTGGCCAGGGGCAGAAAGTCTGGGAGGGGACTGATTGGGGGCAGTAGCCTGACGGTGTCTGAGAACTGCATGGAGGGAGCACCCCAAGAGTATCTGAGGGCTCCATGGTGGGAGCACCCCAAGAGTATCTGAGGGCTCCATGATGGGAGCACCCCAAGAGTGAGGGCTCCATGGTGGGAGCACCCCAAGGGTGTCTGAGGACTCCATGCATTTGCGGGATGAAACTGCAGTTTGGGGAGGCCTTTCTGAAGGTCCTCCAGCCTCTTTTCCAGGCTCCCCCAGCCATCCTCCTGCCTCCACCCGCACTCCTCACTGCACACACCTTGACTTGTCCTAAACACAGCTGGTCCCCTGAGAACGGGAGGCAAGAGGAGGAGGAGGAGGAGGAGGAGGAGGTACCTCTACACTGCTGTGTACGTTGTAAATCAGCTCACTGAATAGTCAGCTTCTCTTAGGAGAACGGAGTGAAGATTCAGAGAGGATGCACAGAGCAGCCTCTTGATCCTCTGCAGCCCGTGAGGCAGGAGCAGATCCAAATGAGGGTCACTGGGGGATCCCGTGACAGGACAGGTAGCAGCCAGGGAGTACTCGTGGTCAATGGTTGTCTCTTAGTGTGACCACACACTTCTGTGCTGTGCTGTGCTGTGCTGTGCTGTGCTGTGCTGTGCTGTGCAGTGCTGTGCAGTGCAGTGCAGTGCAGTGCCGGAGGTGCAAGCCACACACAGCTCTTACGTAATTGAAAAGTACCAGCTAAGGTGAGCTGTGAGTGGCCAGCTCCAGAGGCAGGCATTCTAAAAGAACATAAATGATTTCATTCTAACTTCTTGTTTTCAGTTAAATATATCATCGCAACTTCATGTTTCTTTTTGCCTCTTAAAAACATGACTCCCAGAGACCCGGGAGGCATCCTGGTGGGATGCTTCAGTGCAAACAGGAAGACATGAGTTCACATCACCAGCGCCAAGTAAAAGCTGGGACCGGAGCAGAGTCAAGGGTGGCACATCCCAGTGCTGGGGTGGAGAGAGACAGGTGGACCCCAAGGGCTCACTGGCCAGCCAGCCTAGCTCCAGCGAGGGACCTGGCAGAAAAACAAGACCATAAAGGAGGACACCCGGTGCCAACCTCTGGCTTTCAACTCTCCTGCACACAGGCAACTATATCGCACATACACACACACACACACACACACACACACACTGCCACACACACACACACACACACACACACACACACACACTGCCATAAATGTTAAACCTCTGGCTGTGACTCACACTTGCAGCTCAATCACTCACCATTAGCCAGCACATCTCTCAGTAGCAGGGAATGCAGGGACAGAAGACCACGCCACCACCTGGAGCATGCAGCCGGGAAACAGCAGGCGTGCAGACAAACTGCCTTATTTCCCCATAAACACAGGATAAGGAGAAAGTAACAGAATAAAGGAACCCCAATAAAGAGACCTTTCAGGGGGAGATGCAGCCCAGTGGAGAGTGCTTTAGCATGAGTAAAACCCCAAATTCTGACCTCAGCATCAAAACAAAACAAGATGGGGCAGGCAGGCAGCAAGAGTCTATAAATCCTATCGTGGATCTCGTTTGAACCCTATAAACTAACAACATGTAAACACTGGCTAAATAGTAAAGACCTGTCATTCTTCAGGTGTGATACTATAATGGTATAGCGGGTTTATTTTTTTAAGTCTCTGTTGCTTGGAGATTCCAAAATATTTACAGTTGAAATATTTCTATCTGGGGCAGGTAGACCTGAGCCAATGTTGGTAAACAGGACTGGCCACGGTGGGGGAATTGGAAGTGTTTGATCACGTGCCTTCCAGCCCTCCCTAGACCGAGGCTTTAGTTCACAGAATGTCCCTTCCCTAGACTGCAGCAACCTCTGCCGGTCCACGTGGCTGAGTTCAACTGTCAAGTCTTCCTCTGCAACGTAAGTCCTCCCCACAGTGCTCCCTGTCCATGCTCATCAGGCCAGATCATCCCTCCATCTGTCCATCCATCTGTCTGTCCGTGTCCCTCCCTGGCCTGTGTGTCCTGTCACTGCCTCCACCTGCGTTCTTTGTCAGCCAGGACACCCTGAGCTCCTGGGAGGCAGGCACCTCATAAAAAAGCACAAGTAAGAAAGCCTAATGAATCAGGAGAGGTTACATACAGATGAGGCCCAGGGTAACTGACTTTAACCAAGTTCACAGAGCTCAAGTGACACAGCTAGGACCTTAAACTAGAAGCTGGGGCATCTCTCTTGTTCACAGAGCTGCAGTTACAGTCACATCCACCCACCCATCCATCCACCCATCCATCCATCCATCCACCCATCCATCCACCCACCCATCCATCCACCCACCCATCCATCTACCCACCCATCCACCCATCCATCTACCCACCCATCCATCCATCCACCCATCCACCCATCCATCTACCCACCCATCCATCCATCCACCCACCCATCCATTCATCCACCCATCCATCCCCCCACCCATCCATCCATCCATCCACCCATACATCCATCCACCCATCCATCCATCCATCCATCCACCCACCCATCCATCCACCCAACCACCCATCCACCCATCCATCCATCCATCCACCCACCCACCCATCCATCCATCCATCCACACATCCATCCATCCATCCATCCGTTCAGTGCTTGTTGGGTGCCCTCTGTTGGTCTGGCCCTGGACAAACAAATCTCTGAGAGTTGTAGCAGTGACACAGGTTTTTGGAGAACGACTCTTTCTCAGCTCTGGTAACTTAACCCAGGGACTAAGGTGCCAGAGGCCCTGCAGGGACTCACAGCCTCACACTGCGCAGCAATAAGAAAGGTAAAGGGGAGTTTATTATGAAAATCCCAGAAAAACAAAACAAAACAAAACAAAACAAAAAGACAAGGAAGAGGGGTTGTCCCAGCAGGAGCCGACCGTGTTTCTGCATGGCTCAGGCGCCTCTCCTCTCTGGCTCAACGGTCAGAGCCCCAACCTCAGGCCTCACCCACTCTGGCCCAGGAACGAGGCTTCTGACAAGAGTCCCTCTGTCCTGCCCTGTCCACAGCAGGCTCGCCTGGATGGCTGATGCTGCCGCTCTTGCATGGGTAGGGGTAGGGTTCTGTGGTTTTCCCTCACCAACCCCTCAGGCCCTTGGGGATCGGCCACCCCCAGTGCACTCTTCTCTCTCTGCTCCGTGAGAGGGCCTTGGCCTAACTGCTAGGCAGGATCTCCTTCAGGGACCTGCGTGGATCTCCTGGGCAGGCAGGTCCCTGTTTAGAGCCTTGTGGGGGACAGGAACATGGGAAGAAGGAATCTTCCCGGCTCCACCAGCCCCTCCCTCTGTCCTTTGACTCCACCCACACTCCGCCCACACTCGGCCTGTGCACATCCATACTTCCTCCTTAGAGGTGAGAACATTTTCTTAGCTCACCAACAGGGTTAGCATTTCTTCTAGGCTCCGCCCACAGTTACCTGGCAACAGCCAGGCATGCTTGACTCTACAAAAGGGGCTGCTGCCCCTCCCCACGCTCCTCTTTTGCTCCTGCCCTCTTACTCTCTTTCCCTCTTCCCCTTCTCTCCCCATCCCCCAACCTACCCCTCTCTCTACAGGTTCATGGCCAGCCTCTACTCCTCTACTCTCTCCTCTCCCCTCCCCTCCCCTCCCCCTCCACCCCTCAACTCCCCTCTGCATGCCCTGAATAAACTCTATTCTACACTTTACCATCACGTGGCTGGTCCCTCAGAGGGAAGGGATGCCTCAGCACGGGCCCGCGGAGACCCCCCTCCCCCACACCATACCATGCCTCCACCAACCACCTCCCTGGCTTCTTTTTTTTTTTTTTCTTTATTATAAAACACAACAAACAGCCTCTCTCTTCTCTCGCTGCTCTCTGTCTCTCTCCTCCTCTCTCCTATCTCCCCCTCTCCTCTCTCCATCTCCTTCTCTCCACCCAAAATCTTCCCCCCAGGCTCTGTGTCGTCAGAATTCCCACATCCCTTTCTTGTTCCGCGCAGCCGGGCTCTGCAGCACGCGCTTGGCCTTGGAGACACTCTGGCACTTCAGTTCTTCTCTCGGCCCTGCGTGACTCCCACTGCCCCCGACAGAGACAAAGCAGGGGCCCACACAAGCCACAGGCCACGGGCCACAGGATGAGACATTCCTGTTGTGTGAGGTAGAAATGATGTCAGGCTGCCGTCCAAACAATGGAATCCCAAGTTCAGAAGACGAGGACGCGGTCCTTGGCGCCTGCTGCGTGCCTGCTGCGTGGGCTGCGGAAGGCTGGTGAGCCCCAGTCGGGGATGCCAGAGCCACAGACGGAGGAAGGGTTCGGTTCAGTGAAACCTCACCCACCACGTTATGTTAATATTGTTGATATGACTTTAATTACGGTATTACTTCTGTGCGATTTAATTTATGAGCTTGCTTCACTTTTTATGGTTGTAGAAGAGTTATATAAACTTTCGTTTGCATTTACTTAGGATTTAAAAAATATATATATGCTTGAGAGTGAAAATGAAGCGTGGCCCAGTAATACAGAACAGTTCCTCCTTGCAGATGCTCACCGGCTTGCCCTCTCCCCTCCCCACCCGCTGCCCTCGTCCCCTCCCCCATCCACCTCCTATCCAGAGCAAAACGCAGCAGCCTTTGTCTCGGCTTTGGGTCCCACCTGTCTTGTCCTCCAGATCTTTGCCCTGCATAGACGCTGCCTCATAGGCTCTCCCCACTCTCGGTTTCACGCTTTTCTCCTAACACACACCACACCTCCCGCTCCCATCCCCCTGCCCCTGTCCGGGGAGGATCAGGCAGAGGGAAGGGGGCTTCAGATCCTGGAGGCAGAGCCCCCTGCGGTCCCACGGACGGTTCCGTCGGAGCCTTGCAGGCTGCGCTGTGCCAAGAGGGGCTCCGGCTCACTTGGCCTGGCCCGGTCCCCGCTGCCCCCTCTGCTTCTGGCCTTAGCGCGTGCCAGGCCCCAGGAACACGCAGGAAGGGGACAGATGCGGTCCTGGCATCGGCTCATTCAACCAATATTACAAACAAAAATCACTTCCAGCCGTAGAGGCGGACAGGAGACTTTCAATCTTAAAGGAATCCCTGAGCGGGGCTATGGCTCGGTGGCAGAGCGCTCACGGCCTGGTGTGAGCAAGGCTGGGGCGTCGTCCACCTCAGCACCTCAAAAAATATAAATAAAAAATAAAAGGACTTGTTGATTGACTGTGGTGGTGGCTGTCATGAGTCCACGGACCCCTTGGGACATGCCCACTGCAAAATAGGAGCAACATATTTTTAACACAATTATTGAAGACAGAAATATTTAAAACTATAGAGGTCGAAGAAAGTCTGTTATTGGACATCTGCTACTAAAAGAGGGTGACCCCATGGTCAAGCCTGGGGTAAGCAGAAAGTGGCAGCCTTACCCGATGAGGACCGGTGGAAAGGGAACTCTGCGGGTGAGAGTTACAGCAGGCCTAAGACCCAAACCCTGGAGCAAATCTGTTGGCCTCAGCAGCCACATGCTGAAGGGCCTAATGACAAAAACAGTCAGGGACCCGAGCACGAAGCAGCCGCGTGCCTGGGACTGGGTGGACTAAAGGAGCCCCCCGCTGTAATAAACAGAGGGAACTCCCCGTCCAGTGCCCCGTATTTGGCTCTAGGAGCAGAAGGTCAAAGGGCAGGATGGCCAGACCGATAAAACACCGGGAGATGCAGGAGAGCGCACAGGAACCAGTGGACCCTGGGGAAGTGGGCACCAGATTCTGAACCCCAACTTCCCGGATCCTGGGTTGACAGCCAAATTCTAGGGGCTCAGGGAGACTCCAGGTGGCTACGTCAGAATGACGGTCACTGTACGTAGGACAGTCACCACTGCCCACTGCGGCGAGGGTGGCCTACAGAATGGCTCTCTCCACAGCAGTCTGCAGTCAGCAGTGCAAGAGAGAAGGGGAGGGGGACGAAGGGAGGGGAGAGAAAAGGAAGCAGAGCGGGGAGAGGGGGAGGATTTCTACAAGATCTAGAACGCAGATCGAAGTGAAATAGGTGGGACAGACAGACAGCTGCCCTGGAGTCCGCATCGATGTCAGAGTCGGCAATAAGGACATCTTGCAACTATGGACAAAAAGAAAAACAGACGGAAAGACATCAAGAAAAGAGTAATTCAATGACTAAGAAGAAAGGGGTTTCCAACAGAAAGAGGGGGACGCACTGCACACGTCCACGGAACTGAGCAGAACGACAAAGAGTTTTGAAGTGCAAGAATTGAATTGAAAACCCCCAGTCTGGGGTCAGCGGTAAAATACAGTAAAAAAGAAAAAAAATGTAGAGAAATGCAAGTGACTCTGAAGGACCGGTCAGCCCTGACACTACAGAATTCGAAGAAAGGTGGGGTAGGGTAGGGGTGGCAAACAGAACCCTGGGCACCCAGAAGATAAGATCTAAAGTTCCAAAATCTCGAAATCTGTGTAATCGGAGCCTCAGGAGAAGATTGCAGATGAGGGCGGAAGCAGCGATTTGCATACAGACTGGCCCAAAACTTCCCAGCACACCTTCATCCGGACAAAGAGAAAGAAAGCCAAGCCTGGGCGCAGAAAGCCCAAGATCGGGAGCCGTATCGACAGCAGCCCTTAACAAAAGCTGCCTGACCCTGAAGGACTAGGAACAGTTAAAAATCCTTAGCCGGTATCTCCAAAACAAAGGAAGCACAGCTGCTGGACCAGACCAAAGTGCTGAGAATGTGCTCCAGGAACACAGAGGGGGAGATCTGCAGGGGAGGTGGGTGTGGGGGAGGGGCAAGGGGAAAGCTTCAGGTAGAAGGATCTGAGGAAGGACTGGAGTGACGATACTGTATCTGTGTTCCTGCGCGTGCGTGTGTGTGTGTGTGTGTGTGTGTGTGTGTGTGTTGTGTTGTGCTTTAGGAAAATGCAAGCCAGCTGCGGTAGTGTTCACCTGCTATCTCATCACTTGGGAAGCAGAGACAGGGGGACTAGGAATCCAGGGTCGTCCTTGGGTACAGAGTTCAAGACAAGCTTGAGCTACATGAGATCTTAGCCCCAAACAAGGAAGAGGCAGGAAAGGATAGAGGGCGCTGAGGTGGACGTGTAGACAGGGAGGTATGGGCAGGCAAACATAGTTTCTCAACTGGGATGAAGTAGAACCCAGAGAACAGAGGGAAGGTGGGGTGCACACACTGAGAGCTCAGGTCAGATTGTAAGATCCGAAAGAAAAAACGGGGGTACCCCAGCACCCCACACCTCAGAAACCGGCACCCCAATCACTCACAAGAGACAGACCTGATGCAATTGCAAGAGGAATTTTAATTTCCAGAGCTCTGGGGGTCACAGTCTTACCATGCAGGGTAAAAGAAGTGAGTTGTGTGGGCAGGCTTGAATTGGCTTTTTATAGGCTTATAACAGAACCCGCCTACCACAAGCTTCTAAGCCAATCAGTTCAAACCATCCAAACCCGAGCTCTCTGAGAACCTATCAGCCTCCCACAGAGGCCGGAAGAACTGGTTAAGTCATTTCCGTGCCCACCCTCCCCCACTGGCATTAGGTTTGGGGGACCTAAGTGCCCCCAGGCAGGAGTTCTGCAGCCCCCGCGGTGATTCTGCCAGCCCCCAGCCGCGCTTGTCCCTGCCATAGCTGCTCTGCGGGGGGCAAGATGGGAAAAGGCGCCAGGGACACTCCCAGAGGTTCGCGGTCGGACCCTGGAGGTGGGTGGGATATGTGCACACTTCCAGGCCAACAAAGTGTGGACTGAACCTCTGCTCCTTTGGGGTCACCCTAGACTCAGGCATGGGGGATTCCTAGCTTGCAACCTTATCCTTTCATGATCAATCCTGGACAGAGAGGGAGGGGCTGATGTTTCAGTGGTCTTAGTCAGAGCTCCGTGCGGTTCATTGCTCTGGCCTGGGTGGAGATCCAGCATTTCAAGTTTACTCAGTTGGGCAGGTTAACCACCTGACCAAGGGGCCGCCCCTCAGGAAGGTGGATCTACATTAACCTGTGCTGAAGAGACAGTAGAAATAAGTATCCCTTTAACGAGATACTGTATCTTTCCTTCCGGAATGCCCCCCTCCCCCCAGTGTAGTCTCTCCAGCGAGTTCTGTGAGTTCTGAGTGCTGGAGAGCCCAGAAAGACCTTCTGGTTTCTGATCCTCTGTGTTTCCTGCCCTGGTGCTTTGTTCCAGAGTTCTCCTCTGCTCTAAAGTCCTCCCGACCATGTGGCTGTTTGTCCGCCATGTGGCTGTCCTCCAGGCTGGCTTGACCCTTTCTCTCTCTCTCTTCCTTTCTCCTCTGGGCAGCTGCCAAGACTTGCAGCTTACTCTGCTGGAGTTTTTCTTTTAAACTCTAATAAAATTCTTCTCGAGCTTCCCTTTTGAGGCCGTTTTAAAATTATTTTACTAGCAAGACTCAGGACCCCCAAAGGGAACCCAGATTTCCCTGGGGAAAGGCAGTCGCTCTACCAACACTACCCAAAATTTCCAGTAATGTTGACAGCTGCGAGACAGGCACACGGCAGTTCCTGGGAGAGCTTGCTGATGGGAGAAGCCATTCAGAGGTCCAGTTCAAACTGAGCCACGAGCATCCCTCAGAGAAGGGCGAGGTCTCCCAGGCGACCAAGAAGAAATGGCCTGAGAGCCAGGAGCTGGAAAATCCAGAGGTAAGGGTGAAGCCACCCATAGTTCTAGCTACTTGGGAAGATCAAGGCCAGAGGATCACCTACAACTAGGATCAAAGCCAACCTGGGTAGCATAGCAAGGCAGAGCTCAAAGGAAAGAAAAGGATATTCTTGTGAGAAAAGGGATTGCTAACAGCAGCGTCAGATCAGAGGGCAGGGTGTTCCCTCGAGGGGATGGCAGGCAGAGGGATTGGGATCTGTGACTTGTGTCTTACCTTTGGCCAGGCGTGCTCACAAGTGGCAAGCAACTAGAGAATGTCTCTGTGCCAGCCTGTTACTACCCTGCTGCACAGTCTTTGGGTACCAGCCTCCTGCTCCTGGTCTGGGGCTTGCGAGTGGGAGAGGAAAGCAGGGAAACATGATGATCAGGAGGGCGTGGGGCCTGAGGGATGAACAGGAGCTCGGTTTGCCTTTGGTGACTTGTCCTGCACGATCTGATGCATTCAAGAGCTGGGTGGGGGGAAGCCACAGAGGCGAACGCTGGCTCCTCGCAAGCTTTCTCACGTGCCGAGGGGCTGAGCACGGAGCTGGCCGAGGCTGAGGAAGGCTGGATGAGAGTCTGCAGGCTGCAAGCATTCATACCTAGAGCGGCTCTCTGCAGCCTTGCTGGGTTCATTTCCTCCAGACTCTCTGCCTGGGGAGTTCATCGCCACGTGCTATCCAGCTGCAGAGGCCTAGGGCAGCGCATCTGTCTCCTCAGAGGCCCTGCTCTCCCAGCCCCTCCCAGACGCAAGACTGCTGCAGAAGTGCTCTCCCGGTGTGGGGGTATGGGGAGGCCTGCCAGGAGAGGGGCGCAGGCTGGGCCTTGAGAGGCTGAGGAAATTGCACACAGGGGCGCCCAGAAGGCAGGCAAGCCTTCTAGGCAAGGCTGACTAGACGAGCGCCTCCGTGGCGATAGTCACAAGATCTGCTGACAGAGAGAGTTTTTCAGGTCCAAGCAAGCAGGGGTAGGCATCCTCTCGGGTTGACCAAGGCAGACAGAATTTGTGAGGCTCACCTTATACAATGTGGAGTGTCCTTGTTGAGAAAAAAAATAATAATGTGCCTACTAATTCATCTATTGCAGAGACTCTGTGTCTGGACAAGATGTCTAGGAATGCCAAGATGCCTGGGAATGGATTCACGATGCCACTGATCAGACAGGATTTCTTAGCAATGCAAGAAACCAACAAATGATTTCCCAGTGACCCTGATTCTTTATTGAACAGGTCCATGGTGGAAAACAGTTCCACCCTGCACATGTGCCCCTGAGGACCAATTTCTCACTTGGAGTTTACTCAGATGGTGGGAAGAAATTTTCACAGGTGATGTCTGGCTCTAGCTTGTTCAAGCATTGTGACCCCACCACAGCCCACCTGTGGCCACCAGCCAGGGTCTGAAAGGAATGCTGGTGCCAAGGACACGCGTGGCCCTACGCCTCAGCAGGGCTGTGCTCAAGAGGGGAGTACTCCTGAGGCCATCCCTCACCTGCACAGGCAGCCACGACAGGCCTGTGCACGCAAGTGACTGTGGCCGCATTAATGCACCTTCTGACCCCAAACGAGTGGACAGCTGTGCTAGCTGGGTCCCAAACCAGCTCCCAAGAGGGCGGTACTGAAACAGTCGGGGAGAAGATAATGTTTCCTAAAACCTAATCATGGAAGCTCCTCACTAATACTCACCCTGCCCACCTCTGGGTGGCCAGGACCCTGAGTGTGTACGGGGTCTGAACCCAAGGCCGTCAACTGCTTGGGAACGTCCTGCAGAACCCACAGCTCAGCGTCGCCAGCCCCTCCCCCATCTGCACCCACCACGGCTCCCCATTGCCTTCAGGTAAAGGCAGACACTGGGGGCTTCAGCTGTCACTGGGGACTCGCTTAGCTCCCTAGGGTGCTGAACTGTTTATGGAAGAACAAAGCTATAGGCCATAAGCAAACTTCAGGTGCAGCAGGGGTGGTAGATGGGCCTGGAACATATCCATTGGTGCCTGCAGGCTCAGGGCATTATTAATACATCCAAGGAAGCCCTGTGTGTTCACCAGAGTGATGGGGCTGATGCCAAGATGTCCCCTGTCTGAACAACAGTGCCAGCGGAGGTGTCAGGGTCAAGTCCCCTCTCCTAAGAAAGTCTTCGTTAGGGACTTCCTGTGAGATGGGTTAGGGGGAGTGAGGGAGGCTGGGATTGCTGGAAAGGACTTCCAATCTTACCCTCCTACCCCTGAGTGAAGGTCCTTACTCTGTCCATTGCTGGCTTTGAGGCCCTGGGCGACTGCCTTAACCTCTTCAGCATCTGGTGTCCTCATCTTCACATCAGAGAAAGCATATCTCGCCTCCATGCTTTGAGAGGGGCAAATAAAGCAGATGCTGAGATAAAGCTGACAAAGGGGCCTCCGTGCCCTGTGAAGGGGCCCGTGAGCGACTCTGGTCTACCTCTCAGGCTCTGTGCTCTGGGTCCTGAGAGTTGCACAAACTCAGCTAGTTCTTGGTACCTTCCCTGAGCGTCACAAAATTCTCCCTTCTAGCCTTGGCTGCTGCGGGATGTCAGAGTGTGGAAGGTGCCGAGTCAGGACCAGATCTTCATCTCCCCAGGAGAGTGGTAAGGAGCAGGCCTGGTGAACCCAGGGTGCCGGTCCCTACACGCCTGCTTTCCGTGCCATCCTCCCCCTCCAGACTCTTCCATTCCTGCAGTCAGAGGAAACGTCCTATGGCCAGTGTTCCCACCACATCTCCACAGAGAAGGTGCCAGACAAGGCCCTGCTCAGGCTCTCACTCACAAGAGCAACTCGAAGGTCGCACTCCCCAAGGTTGTCTCCTGGGGGGGGGGGGAGAGGGTTTGCATGGGATGGTCAGAGAGCTCTGTGCAGGCCTCCTCAGCCCGCCCGGCCCTTCCTGCCCGTTTCATTAGCATTCTGAACAACATCTGGAAGTCGGCAGAGGGCGAGCATGACTTTCTCCTCCTTTGAACCTCACAATGCTCACATCCTCTGGGGTACACCTCAGCACCCTACGCTGCAGATGAAGAAACCCTGGCTCAGAGGAAGGGATTCAGGTGGTGAAGGGACAGCTCTAGGGCAAGCAGTGCCCCCGCACCTCGTGGGAAGCTGGGGAGCTTGCGGGTGGGGTTGGGGTGGATCTGGGGTCTGGCAGGGAACCCAAAGTCTGAGTGTGTGGTTAGGGGTTGGTGAGTCTGGAAATGTGCTAAACAGTGCGGTTCCCTGGGCAAGGGATCATGTCCTAGCACGGTGATTGGCAGCAGCAGGATCTCCTGCACCCCACACTTCATGAGGAGCGATGGAGGAAGAGGTGGTGCGGGAGCAGACAGGACGGGCTCCCTCTGGAACAAGCCCGCCAGGCCCCCTCAGCTGGGGGAATGGCTGTGCCTTTGTGTCCAGAGTCAGCACACAGAGCCCGGACAGGGTCAGCTAGAAGCCAGATTCCCAAGTCCCGCTTCTGTCTGCCCTTTTCTCCTGCGCCCACCCTCCCTGGGTTTCATAGGCAATTATGCCAGGCTAATGGTGCCTGTGCCCTTGGAACCGAGGTCACACTGGCTCCCGGAGGCTACCTGGTGCCAAGAATTTTTCTTGTTTTCTCTTCTGCCACAGAGGACATAAGACCCTGGCCTGGGTGCCCTCTCAGGGCCCTCAAGGGAGTACTGAGGCCCCTTTGTCATCTGTGAGGGGCGGGGTTTATGAAGGTCTCTGTGGATTGAGGCAATAGAGCCCTTTCTCTCCTCTTGGGACCTGGTTTCCCTCATACTTGGATTGCAGCCTCTTCCATCCCTCCCTCCCTCCCTCCCTCCCTCCCTCCCCCCTCCCCCCCCATCCATCCATTCATCTGCCCAGCAGCTGCCATACCCTGCCCCAGGAGCTGTCTCTGAAGCAGGAACTGCTCCACCCAGGGAAGGCCCTGGAAGCCCTGAGATATGACTGGGGTCTCTTGCATTCCATTTTCAAGATATGGAAACAGACGCAGAAAGGAACCAGAGAGGGAGGGTGAAGTGAATGACCTCCGGACCCCACCCTCCCATCATTCCCCCACCCCAACTGGCCATCGCTGTCCCCGTCCCGCTGGTCAGTAGTAGGTAGGACCCAACTGCCTCCTGGAAGGTCACACCGCTGGCCTCGGCTACCCCTCTGTCCCGGGCTGGGTGGGTCTGGGGTGCTGGGGTCTGGGAGACCATCCGCTGCTCCACAGCACTGTGATATTATCTCTGGCACACGCCCAGCCCAGAGCAGGATACAGCTCTCATCACCTCCCTCCCTCAGACCCACATGGGCTGTCAGGGTTTCTCACGCAAGGATCAAGGGGCCCCTGGGCAGAGGGTCTCCCAACCGAGCCTCCTCCCCCAGACAGTCACAGGCCCTGAGGTGGGAGAGGGCAGTGTGTGAGAATGAGGGGCTCGCCCGAAGCCCCCTCCCCTCTGCTCCCCTCCGTCCATAATCTTAGATGTCTGTTCAAGGGCTTCTCTGTCCCGTTAGTGATTTATTTAGACTCCATACTTCCCACTGCCTGGCGGGTGACAGAGCCCACTCTCCCATCCCCACCCTGAGCCCAGGGTCTTTTCATCTCCAGCTGGCGGCCCTGGCCATGCTCCAGGCCAGCCAGATGGGAGGGCACAGGAGCCTGCAGCATTTCAAGGAACCCTACGGTCCCACACGCAGGTACCCTGACTGGCTCTGGTGTTCTATGAATTGTCCTTAGTCCTACTGCTCTCCTTGGGGAGATGGGGGAAGGGTTGGGGTGAGTGACAATAGGCAGCATTCTGGACCCAATCCTTCCAGCCACTGTCCCCACGAAGGTGATGACTTTGAGGGACCAAGAGAAAGACGGCTCCATCCAGCCCCCATGATGCTCATTCAAGTTCACTCCAGCCCTCCCTCCCACAAGAGGGTTTCGTACGCACATGCACACACACACACACACACACACACACACACACACACACACACGAGTCAGGCGACTTCGGAGTCCCCAGCACAGGGCTGGCCTCCAGCTATCTGGATGGTTTTGCTTCTCAGACTCCACAGGAGGCATGGGTGGACTTCACAGGCACTGGGGGCAGGGCACTCCACACAAGGACACAGGGGTGCCCAGGCTCAGAGCCACTTGGTAATGCCCATCCTTCCCCCTTAGTGTCTCCTCAGCCTGCTGAGCACCAGGAGGGAGCTGGGTGGCCCTGTGCACACCTGCTGCAGCAGAGCACCCTGGGTAAGGCCTGGGTATACTGGACCTGGGATAATGGCTCAGGACCCGCTCCCCCGTGAAGCGTGTGGTCCTGAAGGGCAGCAGGCATTGCCCTGACCTGCCATCCTCTCAGGTGAATGATTCCTCAGGTGGCATAGGCGAGGGGGCTACTACTGCTCAGAGGAGGAAACTGAGGCCCATAGGTGACGGGACTGTGTCTCTTGCCTGGCTACCCCATGGGTGTCTGCTTCTCTTCGTCCTGACCAGGCACAGGGTGGGGAATAGACATCCGCTCAGTGGGTCACCTCTTCTGGTCAGTCACAGTCCACCTGCGCTCCAGTGCCCTGTGCAGGGCAGGATGTCTGGTAGCAGAACTAGCCTGTATCAGACCCTGTGACAAGAAAAGACCCTGTGAAACGTGTGTGTGTGTGTGTGTGTGTGTGTGTGTGTACACACATATACATATACACATATACATACATATATACATAGAAGAACCATCTCCCTCCCAGAGCGGATGCCTCCCCTTACCCAGAGACGAGGGGGTCCCCAGGCTTTTTTCTAACAACAGAGGACACGGTGGACCGGGAGGGCCTCTGAGATTCTGGGTCAGCCCTCTGCACCCTCCTGTCCCAGCCACTGTGCAGAGAGAGGGGACCGAAACTGGCCCTGCTCTGCAAGGGGTGGGGGGGGCCCTCTCCAGCCTGGATATCTGCTCCCACTGTGCGCTCCTGCCTCCACAGCTGGCACATTTGCATTTGACTCTTTCCAAGGATGGATGCCATACAGCTCAGCTCAGATCCCAGCACTGTAGTTTAGGAGCTGTGTGGCTGTGGGCCACTTACCTCGCCTCTCTGAGCCTAGGGCTCTTCACCTGTGTCATGGATCCAATGGGGGATGTGCTGAGGACGAGTGAGTTGTTTGGGCTTTAGGGAGCACTGGATCAGCCAGTGACAATGTGGGAGCACCTGTCAGCCATTTCACAGCTGGGGTGCTCACTAACGCTTCAGGCTGGACCCCTCTTGGGGGGGGGAATGGGAGTATCTGTTGTGAGGTTCCCGGGGAGGACACGGTGAGACCTGCCTGCATTCTGTTCCTCTGTCCTCTACACCTGGGAGGTGAGGAGAATCAGTTCCTGGTGACGCAAGTAGGATGTGGAAGTCATGAAATAGAAAATAAGCTCACAATAGGTCCAAAGATCCAGAGAAGGATAGCGCCTTGTCCCAGGTCACAGAGTAGTTTAGGCTGGTGTGGGATTGCTGTCTTTACTCTCTGATGCCCAATTAAAAAAACATTGTGTATTGTGTGTGGGTGGGCATGCACATGCAGGTGTGTGTGTGTGTGTGTGTGTGTGTGACCACGTGTCACACATGTAGTGTGCAGAGCACAACCTTGAGTGTTATCCCCACTTCCACTGTTTGAAGCAGGGTTTCCATGGCCGCTGTGCTTGCCACTAGCCAACTTCTGGGGATTCTCCTGGCTGCCTCCCGTCTCCCAGCGAGTGTGCTGAGATTATAGGTCTGAGGGCTACTGCATACTGCACCGTGGTTCTGGGAATCTGACCTTGTCACCACGCTTGTGCGGCAAACACTTTATCTACAGAGCCATCTCTCCATCCCTGACGGCCATATTTCTAAGGTCCCTCTCATTACAAGTTCATCTCCAGGATTTCTACCCACCTATGGTGGAGGGCATGAGCAGGAGTCCCCTTTCCTCCCCAAACCAGCATTTTTTTTGTGGCAGGGGAAATGGATACACATGAGACAGACTTGGCGGGAGCCTGGGGTGTGTGCACAGGAGGCACGGGCCAGGCTGGCTGCCCACGGGAACCGGAGTGCAGAGGGCTTTAGAGGAGGCCCGGGGATGGTGGGACCTCAGATTCCTGTTTTTCCAAGTTGGGTGCCCAAGAAGAGACTCCCACTTCCCTGGGGCCACTTACTGCTCCCCAACCCGGGTTCTATGGACACAAGGACACATACACAGGCACTGCGGAGCAGGAGCTGATCAGATGTCCCGCCTCCCCGGAACTCAGCAAGTCACACGGTGTCGTGCAGGTTCCAGAGGTCCCTAGGGCCTGCCTGGCCATGGGTGGACATGCTAGAGCTCAGATACAGCACTGATGAGTCACCCGGGAACTCAAAAGCAGAGAGGAGCCAGAGGGGAGGAAGACGGCCTGGGGGCAGGTGGACAACAGGTAAGCCAGTCAGACCCCCTGCGCGTGCATGTGTGTGCTTGTGTATGCCTGTGTGTGTATGTGTGCAAGTGTGTGTTTATGTGTGTGCAAACACATGTATACATGTTAGCACATGTGTGCATATGTGCATGTGCGTGCAAACACATGTATACATGTTAGCACACGTGTGCATATGTGCATTGTGTGCAAACACGTGTATACATGTTAGCACATGTGTGCATATGTACATGTATATGGATGTGTGTGTGTGTGCAAACACATGTATACATGTTAGCACATGTGTGCATATGTGCATGTGTATGGATGTGTGTGTGTGTGTGTGTGTGTGTGTGTGTGCGCGCGCGCGCGCGCGCGCAGACCCCTTTCCTGAACTAGCACACAGGTACAGGGACCCATCACAGTCCTGGAAGAAGACAGCAGCTGTGCACCCTGTCCATGTCACCCTGAGTCTCTGGGTTCAGCATTTCTTTCTTGTTCTTACAAACTAGGAGAAACATGTGGTGATCCCTAAAGACCTGGGAAACTGGGGAGAGGTGCCAGCTCTTGGGAGCTCTCGGGAAGTTTGTGGATTGCATGAGGGAAAGGAGTAACAGGCCAGGCTGCCTGTCTGTGCCCAGAGCCCTTCCTACTGAGCACACACTCACAATGGTGAGCCCTGACCGCTGAGCGCATGCATGGTGAGCCCTGACCGCTGAGCGCATGCATGCATGGTGAGCCCTGACCACTGAGCGCATGCATGCATGGTGAGCCCTGACCGCTGCGTACATGCATGGTGAGCCCTGACCACTGAGCGCATGCATGCATGGTGAGCCCTGGCCGCTGGGCGCATGCATGGTGAGCCCTGGCCGCTGAGCGCATGCATGGTGAGCCCTGACCGCTGAGAGCATGCATGGTGAGCCCTGACCGCTGAGAGCATGCATGGTGAGCCCTGACCGCTGAGTATAGGCATGGTGAGCCCTGACCGCTGAGCGCATGCATGGTGAGCCCTGACCACTGAGTACATGCATGGTGAGCCCTCATCACTGAGTGCATGCATGGTGAGCCCTGACCGCTGAGTACATGCATAGTGAGCCCTGGCCGCTGAGCGCATGCGTGGTGAGCCCTGACCGCTGAGCACATGCATGGTGAGCCCTGGCCGCTGAGCGCATGCTCTTAATGGTGCCCCAGGCTTCCTCTGCTCCCACAGGCTAGCCAGGTGGCACATCCGGAGGCCTGGCCTTGAGTCTCCTGCTCTCTCAGCTTTCCGTGGTCAGACTCACAATGAAGAGAGGAGATGAGAAGTCTGGCCCGCCCTGCAAACCCCACAGGAGCCCAGCTATTCACTGCAAGAGCGAGGATGAATTCCTGGCAGCTTCAAACCCTGCATATCAGCGGCAGCACTATCCCAGTCTGGCTTGACAGACCCAGCAACAGGGGCAGCTTATTAAATCTGCGGGAAGGAACTCTCTTTTGGAAACCCATCAGTCCCTCCCACCTCAGGGCTAGATGGCCCCTTGAGAGCAGTGAACTGCCCCACCCCCCACCCATTTCACAGACAGGGAGGCAGAGGCCTGCAGACACCTCAGGGGTCTGAGCTGGCTGAGACAATCCCTGGCATTCGGCTCCACTCCTTTCTGTCTTTTCTCCCTAATCAATCTGGAAACATCCTCCAGATTCACATCTCTCTGTGTTTAAGGCAGGACACACAGATAGAAGAGACCCAAAGGCTTGGTGTCCTGTGTGTGCAATGGATCTTCAGTTTGTGGGAACAATTCCATGAGGAGGGCCCTACCCTCTGGAGTCCAGCACACAAGAGGTGAATCTGGCTGGATCTCCATCGAGCCTCCTCCCCAGGCCTCCTCCTGGGCTCCTTTCCCAAGGCCTGGCCACCAGCTGGGGTCAGCATAGGCAGTGTCAGCTCAGCTGTTAGCCTTACCCTCCAAGCCCTTTGATCTGCCGACCCCGGGGCCACAGCCTGAGCTATCATGGACACCGAGGTCTTGCACAGGCCCTGGGGTCTCCCCACCCCCACCCACCCACACCTGTCTCCAGCAGGCTCGGCTTCCATGCGCACACTCAGCCCTTCTCCCCGTTCACTCTGTGGTTTCCTCAGCCACACCGGCTCCATCAGGCCGTCCTGCAGTCAGGCTCTGGAACACACCCGGTCCAGTGCAGTCAATCCCAGCCCAGTTCTGGTGAGACAGGCGCTATAGGACCAGTGAGGCCCAGAGGGGCACGGTCCTTTGTTAGCCTGTGGACCTGGAGTCCCATCTGTCGACACAAGCACTTCTAGTCTTCAAGAGCAGCACAGAGTGGACACCAGAGGCAAGCCGGGCAAAGCCAGCATCGAACTGAGACTCCAGAGGGGTGCTCCACTCTGACCGTCCCTACGTGCAGAAGAGAGCCACACCTAGCACGACATCTGAGTCCCCGCCCCACTCCCTGGCAGCCCTTAGCTGGTCCTTGACACCCAAGGACCAAGAACCATGGCCTACACACAGCAGTCCAACCCCCACTTTGTGGGACAGCTGTCTAGAGGCCACATGTCCTCCCACAGAGCTGGGTCACCTCCCCAGCCTGGAGACCTTTCTGAGCTTCCAGACCCTCTCCAGTCCGTGCAGGTTGGGGGAGTCCTGGCTCAGGGCGTGAGGGCGGGGTAGGAAGTTCAGCTGCCCCTAACACTGTGTGATCCCCGTGGAATCCCTGTCTGCTCAGAGTCCCACTTCCCATCTGGAAACAGAAGAGGGTGCCTGAGGGGCTGACAAGCTGCTGGCTCATGGTGTGGCCACCGGGAGGGGCTGTGGGAACTTCAGGAAACCTTTGGCTGCCCTCACCTCCCTCGGGGTCTCTATGCATGGCTTCTTCCAAGGACTGATTAACAGCTGGGTCACACCTGCCCTACAGATGTCTGCTCCCCACTACCCCACTGGGCCGTGTGTGTGTGTGTGTGTGTGTGTGTGTGTGTGTGTGTGTGTTCGGGAGTGTATGCATGTGCACATTACAAGGGGCTGAGGAAAGGGCTAACTCCTCTAGGCTCGCAGAGGACCCTGGGAAGTCCCTATTCCATATATAACCTGAGCAGAGCATCTCAGGGTAAAGCCTTCTGTCTGTAGTTCAAAGCCCTAGGTTGTGGCTGTAGCAAGATGCCCCCTGCTCCCTTATGTGGGCTGGTTAGGCAGAACCAGAGTTCGCAGACTGATTCTGGCATGAGGTGAGAATCCACTGGGGAAAGGGCAGAAAGAGGGTCTGCTGACTGACACAAAGGAACGGAGGTCAAGGTAGGGCTAGGGGTGAGGCGTAACCATACTCCGGCTCCCTTTGTCTGGTTAGGGCATGGCAGGGGCTGTGGCTTTGGGGAGTCAGCACACAGTGATTACCGGTGGGGATGTAGAAAAGCAGGCGCTGGGGGAGCCAGCCAAGGGCTGAACCCCACACTGTCCTACTCAGCGTGGGGCCAAGAACAAGCTCTTCTTGGGATGCGCTCAGTTCTCGGCTTGCTGACCCACTCGGCTGGAGGGTCCAGCTGCAGGAGGGGATCTGGGAACAATTTGATAATTAGGCAAGAGATCTTGACAAGCAGCTTCCGTGGGGTCTATGGGAGGCCCAGGAGAAGTCTGCAGGAGGCCGCCCCCCTGGCCCCCACTCACGGTTCCACACTCCTCACTTCTGCCCACCTTGCCACCCCAAGGACTTCCGCCCTGCTGGGTACTGAGCAGATCCTGTTGGCGCCAGCGGCCTGCCTCCCCACGCCTTCCTGACTCCCACACGTTCATGGGCCCTTCAGCGGCCTAAAGAGGCCTTGGTGGAGGGGAAGCAAGAAGGGGGTTCAGGAGGAGGGTGGCCCCCTGTGACCATACACTCAGGCCATCTCTTTAGAAAGGAAGTGTCCTGAATCCCAGGAGGAGTCTTGTAGAACAGTCCTTCCATGATAACCTTGGTGAGGAAGCTGAGCGGTTGCTTCAGGACGCAGATGCTGGCTCCAGCCAGCGCAGACCCCCAGAAGCCAGGGTTTTCCAGCTCTGGCCCCAGGCTGTGCCTCCTCCCACTATATGGTGTGATGTACAGAGTGCAGGCTGGTCCTGTGGGCATTCCGGGACATGCGGGGAGAGCTGGGCAGCGGGGTCAGCCTGAGCAGCGGTTTCACATCATGGGATTCGGCCGGCTGGGAGAATGAGAAACGGCCTGACTCTGGGGCCTGGCCTGTGGAGCTGAAACGGACATCATGAGTGTAGGGTGCAGTGCTGTGGCACCTCCCATACCACCTGAGATCTGTAAATGAAAGGTGCTCCCTGAACCCCAAGGCATGTCCTCCAGGGATCCAGGAATGCCCCCCCCAGGCCTTCTCCAAACAGCCCCCAGCCACTTTGGGAGAAAGAACTCAGTGTATGTCCTTGATGGTCTACACTGAGGAGCAGCTAAGCCAGAGGGGTCCGTCCTCTCAGGAGAGCTCCTGCCCCAAGGCACCACCACTCCTGAGCCAAGCCGAGCAGTGGCTCTGTGAGTGCACAGAGGCGCTTCAGGCCACGCCGAAGCCTCCACACTTTATCACACAGCCCAGATTGCCCAGGCTTCTGGGTCGCACTGAGCCTTCATCTGGTAGCCGGGCCCTCCCACCTGGGGAGGACACTGTTTCCCTTTCTCCTGAGCCCCCCACCCAGCTCAGGGAAAACATGCCTCCCTCGGGATTCTGGGCTGTGCATTTGGAGCCCAGGGTTGGGCGGCCAGTGTCCAGAGCCAAGAACCACAAGCTCAGTGGAGTGCAGGAGCCTGGGAGGTGATCTCGCACGTCTCTGCCCCCCTTGTCAAGTGTCGGAGTGATTTATGGGCAGATGCTGAGAGAAGAGGCTAAAGAAAATACACTGTCTTAGGGGAATCTCCCCTCCTCCTGGGCGATAACTTGCCACAGGCCCAGGGAAAAGGGAGAGGCCTCCCACTGGGTGACCTTGGCCAGGTCCTTCCCTCTTTGGGCTTCTGAAGCCTTTGAAGTGAGTCTAAAATTGCCGGGAGATTGAATAAGAAGTTAGACGCCAGGTGCCCAGCTCAGAGCCTGGCGTGGAGCAGGCAGCACTGTGGCCTGGCTATGGAGTGCACGGGGGCTCCCAGGATCCCTCAGTCTGACCCTGGTCCCTCTCAGGCTTCCTCTGTAGCCCCATCTCCCTGCCACGGCGCCCTGTCAGCCACCATGAACACAGGGTTCCCCGACTCTATAGTAACCCTGTCCGAATGCCACCTCCCCTGGAAGTGCTCCCCGGAAGACCCCTCCCTCTTCCGCCAGTGTTCCTGGCTGCTCCAGGCTGTTTTCACGAAGCCTCCTAGGCCACCGTTAAAGCACATACACTGTGCGCTTTCCAGATTTGCCTTCCCAGAACCCTAGAGCAGTGCCCAGACAGGGAGAAAGAGGGACGCTTCAGGACAGCCCGGAACCAGGGACACTCATCCTGGGGGTGACACCCAGGTGGGGGTTAGGATTGGCCAGGTGGAGTACAGTCTACCACCTGGGCCAGGCCTGGCTGGGGATGCAGGGAAGTGTCTCAGGATGTGGCGGCCCCATGTAACTGTGCCCCGGCACACCTGTGCTGATTATTATTATTTTGGGGAAAAGAATATTCATGGGAAACGGAATCTTAGTTCAGAAGAATTACAGTGGGTGGCATCTGGCACCCTAACAGTATGTGACTGGGCCCTTGAACACAGCTCAGGGGACTGGGCCTGGATCTGTGTCGTGACTCTTGGCACAGGACCAGGTCAGGGCCACGGGGCTAGGGTCTGAGTCCTGCTGCTTTTTGCACAGGCTACATATTTGAGCTGCTCGTTCGCTCGCATATCCAGACCCAGACCCGTCACTGAACAGGAAAGAGGAACTCCTTCCTCTCTGAGGCCGCTATGGAGGTTGTTGGGATTGGTGGCCTCTGGCCCTGCTCTGCCACCAACCCCACAGAAGCCTCTGCCTCTAACCCACAGCAGGTCAAGAGACAGCCTTGCCCGCTCGTCCCAACGCCTCATCCCTAGAATGGGGTTGGAAGAAGAAGGCCTGAGCAGACCTCCCAGGATGTCCTCTGGCTCCTGCCGGAACATCTCAGTGTCCTTGATTTTGGCTTTCTGAGATAGGATCTTCCTATATAGCCCAGGCTACCCCAGGCTATCCCAGCTCCCAAGTTCTGAGATTACAGGCCTGTGTCACCATGCAATCACCTGGTTGTGATTAAATTCTTATAGAACCTTCCAGTTATGTTTTCTTTGGGAGCTTCTCCTAGGAACACATGTCCTGCCTCAAGTGGCCAGGCCCCATGGCCCTGGTCCCCAGAGGGATCTGGGGAACACCTCAGAGCCTAAATCCAGCAGGTGTGTAGGAGACTAAAGCTTGGGGACAAGGCGACAAGGGGTGGCCGGGTTGAACCTCCGCTGGTTGAGGCCAGGACCAGAGAGCTTCTAGTAGAGAAGTCATCTAGGGTTAAACTGTCCTCCACAGGTGGTTGGGGTCCAGGATCTCCAAACACCAGGGGAGCAGCGTCAGAGAGATGACACTCACCCAGTCTGCCCTGACATGGGCTCAGCACCATTGCTTCTGTTCTCCAGACTGGAGTGGGTCTGGGAGACCACAGCTGGCACTATGGCATCCCCGGAGTCCAATGTGTCAGTGTTCATAGCCCAAGGGGCGCAGGGGCCCTGAGGTATGTATTAGAGAAGACCCTCACAGAGACTTGAGGTATCCTGGGAGTAGAGTCTGGCCTCAAGACTCATCACGGGTAGGACAGAGACTTGATCTCAACCCAGTCAGTGATGCCGGCTCATGGGGAGCAGGGCCTCCATGGCATCCCACAGACCCAGAGCCTCTGTAAGCCTGAAGCCCACGAGCCTGTGTCCCGAAGAGACCGCACCTCCTACCTCTCTCACTTATTGTCCAGGTATCCCTGGACACCCTACCTGTCCCTTGTCCTTCTGACTACAGTGACATGTGCCTTGTTGGGGGCAGCCATGCAGATATACTTCTAAGTAAGTTCTAGGGTTGGCAGGATTGGGGTCTGCACGAGCTGGCTGCCTGCTCTGGGCCTGATGGTTTGGCTGGAGCTGGAGAGAGAGCACTTGGGACCGGAGGGAAGGCTAGTACAAGACGAAAGATGGCTCCTGATGGAGAAAGGCAAAAGGGATAGCCTGGGGCCTTCCAAACCACAGACAAGCCTGGATCGGCATCCTTACATTCTGGGTGTGTCCAAGAAGAGGCTCAGGGTGGGGAAAACCCTGATTGTACGTCTAGAGCTGGAAGGAACCTTCAAGTGGCCCTCTTGCTTTTCAGACCCCTTGAGCCCAGCATGCTTTTATGGACGCAGAGGTAGTGAGAACATAAAATAAACACTTGGGGTTTTAACTTCACTGGGGCCCTGCCCCGGAGCACCGGAGCGCAGGGCTCTCGTCACCCGTTTACGTGGCTGTGGGCTAGCTTCTCTCCGGCTCCTCTTCCCTCAGTCACCCCAACCTTGGTCCTGAGGCCTGTGCAGGTGAGGCGACGGAGACCCAGCCACTGAGAAGGACACTGTCCCCAGCGGCCGCCAGCCTGTCATAGCTGTCGCTGGGGGTGGGTGGCGGCCTGGAGGGCAGGAAGGGGACACCCCAGTAATAGTTCACTTGGAGAAGGCCTTGCAGTAAAGCCACAGACACCCCAACCTTCTCAGTCCTGGATTGTCCTTTGCCTCCCGAGTGACACCGGCCCCAGCTCTGCGGAGGTTACTCTCACTCTGGGAAACCCACGCGGAAACCGAGAAGGGGCTTGGAAGTCGGAGTCAGACAGCCTGGTGTTTGAATCTTGACTCTGCCACCGATATACCGTGACCTTAAGCCACATCCTTTTTCCTTTTATGAGCCTGCTTCCTCGTTAATAGAACAGGGATGGTGGGCTCTATGCCATGGGGTAGTTATGGAAGACAAGGGCCGCAGATACCCAGAGAGGGCCAGAGGCTGCCTGGAGCCGCACAAGCAAGCAAGATGCTGGGCGGTGCCAGACCTCTTGCACACCATCCGGCCTCTCTTGGGTCTGGACTTCTGTCTGGGGCCTGGTCTATGTCCCCTGGTCTGTGGCAGAGCACAGCAGAGATGTTTGAGGCAGGGCTGGGCCCCACATGGTGGCTCCTTTGGCCTGAGCCACCTCTCCACAGGGCCTTATCTGTCCGTTCTCTCCTTTCCCACAAACTAATCTTTCTTTCTCTTGGAAAGTTCCTGTTTCCTCCCCGCCGTCTTGTCTCTCTCCAGGCCTGTCTCCGGAGACTCCAGCCAGCCTCCCACACAGGTCTAAGCTGTTCGGCACAGGGGGCTCAGAGTCGAGGACGGCCACCCCTGGCTCGGGATGGTACAGACGGGAAACCTGCTGTGCCGACTCTCTGAAGCCAAGTCGCCTGGACCGTCCAGCGTACGATGGAACATTTTTATGCCGAAATTCCCAGGTGCAGGGATGCTGACTCTAAGTCTCTGAACACAGTAAATCCCTGGGCTGCCGGGCGCTCCCAGGAGCCTGTGACTTACAATGAAGCCTTGTCCCCTTGCTGGGTAGACCTAGCAGGGTTCGACCTGAAGCCTGGGGTAAGGTGCCCTCCAGGGTCCAGTAATCCCCTCCCTCTTGGCTGCCTCATGCCTGGTCAGTCAGGAGGTTCAGAGCTTCTTCACAGGTCTAGGGACTAGTCAGTAGCAGGCACACAGGCTCTCCTACCCTAAGACAAGTCTCACCCCCCCCCCCCCGCATCCAGGAAACACAGCAATAGGGCATGCCTGACCTCTGAGCCCCACTCTATTGAGAGCTGGCTATGATCTGGGGGCAAGTCAGCCGTCCTTTGGGAACCCCAGTTTCCACCTGTCAGAGAGAGACTGCTCATCTATAGGGGCGCTGCTGTGAAGATGACCTGGGACTAGGGGGACTGGAACACAGCAGGCACATGTGGACAGTCCCTTTGTATTAATATAGCTACTCTGCGCCATCGTGGCGTGACTTCTTCAACAGTTCCGAAGAGTGCTTTGCGCTCAGCCCCAGACCCCTGTTGGGTTCCCAGGCTCCTCTCGGTCCAGGATGACTCAGAGAGCTTGGGATGGGGGCAGATTGGGATACAACACTTAGAAACACCCTGGCCCAGCAGGGCATTGGAGAGGGAGACCAGAGACCGTGGGAACCCTGGAGAGGCCCATCCAGGCAGGGAAGGCTCATTGGAGAAGGAGCTGTCTGTTGACCTGGGCCTTGGAGAGAGCTTTGACTGACTGAGGGGAGGGGCTTGCTATGGTTGCTTGCAAGATTCAAGGGCCGTGAGGAGCCAGAGGGTGGGCATGCAAAGGGGCCTTCTAAGAGGGACGATTCCAGCCTGGTCTACAGAGTACATTCCAGGACAGCTAGGACCACACAGGAAAGCCCTGTCTCGAAAAACCAAAAGGCAGGGTGGGGGTGGGGGGTGGGTGGGGGTGGGGGAGGGAAGAGTGATAATTCTGGGCCTCTGAAAGAATCAGCAAATGCCCACAGTAGGCATCTGAACAGTAGGCATCGCAGCCAGAGCTGAGGGGCGCTGAGCCACAGGAACTGTCGCAGAAAGGTAGTCTACGGCTGGGGGTGGACTCCTGTGCTAGGCCAAACGACCGAGGGCGAGTTCTGAGGGGCCCGTGGCCAAGGAGAAGACATTGAAGAGACAAGCGAGGCGGACTATGTAGACCCTGGTCCCCCTCTCTACCCCCAGCCTTGTTCAGGATGGCCTCTCCCACTGGGGACTTCCTCATCTGGAAAACAGACTCAAAGGAGACCCAAAGGCTTATCTGAAGGTTCTTTCCAGCCTGTGGTTCTGAGACCCTGCCACCCCCACATCACCAGCTTGCAGGCAGAGCTTGGAGGAAAGCCACAAAATCCAGCTATCTCCCACCCTGTGGCCTGCCCCGGCCTCTGGGGAAACCTCCATTCCAACCTCCCCATCCCACCAGCCATCCTGTTCTTCTCCATGAAACCCCGCCCAGGCTCTGGGGCCTTGCTCAGCAGGGCTTCGGTGGGGAAAGCCTCCCTTTCCAGCTGCCTCTGAGGGGGCCTGTCCCTTAGCTGAGAAGAGAGAGACTGTTTGGAACATTCTTTCGCATCCTTGGTTTTGGACGGACGCACACCTGCTGCACAAAACACGGGTTCTCAGCAATTCTCCTGTCTTGGGGTGGGGGAGGAGCGCCCATGGGCCAGGCCTGTGCTTTGAATCAACCATTCTCAAGTGTTAACCTCACTTTCTGCTATTTGCCTGCTGGATGCTGTTGAGTTGGGTAAGCTCAGGAAACCTAGGAAGTTTGCTGGCCGGCTGCTACTCCGGATGCAAAGCTGTTGTCATGAAGAACGTTCCTCTGCTCAGGTGGCCACTATCCCCGAAAGGAGAGAACCCACCACGAGCTAGAAGAACACTGTCGAGAGGTCAAAGGTCAAGTCCTTTGTGAGAGTTTGCAATTACAATCACCTCATGGCCACGAGGTGCCCTGTCGATATCCTCTTGGACAAAACTGTTGTCAACAAGGATGCCCTTTGAGACCTAGCTCTGAAACGCAAGGCCAAGGTTAAATATAAAGATCCACTTAAGACACGCAAGAACAAGTGCTTCCTCTCGAAGCTTCAGTTTTAGGTATATTTTTGCTTCCATTGCTAAAATCTTAAAAAAAAAAAAAAAAAGACAAGAAAAAAGAAAGAAAGAATGAAAGATAAAGCTCAGAGAGGGACGGCCATGTCCCCAGCTCTTGCCTCCTCCCTGGCTGCCCCTCCCCCCTTCACCCCTTCCTCGCTACCTCTAGCCTATAGGCAGACATCACAGACAGGCCCAGGTCCTCCTGGCTTCACTAACCCGCCCCCTTAACTGTAATGACAAAGGTGACTCTGCAGCCTGGCCTCCCCCAGAACCCTAGGTCCTAATGTCTGCTCATTTTCACATGGGAGGAGTTTCCTGCACCTCCATCTAGACCCCTGTCCATATCAGATTCCCACCATCTCCCCACCCCCACCTGCGGCTGGCCTTCCCTCCTTCCCCATCCCCTCCAAACCCAGACAGTTCTTCCTGGCCCACCTGGTCCCACACCTGAAAAAGGGGTGCAGCCCTGTTGGTCCCTGTGTCTTAGCACAGCAGCAGCCACAGCCCTGTTCGGGCATGAGCTGTGAACCTGGGCCTTTCTCCGCTTCCGGGCTTAGTCAGTGCCAGCCCAGCCTCACGGGCAGGCAATAGTGTGGGCCAGTCCCACCACCCAGGGTCCCCCCAGCAATCCGCCAGGGCCGCCTCCCTCAGGTCTCAGCTTTTTTGCTGTGAGCTTAATGGGTCTGAAACCGTGGCCAATGGCTGTGCTATAAGAATGTCCTGAGGAATAAAGAGACTGCCAACCGGGGTTCTGTTTCAAGACGTCTGTCCTCACCCTTGACCAACAGATCACATACAGGGAAACAGGCCAGGACCAGGTCCGAGGACCGGGTGGGGCTGGGACATCAATGGAAGGCCGCCTCGCCTGGAAACTGGAGAGTCCTCCTGCCAGCCCAGGAGCTGCTGGGGTCACTTGAGGAGGACAGAGACTTGGGGGCAGGTTGGGGCTTGCTCATTATTTATTTCACACACTTGTTTAAAATATATAATCATTATGTATATTTATATATATATAATATATAAAGAGGACTTGAAGTGAGCCACCCCAAAGAAAAAGCTATATTTTATAAATATTTCTGTAGCTCCCACATCCAATAAAAATTTACAACCCAAGTTAGTGGTTCCATGTGGTGGGCACAGGGTCCCAAAGAACATTCCAGAAAGCTGGTCTTTCTGGCCTTGAAAGGTCAAATGCACACAGCCTTGCCCATCCCTGCCCTGACTTCTTGGAGCAGCCTGGAAGGCAGCATGTGGCACTCAGGCCCCAGGCTGCCAGGTTATTTTTAATCCTATCAGTTTCCTTTGATGCCCCGGCTCTCCCAGGGCGACCAGGCCTCCTGTGGTGGTGTCTTCCAAGAGGAGTCACAGCACAAGCCGCCTCCCACGCGGCTGGCATCTGGCATCTGCGGGGGAAGTCCACCAGGATCTCCAGGCCCTTGAGTGGGTCCTCAGAGGAGCAGCACCCCTCCACGGGGGTGGGGCGTGCGGCCTCACTTGCAGACATAGCGCTCCACCGTGCGCTCACACCTGCGGCAGGTGACGTAGCAGCACCAGTGGTACTTGCAGTGACATCGCTCCACCACTCTGTCCGTGTAGGGGTTGTAGCCGCGCCCACAGCACATGAGGTCGCAGCTGTCACTGCCGTTGGAGGTCTTGTTGCACTGCCTGGAGGTGGAACAAGAGGTCAGTGGGTGTCCAGCACCGCCGGCACCTGCGCTCCCTGCCAAGCAGCCTGCACCCTCGCCTGCTTGCTGGCTCTAAGAAGGGGGAGCAATCTCTGGGGAAACTGAGGCTTTCGGCTTTCCTGCTCCCCAACGTCTCTGTTAACTCTTAAGCCTATTCTCTCTCTCTCTCCCTCCCTCCCTCCCTCCCTCCCTCCCTCCCTCTCTCTCTCTCTCTCTCTCTCTCTCTCTCTCTCTCTCTCTCTCTGTTTTGTTTTGTTTTTTGAGACAGGGTTTCTCTGTGTAGCCCTGGCTGTCCAGGAACTCACTCTGTAGACCAGGCTGGCCTCCAACTCAGAAATCCGCCTGCCTCTGCCTCCCAAGTGCTGGGATTACAGGCGTGCGCCACCACTGCCCGGCTACCTATTTTACCTCTTAAGTTGTCTGATTTCCTTTTTCCTTTTTTTTTCTACTTCTAAATCCCAGAAGAACCTCAACTCTGTCTACTGTGTGTAATATATGTGTATTACCTGCCCATGTGCACAAATATGTGCATATATTTATTTGGAGGTCGAGGTCCACATTGGATGTCTTATGTAGGGGAGAGGGGTGAGCGGTCTTGGTGCCAATGTTGAGAAAAAGCTTTTGCTCGACACTGAATCCAGTGAGAGCAGCTGCTGCCCCGCACTGCATGTCCCACTGGGGTTCTGTCTCTGTCTCTATGCATCTATCTGTGGGTCTATGTATCTACCTACCTACCTACCTACCTATGTATGCATGATACATGTATGTATGTATGTATGTATGTATGTATGTATCTATCTATCTATCTATCCATCCATCCATCCATCCACCCATTCAGAGTCTAAACCCAGAGCTCAGGGATCCACTTGACAAGAACGGACAGTGAATTTCAGGGAACCCTCCTGTCCCTGCCCCCACCTCTCTCTTTGAGTCGCAGGCTCCTGCCATCATGTGGGTGTTAGGGGTCTGAACGCAGATCCTCACACTTACAAGAACCTTTACCAGAGAGTACTCTGCCTCCACAGTTAAGCATTTATGATGCTGCTGTGGAGATGAGTGTCATCTCTACAATTAAAACTGCCAGGATACATTCTGGAACACCACAAACAGCCCAGGAGGCAAGATGGGCCCGGGCACATTGCCTGCTGAGCGCTGGCCTGCGGGTGTCCAGGCCTGCTCACCCCCTCCCCCGAGGCGCCCCTGTCCCCTTCTGTTTGTGAAGCAGACAGTGCAGGGCAGCAGTGGCTCTCACTGGAACCAGTGACACGCCGAAGTCCTCTTCCTCAACTCTGCCTCCGAGCTCACCCCCTCCCCTAAGCTATGGCAGACGCTGAGGACCTGGGAAGGTCTCCGTGAAAGCCAGGGGCTCCCTGCTGCCAGGTCCCTGCCTAGTGAAGACTATGCAGGTGGACTGTCGTCCAGCAGGGCCAGCGCTGAAGAGGGGCTGTGTCTGTGGGATTCGGTTGGGGGCTGAGGAACCGGGCAGGAAACCGACCCACAGCCTATGGACAGGGTTTTCCACCGATGCAGGGCTCACTCCACAGCCCTCTGGGGCCCTGTGCCCGGCCCCTCTGTGAAACAGAATCATCTCCCCTTCTCCTCGGCGCTCCCTCGCCCTGCTGCTTCAAACCAGACTCCCGTTCCTTCCTGTCTCCTTTGCCTGACCCATCCCGTCTCCACTCTGCCGACCCCCTCAATCTGGCCTCCAGATGGGAGCCTGGGCCTCTTCCTCACAGAGCCCTGGCCTGTGGGGACGGAGCCCCAAACCATCCCTCCCCTCTCACAGGCAGGACCGTGGGCTGCGGAGGAAGCAGATGCTGGCCGGGCACCAACTATGTGCCAGACACGTTCCCAGACACCCGCTCTCCGCTCCGTATTTCCCTAACCTTCTGCACACCAGCTTTGTGGAATGCTATTAGGGGCTCCTTAATAAAAGATTTCCCCGGCTGTGTACCTCTGGGAAACTCTGTTTAATCAAACCCTTAGCTGAGGCTCCCTCAGGCTGTGGGGATGACCAGAGAGCTTCCCAGGTGCATCTGATCATGGTCCTTTCTTCCCTGGGTTTCCGTGAACCATCTTTGGGGAGGCACACCCGGCACATCGTAAGTCTGCGCAGAACCATTGGCACGGGCTCCTTTCTGGTCTTCCTTGTCTCCCTATCCATAGCCAAGGCTGGGGCAGCTCTGAAGACCCAGGCCCAGACCAGCTAGACTCCAAGTGGACGTGGGAGGATCTAGAGCCTGAGGGAGGACTGGCACTTATGGGGGACAAAGGAGTATCCTTTCTACAAAAGCTCATTTTCTGTTTCCGATACGTCCTGTGCCACCTTAGATTTGATGCTGTCCCTACTTCTTGTGCCTCTTAGTTCCTCCGTTGTCCAGTGAGGGCAAGCATTTATCCCCCACCTGCTCATGGGACGTTCACTGAGCTCCACCTTAGGCAGCCCTCTGTGTTCCCTGTTGTCCTGTCGTGCTATTGTTACTTCCTATCTAGGGAGAGGGCGGAGCCATCAGCCTCTATCTCCAGAGTCCCATTAGTCTCCCTGGAACCTCTGCCCTCCACTGGGCAAGGACTCCACCCTCCAAATGCCCGCGGAGTCACCACTGTGCCTGGCTCAGTCCTGAGTGTGACATCTGTGTGGCACTCACCTGTCTTGGGTCCCGTGGGATCCCACCTTCTCATTCTTCATGCAGAAGTCAGGGGAGCTCTGTAGATACACTAGTTCTGAGTCCTTCACAGGCCGGATATCCAGGTCCTTGGGCACCAAGTGCTTGCGGGTGCCCATAGGCCGGTGTACCACCTTCGTGGCGGACAGGTAGCGGGTCTTGAGGTCAGCAGCCACGTCCCGGAGCTCTTGCAGCCCCTTCCAACAGGTGCGGATGGAGCAGGAGCCAGACACCCCGTGGCACTTACACTTCGTTTCCAGGGAGGCACGCAGAGCCTGCGGACAGTCAGGGTGTTGGCGAGGTAGCCAGAGTCCCTCCCTGGCCTGTCAGCACCCTGACCCCCTACTCCATGCCTGGGTGTTCTTAGGGATTCGTGCCCCACTGGAGTCTCAAGGGATGGAGCATTTGGCTCTAAAGCTAGGAGGAGTTGGGGGTCATGCTTCCACTCCAGAGCAGCTAAGAGGGGCAGACAGGAAGAAAGTGGCCTCTGCGGCAGGTGGGGGTGATAGATGCCCCCTCTCTGATACCCACCCTGGACACGGGCTCTAACGCAGCCACCATAGCCCATCTGGGAGACTCACTCCCCTAAACTAAACAGGAAGGCTCAAAAAGGTGGCAGTTACGTTTGCAGTTAGGAAACTGTGGTGCTGGGATTTGAACCTGCATCTGACAGCGATTCCAAAGCTGTGGGTTTTCTATTGTTCCGTGCCTTCTCTCTCCCACAAAACCAGGACTCACAGAGGCTGGCCAGAAGAGCAGCAAGAAAACACGAACAAGAAGGAAGGCAGCCGGGGAGGGGTGGGGTAAACAGAAGGGGACAGTGTGAGTGTGTGGTGGCATCTCCTTCAGGACCCGCCCACAGGCTGCCAGGTGAGCCTCTGTCACCACTGGGACCTCTGCTCTAAAGTACAAAGCTGGCGTGCTGCTGCTGGCCGGCGGAATGCTGCAAGGGTTAAATGGGCCGGACCGAAGGGGTGTGTGAGTTACAACAGTTTAAGTCAATATTGGCTCTGAGCTCGCAGTTTAAATCAGAGCTGTAGGGGAAACTGGAAACCTCTGGGCTAGGCCCTCAGGTAGGATCCAGCCCTGATCTGAGATCTGACCCTTCCCTGTAGGCCTCAGTTTCCTGTCGGTGTCTGAAAGGCAGAGGTTAGACATCTTCCAAGACCCTTCTACTCAGTGGCTTTTCAAACCCTCTTCTGTTCACAGGACACTTCCCCCTCCCTTGTCCTGCAAGAGTCACAGGCCACCTGGACTCACACCCTGCATCACCTGGTTGGAGAAATCGAGGCTAGGGTTACCATGGCTCTGCCCCAATCCCCCTGTCGGTGAGTTGGCAGAGAGCTAGACAAAGTGTCAGGAAGACGCGCACTAGGTATAAAGTCTAGAACTTGCTGGAAACCTAGGAGGGAGAGGAAAGAGCCACACAGGGCCGAAGGAACCCGGAACAGGGCCCTGAGGCTCAGTGCCTTGAGTCAAGTGGGGGTAAGGGGTGGATACTCATGGGCAGGCGCTAAACTGCCTAGCCCTGGGGTCATTTAATTCTCACACAGCCCCCGGACTACTGGGGACCAGCATTGGCCTTTTGCACGTGGCCACAAGAGCAGGCCTAAGAGATGGAAGCCAAGCGTCCTCTTGCACAGCACAGGAGTTTGGAGGAAGTGCATCCTGGCTGGAGGCTGGGGTCACCATAGACAGCAGAGCGGCTGGGTAAGGACAGCGCTCTGGTTTCTTACAGTGGAGCAAGTGCCATAGCTGGGAGGCAGGAGCCCTAAGTCCCTGGCTGGGCTCTGAAACAGATCCACAGCGTGATTGGCCTCAGTTTCCCCAGACTGTCCAAGGATGGCTGGGACATTCGAGTGTCCTACACGACAGGCCACGGTGACAGGTGTCGAGGCCCTGTGTGCCTGGCTGAGGCACCCTGGCTGAACCGTGTGAGAGATGCCCTCTGCACGGGACACTCACACTGGGGCTGCTTCCTCTTCAGTGGAAAGGGGACAAGAGAACCTTCTGGGAGTTCTGGGAACCCAGGAGGGAAAGAGTCAGCCCACGGTCACATCATGGATTGGTGTGAAGTTAGTTTTCATTTTTGATGAAAAAAAAAACTGAAGAAGGGGCTGGATCATTCACCAAGTAAAGGTTTCTGCCAAGCCTGACAATCTGAGCTGGATCCCTAGAACCCAGTAGGAGATCCAACCCAACCCTCCCCCCGCAAGTTGTACTCTTACCTAACACACACACACACACACACACACACACACACACACGTAAAGGTTTAATTTAGTACATTCACTCTCACCCTCACCCAGCCTTCTGTGCAGTAACAGGGAAATGAGGAGACACTGCTGGCACCTGACGGGAGCTGTGCTCGCAGGACAGTGTGGAATCCCTTTCCCCAGGGCAAAGGCATGATGTGGTGTGAAGCCTGTGGCCCAGCCCCTCCCTGTCCTGAGGGAAGGCTGAGGAGCTTGCAGGAGCGCCTACCCTGCCACCACTGTACAGCTGGGAAGGAGGCTCAGGGCCAGGGCAGAACTCAGAGCTCTAGTTCCCTGCTCCCTCCGCGTGGAGACTCGCTAAAGGAGAAGGGGCCCAAGCTCTAGGGAGGGAGGAGCAGCAGGGTCCCAGTCCATCCCCTCTCCCACCCCCTCATGGGGCCCACTACCGGCCCTTCTCCAGCCAGTGGCCCAGGCGCACCCTCGGGGGCGGGTGGGGGGTGGTTACCTGTCTCCCCACTTCACTGTTGTGTAGACGCATCAGTTTATTGGCTTGGGATCCTGTTTTTTTCACCTTCATAGGAGCATCGGAAAACTTGGCCCCCATGAGGAGCCCGTAGCTGAGGTTGTCCGCACATCCTCCCCAGCGGTTCCCGGGCCCGGGTGGCTCACCTGGGACAGGGCCGCAGGAGCAGCCGGGCAGGTCGCCAGAGGTGCAGGCCCGGGCGATGGTGTGACTGATGGTGGCGGCTGACAGGGCATACACGAAGGCTGACTCGCGAGTACCTGTGGGAGAGGCGCGCATCAGCAAGCAGACTGCTAATCTCTGAGAGCCAGCGAGGTGCCCGTGTCCGGCATTATCCACTGAGGTCCACACCCTCCTCCGGGAAGGGAAGCCTGCTTCAAGGCTATCTGCTGCCCCTGACTGCTTTGTACTTGGAAACAGTTCCTGCCAACCAGCTTTGCCTAGGGTTCACCTGCCTGCCCAGGCGCGGGCTATCCAGCAGTCTCACTATATTAATGTGGCTTTCAGTGCAGCGGGCAGCCACCTCGGTACCGTGTACGGCCATCCCCTCCTCCATCAGTGCATTATAGCACATGCGTATTCCGAAGTGTTATTCGGGTCACTGTATATGCTGATATATTCATTCTCTAATGTTTATTCATTCTTCAATTCGTGCCTGAAACCTATATCTAAGATTGACTCATCCGCTCAAGCGTCCACCGAGCCACGGCTTCTCCATCTGTGTAACCATCCATCTACTCATTCATCCGTCCACCCATGAATCCACGCACCTATCCAAACACACAGAGCTTCCGCCCGGCTCCTCCCACCACAGCGGAGCGGCGCCCGCCCGCCCCGAAGCCCATACCTCTCTCCAGGTCAAGCAGGTAGTTGGGGGCGAGCTCGATGGAGGAGCAGTTCCAGCGCATGTCCGCGAAGGCCCGGCGGCAGGCCTTCATGGCATCCCGTGCGGCGTGCACGATGGTGCGCATGAGCTCCAGGTTGCTGCGGCAGAGCTGCACCTGCGCAGACACCAGCCCCTCCAGCTGTTTACAGTGTTGCGTTTGATTCAGCGCCAGCGCCGCCGGAGTCTTGGACAGTGCCCTGCACACCCCGAAAACCACCAACGACAGAGAAAGACAGGGTGTGAGGGGAGTTTGCTCTGCAGGCCGGCTCTCCCCTCCACAGATTCCCGAGTCACTTTTGCAAGGAGCCAGGAAACCAAGAAGCAAAGTGCCCTGTCGCAGAGCAATGGTTTGCCCGTCCTAGCCCACCCACCGCCTGCGACCTGGCCCGTGACATTGTCCCTCTCTGGGTCTTACGCCCTAATTCGAACACAGGATCACATCTCTTTTCCTGACTGAATTGTATACATGTCTGAGGAATGAGCACATCTACAGTCTGCAAGGCACTTCCAGCGGCTCCCTGGGCTCTCCTGGTCATGAACCTCTCCCACTGCGCCCGTTCGTGCAGCACTGGTAGCTGTGGGCCAGAGCCTGGGCAAGCACTGAGTCGCTCAATAACCACACGTGCTATTAATTAAGTCCTTTTGCTAGTGCATACCGTGAATTAAGAGATTTACACCATTACCGTATTTACTTCTACACCCATTTATCACCATTGTAAAGTCCACACCTGAGCAGAGTTCCTATTCAATCACGCAAGGACACTCAATTTTAGTGTGATCCAGAATTTAGAAAGTTCAATCCAGACCTTCAACGATCTCTGGACTTACATGCTACATGTCCCTGGTTGGGACCTGGTGACACTGGGACTACTCTGCCACTAAGCCTTTGTCCACGGTTGTCCTGATGCCGGGAATGCCTTTACCTTATTGTTCCCGACTGAATAAAACAACTTCTACTCAATGAAGAAATGGCCTCCTTTGGCCACAACCATGGCATGGACACTTTCCCCCAGGAGCCCCCGCCCTAAGGGCTACACAAGCCCAGCGGCAGTTAGACACGGAGACCCCAGAGGCTCCAGCTGCATGGCTGGCCTAGGGAAAGACACAAGCTTGAGACACTGACTGCTGTGTAACGTAAGCAAATCGCCTAACCTCTCTGGGCCTCGTGACCCTCATCTGCTTCAGTGATCATTTCTACCTCAAAAGACAATGGATTATGGTTCATCCCAAGTACCTGGGAGGTAGAAGCAGGTGGATCTCTAAGTTTGAAGTCAACTTGATCTACAGAGACAGGCTACACCCTGTCTAGAACCCCCCCCCCAAAGAAGGCAATGGAGAAGCTTAAGTAAGATAATGTATTCATGTCAGGCACGGGGACACATGCCTGAGATCCCAGAATTGGGTGCCTCAGCTCATTGCCAAGGGAATCTTGAATCCAGAGTAGTGAAGACACCTGATTTCCTCTGTGTGCTGTGTGTTCCTTTTTTGAACAACTACAAAATGCTGGTGAGGCAATCCTTGATAAGTTGGCTTCTTTCTGCCCCTTTCTGCCATATTCTATCCACTATAACACACACACACACACACACACACACACACACACACACCAATACAGAACCTAATATAGACCCAGGAGACAAGCCCCTGAGGGCAGAAGGCTTAGCCCGCCACTGTGGTTATGTTGCCTTAACTAGCCTGAGATCAAAGGTGAGTGTGCTAAGCCATGCTCCCTCCTGCAGCCCCGGCCCATAGAGAAGGAACATGCAGGGCGTGTCTCTCAGACGGCTCCCTGGTCTGAGCAGAGCCGGTCTCGGTCTTGGCCTGTGACACCGGCCCATGTGGGCTCAGATCACAGAGGCAAATGGCCCCGGTCTGGCTCCTCCTCTCAGCACACTTGGCCCCTCCCACAGCCCAGGAGTCCATTTTCCCAACAGGGTCTGCAAGGCCTGCCATGTCCGTGCCATGGTGTCCGTGCCATGTCTGTAGCCAAAGGAGGCCTTCATTTCTTCATTGAGTAGGAGTTCTTTTATTCAGTTCTTCTATTGAGTGGGAATGAGCAACCGCTTCATTCTTCCTGGCTGCCCGCTGTTTCCTCCCCTTCTCCCGGCTGTTTGCTATGGTAAAGTGGAAAGTTCTCAAGGGCCAGAGGCGCACAGCCGATGCAAGCGCCATGGCTGTCTTCTTGGCATAACCCTGGGTGCCCGCTCCCCAAAATGTAGGTGTTAGCCAAGAAGTGGGGTGCTGACGGAGTCCTTCTTCCTATGGTTCACTGGTGGGGAATCTGGGGGACTCTGCTTCCCTGAGCCCCTGCCTACTTTCCTCTGAAGTCCCCAGGCTAAAGGGATTCTCTCTAGGAGGGGGCCTCCCATAGGGCTGTCTCAGCAGGATGCTTGAAGCTCTTCCCAGGCACCTGGAAGTAAGGTAGCAGAGTGCAGACCCCTGTCAGGGACAGAGGGACACGGACATCGAGGGGATCCTCGGGCAGCTGGCACAGCAGCAGACCCACCTCCCCGCCCCCACACACTGCGAGGTTTCCCCAGGCATCCGCTCATTAGCGGTAATGACCTGGGTAAGTGAACCCCCTTGGGGAGGCAATCAGGACTAAGGCAGAGGCGGGGGAGCCACCGTGGACAGCTCACAGGCTGGCCCGCTCCAGAATACCCCTAATTGGAAACATTTCAGTTTATCTAGGAGTGGGGCTGGGGGGGGGGAGGCAGGAGAGGACAGGAGGGAGCAGGGCTCACTGGGGAGTCTATGCCATGGGTGGAGAGGGACTTCCCCCATTCAGGAGTTGGGGTTCTTCTGGTTCAAGCTTAGGCTCGATGGCACGTTCACCGTGTGACCTGGGCAAGGCCTCTCCAGTGCCCAGCCTCAGTCTCCCAGTGTGTAGCATGCAATGCTCATAGTTCTGTGAGAGCATTTTTTCAGTGACATAGCTGGGAAGTCACCTTCCAACGTCCTCGCTAAGCCATAGACTTCCATCCATCTCCTACCTGCTGATCTGGTCTCCAGGCCTACTCCTCCCCCTCCACCAGGCCCAGAGCGGCCATTGCTTCTCCTTTCTCACACCGTGGGGTTTCTTTCCCGGCTAGTCAGTCACAAGGGCTCTTTCTGTGTTACCAGTAGCTTTGTGTCCGGACAGCTCTGTGGTACCTGACTCAGGAAAGGCCACCTTCCAGCAAGGCTCTCCTATGACCCTGCCCTTTACTGCCTTGGGTAGCCTGGTCCCAAGTCTCCTGTCATTCAGTGAAGTCTGGTTCTCACAATGCGAAGTGAAACCAAACTATTTGTCGAGGTTTTTCTTGGGCAAAGTTGGACTCCAAAGACCACAGAGGCATACCCAGGGTTGGCCTGGCCGTGGATTGAATCTGACATTAAAAACACTTGTAAAATTAGGTGACCATGGTCACGGGTATGGCCTGCCTCAGCATCCTCAAAGCTAGCTGAAGAGGGTGGCCCTTTTTTTATGTTTCTGGGGACCCTGCTGACCCCAGGAAGGTGAGAGACACTATCCACTAAAACCATTTATCCCACCTACCCACCAGGCTTTGGGGTGTCCTGGACCACATCACAGACTATTTATTACCCATGAAGCAGGAAAAATGGAGCCTGTCTATGCCAACCAGGAAAGGTCAGACCTTGTCTGTACTTCTACCTGAAGTACAGGGATGGCCTTGGGGAGTTTTCTTCTGGATGACAAGTTGGAATTCCTCACTGACGTCCTAGATCTAAAAACCAGGGCTCTTCAGGCTACCAGGCTGGGTGGAGGAGGAAGCCACCAGTCCCATGGAGGAGAACCAGGAGAGGGGCCACAGAATCTCCCCAGGAACTTGTCCTAGGATCTTAGAATCACGGTGAACAAGGCCAGCTCCTTCCCCGCACTGCACAGAGGGGACAACTGCACTGATGAAAGTCGGCAGTCTCGGAACTATCGATCCAATCCTGCCTAGCAGGCACTGCCTAGACCTCAGAGGCCCCTACCTAGCCCCATAGTCACAGGATCATCCTTAAAAAGAGCCCTAACTGGTTGCCTTGGTCAGAAACTTGTTAGCCAAAGAGTGGAATGATCCCATGTACTATCAACCCTGTTGGGGGAGGGGAGAGCAGAACTTGCCCACTTCTGTGTGCAGCCTTGTTAGAGGCAGAGCCCAGCTTGAAGCTAGACCTCTCAGACCCAGACCAGGACCTCTTCCAGAGTGTGTCAGAGCTGAGAGGCTGAGGTACGGAGAGGCTGAAGTCTTGCCCAAGGTCTGCCTGACAGAAAGCGATCGCTTATGCTAAACGTGGATTCCTAGGCTGCTGCTCTTTCTGCCCCACTTCAGAGCAGGTGTATTCCTGTTGGAGTCTCTTAAGACTCTCCCTACAGAGGCTCCGCCCTTGCGGGAGTGGCAGGCTCAGTGCTGCCAGCTGCTGAGAGGGCAGTCTTAGCTGGCCAGGGGGTCTTTCCTCCCCAACCCCTCCACCAGGGGGAGTAATAGGCTCACATCTGCCCCTGCTCCCCCCACCCCCCCCCACACACACACACACTTGACCCATCATGGTTCCCTCACCTCTGGCTTCGGAGGCAATGCTCAAGGCTCTCAGGGTATCACTAGGCAGTCACGTTCAGACCCTGCCCCCCCCCCAAATCCCTGACCCCACCTGTTTAGCTTGTCTGTCCCAGAAGCCCACCAGGTGGGCACCTCCGGCCACTAAGTCACATCTGGTTTCAGTTCTTGTGTCAGATGTCCCTTTCATCTCCAGGTCACTTTCCAAGCCCGAGCACATGGTCCCCAGGACTGCCCTAGGACAGCTGGCCCTGACCAGTCCCCACCCCCACTGCACAACGGTCCTGGGACTTCCTTCTACCAACGGCCCAACCCAAAAGACCTGCTCTACGAAACTAAGCTAAAGATCCTCCAAGCTATTTCTTTCCTCTGCTGTGCAGAGGGACTCAGGGGAGCAGAACACACAGCACAGATTGGGAGACGGAAAAGAAGCTGTATGCATGTGGAAAATGGCACCCGGCACCCGGCACCCGGCAAGGCTGCATCTATGTGCACAGGTGCCTGTGCCCACTCCCACTCTCCCCCCATGGGCAGGGGACTGAACCCAGGGCCTCACATGCAGTGGACTGTATCCCAACCCTTATCATTATTATTTTTTTTTTAATTTTAAGACAGAGTCTCACTGAGTGCCTCTAGCTGGCTTTGAATGCATCTGTACCTTGGCTATGCACTGAACTTGCAATCCTCCTGCCTCAGCCTCTTCAGCAGCTGAGATGACCAGGCTCTGCCACCAAGCCTGGCCATACTATTCTTAAGCTTCCGTCTCCCAGGTCCTCTGCTTCCCAGCTGCAGTAATAGTTCAACCATTACCAAGGGCGAGCCTCTTCAGCCCTCTTGCCCAGGTTCATCTGATCTCAGAACCAGCATGTGACCTTGTGGGATTTACTTACCCCCTCTATGCCTTAACTTCCTTATTGTGAAGCAATGAAAGGCCAGTCTATCACCTATCACTGAGTGTTAACACATCAGATAGAGGCCCGCTGCTCTCAGAGCTGTAATGGGACACCCAGTGGCAGGGGATGCTCTGCCCCCCCTCCCCCCCCCCCCCGCTGTTCTTCCTCCCGCCAGGACACTTGCTTCACATCCCTCCTCTGCCCATCAAGTCCTCCCAGGGGGATGTCTTGAGTGCAGACCCTGAGATGTGCCCACCTGTGTCATGGCTGAGGCGTGGTCGAGCGAAGCCGGCCACCTACCCCGCCCCATCCCCAGCATGTGCCAGCTTGGGGCTGTGGGAGTCACGTGCACCCTAGAACCTCAGGATTCCCGTGGTAGGGCAGGTGAGAAGAGATGAGCGCTGTGTCCCCAGGACTCTATGAACAAAACAAGTAACCCCAGCCGTGAAGGCTCCCGCACCTCTCGGCAAACCCCTTCTCTTCCCACCTCAACCCTGGTCTGGACAGCAATGGCGGTGGCTGAAGGGGCGTCTCTCCCTGACTTGCCCTTTGTGATAAGCAAGCGCGCCCAACAGCAGCAGGAGGAGGTCGAAGGAGCCTGGCCCAGGACAGACCCCCTTTCCTGTAACCCAGAAGCACACGAAGATGGGATTTCCCTCCTGAATTATTTAATCAAGAACGCAGCACCAGAAAGGGCTGGACCAGTGACCTCCAGACTGTTTTCCAGAGGATCAGTGTCTTACCGCAATACCCCCTTCCAAGCTAATCCATGGACCAACCCTCTTCAGTGCCCATAATCTATTTATCCCTTGTTTGATCTGCAGGCCCCCTAACCATGACCCATGACCTGTTCTTGACTCTCCAAACCCAGCACTGGACTCCGAGAGTGTCCTCCATACCTCCTACCTGCCAAACTCCCTAGAAAAATCTCTGTAACCCACATGGGTGACCCAACCAGGCTGCCCTCCTCCTCGGAGCCCCGAGCCTTACAGCCCCTGGAAAGTTATTTACAGCAGGGGCTTATCTCTCCCAGCCCTGGGGCAGCTCCTTCAGGAAGGGGCTGCCTTTCCCCATAGCCCACTCCTTTCACACTGCCTACAGCAGTCACCACAGGAGGAATTAGCACTGCATGAGGAAACCAGGAAAATTGCCCCCAGCGACCATTTATCCTTCCAGGACACCCCTTAGCTTCTAGCGATCAGGAGCTCTTCAGGGAGTCTCCAATCAGATCCCAGTGAGCCCATACTAACTATCCTGACAGACTGAATACTTGAAGGTCCCAGAAGATAGTGTTGCAGTGACAATCCCCCCTAGTTCCCCCAGGTGGAAGGGGTCAAAACTCTCTGGAGGCTGACATGTCATGATCCTGAGCTGCCCCACTGTGTCCCGCACTTAGCCGACCCTCTATGGGTCGTGCCTCTTGGGGAGGATGTTTCCCCAGTCCCTCACTGGCCTTTGAGCAACCCTGGCCTGGATGAGAAAATTTGATCACCCACTTCGTAAGCCCCCGGAGGGTAAGAACAGCGTATCACAGAAGAAGTCGCCAAGCTAAGAAAGGCTCGCCCACGACGCCCAAGCCAGCTTAGCCTCGCAGAGTTTGGTGCGCTCACCCAACCTCTCCCGCTTCTCGCCCCATGGCCCATTGGACTGACAAACGGAGTCCGACTTACAGCCACTTGATGCCATAGCACACGCCGGTGTGGAGCGCCAGGGCGAAGAGCAGAGTCTCGCAGACCTGCGGCCGCGCCCTCATCGTCGCTCGCGCCGGGCACTCCCGGGGGTCGCACCCTGCAGGAGCCGCGCCGAACTCCGCCGCCTGCAGGCCACCGCTGCCGCTGCCGGTCCTTCGCGCACGCCTCCTGCAATCACGGAGAACAGGGCGGCGGGTTAAGGCGGCGCGCGGGCTGGGAGGCGTTTTATTCAAATTACAAAGGAGGGGTCGGGCCCGGGAGGCCGAGCGAGGAAGACGTCCGCTCTCTCCCCGAACCGCCCGAGACCCGCCGGCGTCAGGCTCGGATTAGGTGAGACCCGAGCGCAGCCGAGGGCATGTCGCCCAGGGCAAATCAGGGCTGAGCCGCCCAGGAAGGACAGGGTGAAGGATTTCGGAGGCTCTGGGGGAGAACCAGCAGAGAGCCTGGAAAGAACCGCAAGGCGGAGACCCCACCACCACTACCAGCGCAAGAAAAACTGATGAAGCGACCGCTAGAAGAGGACCTCGAGTGAGACAACTGATCCGGGAAATGATTTAGGCTCCTATTCTAACCCACAAGTCGATTATTAGTTAAGGCAGCTTTAATGAGTCTACAGTTAATCCCTCCGCGAACGGGGTGATCTGAGCAGAATTCCCCCTTTACAGAGCACAGTCTCCCAGTGTGGCCATCCTTGGTCCTCTCAGTCCTGTGATGGGTACTGTCACCCCATCCACCTCAGATGAGGAACCCGAGGCCCAGAGATGTGGAAATACCTGTTCAGTTAGTGAGCACCGGTCTGTGCTGGGCTTTTGTTGAGCTATCTTGTCTACCTGTGCCGGGTGTGCTAAGGGCAGGGAGAAAACAGAAGACGGTGCCTCCTCTGGGCACCTACTTTTCAGTATGGGAAGGGGAAACTGCAAAAATGGGGTGGCGGCGGATGCTCTTTACACACTGAGGGAAGGGATCTGCAGAGCCCGAAGAGCTACGAGTGCCTTGGTCTGGACTAGGCAGCGCCAGAACTCCGTAGCCCAGCAGGGAAGCTCCAGCCCGCAAGAGGTTGATTCTCCGGCCGCCAGGCGGCGAACTAGGGCCGCGGAGGAGCCGCTACCCCGCCCGCTTGCAGCCTGCGGAGCTGCTTTCTGAGGCTCGCTCGCTCATCATTCTCACCTCATTAACTCCCTTCCAGGCTTCTCCCAAATTTACCAACACCTGGCATTCGCTCCGAGTCATACACAGCCCCTCTCCCCTCTGGAACGGCAAGGACAAAGGGATTCCTTCCAACAGGGTCTACAGAGTCTGAAGAAGGAGGTGCCAGACTTTGGGGGTGGGGGGTGGGGGGCGGTGGAGCTGGGAGTCCTCTGGAACAGGGAAGAGCGGTTCTCATCTGGCTCTGTGACTTTGGGCAATTCCTCAACCACCCCAGCCTTAGTTTTTCCTTTTATTAAAAAACGAAGAACTGGACTCCAGCTTTCTGATCTTCATCCGATCCTCTTTCTGTAACCTCTATTATGCATACCTGTGTAGCGCGCACAAACACACACACACACACACACACACACACACACACGGCGTTGAAACTTCATAGTTTTCTGGGGCCTTCTGGCAGAATCCAGAGGAATCCAAGTAGAAAACCTTGAATTTCACCCCCTCCGTTCTCCCTAGAGTCCCCCAAGCCTGAAATACTTGGCACACACCCGAGTCCAAGCTGGAGTCTCAACGGGACTTTTGGTACAGCCCGAATCTTCCTTTCACCTCTTCTGTATCCAAATCTTTCCCTTCCTATTGGAAGCTTACACACTTCCCAAAAACCAGAAAAATATCTTTAGGATCAGATCGCGGAGGGGGGGGGTGTCTTAAAACACCCGTCATTGTCTCTTTGATCCCTCGCCCAGAATTTCTAAGTGGGAAGGGCAGGGCAATTCTCAAGAGCTTACTGCGGGGTGTCAGTGTCCGGCTCCCAGTGAGAGGAGGGGCGGCCCAAATCTCACAGCAGCCGGGGACCCAGGCCTCCAGCTACTCCATGCTCTTCCCAGCAACTCCAGCGGCCCTAGACTTCTCCTTCCGTCACCCCGGTGCGTTGCTGAAAAGGCCCCTTGGCCTCTGGGTACTGATATTATTCTTGTCCTACCTAAGAAAGTCCAGGACAGTCTTGCTGGGTCATCCTCACCTTGCGCCCTGAGGGTCAGAGCGCGTTCGCCGCTGGAAGTCCCCGGGCCGCCAGGGGGCGCTAAGTCTGGGTTCAAAGAAAGATCTGCCCCCGCCTCACACAGTGGGACTTCGGGCTCTACTGTTCCCGTCTTGGATGAAATGCAGAATGACTTCCCTCTTGGCCTTGGTTATCCCAAAAGACTTGTTTTCGTTAGTCCTGAACTAACTACGCAACCTCTTGCTTCAGACTTGGGCGCCCAGCCTGCAATGGGGACCGTCTCATAGTGGGCCCGCGGGAAAAAAGCCGTACTTACAGACTGAGAAAGAGAGAGCAAATCTTTCTTCTTCTCCTTGGACAATAAGTCTAAGCTACTCAGCTTGCAGCAGTCGGAAGAATGAGCCTCCCAGAGCTGTGCAAACGTTGGACACTACGGGCACTGTGGCCCAGCCCCGGGCCGCCAACAGGTGATCTTAAAAGACTTGGAGCCGTGGAGAGCTTTAGAAACTTCGCTTTAGATAGCCTTCCCGCTCGGTCTGCCCGGCGATGACTGGCTGAGCCTCTCCCAACCGCGCTGTGCTATGCTGGCCCCAGATTTGGGGCTGCGCACGGGGACAATGTCTGCACCAGTATAAGGACCAAGTGGGGGCTCCAAGAGCCTGGCCGCACAGCACTCAAAATGAAAAGGGTGCGACAGGGACGCCGAGCGACCGCTTCAAAGTTACCTGCGAGGTTGCGTGAGTCCTGGCTTTAAGTTCAGCGGAGAATCTGTCAGGATCTTCTATGTTGCTCCAGGTCACCGCGGAGACGCGGTGTTTGAAAAGTGGATAGGGACAGTGCGGAACTCCTGCCACCCGCTGGAGCTGGATCCTGCGTTCCCAAAGGGACACGGAGGCACTTCAGTGCCACGGGTGGAAGGTACCGGGTTGGTGGAACTAAGCCAGATGTTCGGAGCGGCTCCAGATGTGTCGCAGGGAGGGGGGCAGAACTCTCCTCCCCAGCCCCAGCCCCCAGCCTGGAGCTGAGGTCGGTAAACAAGCTCGCCCCCTTCCCAGCTGCCTCTAGGAGCCCTTCTCACCTCCCGGGGCTCCCCACCTCCTGCTCAGGCAGGAGCTACGGACTTCTCGGCCTTTTGTCTCCCTCTCTCGCCTCTTCACACACACCCTCTGTCGCGGGATCCAAATCCCCCCACCCCCGGGATGGCTCGGGCGTGACCTCATCAACCCGCAGACTGCGAGGGAGGGGACAGAGTCCTGGGATGGGGGACAGGACGGAAGAGCTGGGGAGAACTGAAGGAACCATACAACCCACCGCATCTTTCACTCCCCCCACCCCATCCCCTAGTCCCAGGGTCGTCCAGGCAGTTGCGTTCCGCCAAGGGGAGTTACTTGGAATGGAGAGAGGTGAGGAAAAGAGAGCGGCGAAGGCCACTTTGGTTTGTTCCCCCAGGAGTGGGTGCCCTATTAATAAGGAGGTCTCTTGGGCTCAGTCGCCTTCCTCCTTACCCAGTGGGTCCCTAACTGACATTTGTCACGGCCACTGCTCACCTTTGAGAAGCTTTCCCGGAGCGCCCGGAGCGCCCGGCGCGCCCCTGCAGCCTCGGCAGCCCCGCGAGTTGCGAGCAGGGTCCCCCGTCGGCGGGAGCAGCGAGAGCGGCGAGAGCGGCGAGGATCGCTCCTTCCAGACTCGGCTCAGCAGAGAGCCGGGGATCCTGGCAACCCGGGCGCGGACGCCGCGGCTGTCGGTCGCGCTCCGCTCTCTGGCCTTCGCCCGCGGATCTCCGGAGCTCTCTCCTCGCCCGGCACGATCTGCGGCGCCGGCCGGCCGGCCGAGCGCTTTATAAGGCGCGGGCCGCCGCTTTGATCCGCCCACGTCAGCGCGCCGAATCCCCACCCGGTGGCCCCCGCGGGGCGGGGGCGGGGTCCCCGTGACGCCTCGGACCCGCGGCGCCCGCCCGGCGCTCCGGGACACTTTGCGCCCTGTTGTCGTACGGAAGGGAATTTGCTCGCCACGGCTAGTGTTGAAAGCATGCCTGTTTTGTGCCAGCTGCGCGCCGGGCGCAGGGAAGGCCCACCTCCGAAGCTAGTAATAACCAGCAAAGAGCCGGACCAGCCAGAGGGTCTGACCTGAATCAGAGTGCTGAGGCCAGCGTTACTAGATGCGTTTGCCGCTTACGTGCTTCAGAAGATGGGGGGTCTGGAGCCCTGCGCTACTGCTGTGGTCCTAGAAGGTTCACTGGGTCATCTTTCTAGGCATCTCAGAGGGGCGCTCACCTCTAAGAGCCTCTGCTCTTAGAAGAAGTGCATCATAAAGTGGCTCCAAGTAGGCTGTGTCTTATTGGCTTGGTTGTAGGGGACTCTTGTGGGCAAACCCAGCGGGCCACAGGGGCTCGCTCCGTTCCCAACAGAGGACTAGGTTTCAGAAGCTAACCGGGCGCTGGAGAGGACTTCCCCTGGGTGTAGTCCTGTCTATGAGTTGATCCTGCTCCCACCCTGCACCCTTTCAATTGCTCTAGACCGGAGGTCAGCGTTATTTCCCTCGGCTTCTAACTATCCACCAGATGCTGTGGTCCTACCAGTTTCTGTCTTCCTCATTCTAGGGTTTCCCGACAGCAGAATGTGCAAAGGGTTTATCTAGCTCGTTAGTAGGAAGGGAAACAGAAGCAGGGAGAAGGGGCTTCCTAAGCTCTCGCAAGCTGTCCGCTACTCTCCCCCCATTCTTCACAGCTGCTGCTGAAGTGCTCACAGCTCCCCCCAACACACACACACACACACACACACACACACACACACACACACACGAGAGAGAGAGAGAGAGAGAGAGAGAGAGAGAGAGAGAGTCACAATCCACAATGGCCCTGCTGCCTTCTGGCCACCATCCCTCTTGCGCACCGGGCTGGGACATATCATCGCAATGGTTATCAACACACCGTCAGGGGATATCTGTATACATCACATGCCCATATACCCAATAGCACATAAGTGTGCAGTAGTCATATATATGCCATTAGGTTGCTACTGAACACACAGACTTCCCACAAATAGTTTTTTTTTCACAAACATACAACTCTCCACACACAGCATGCAGCACCAAACACACATGTACTACATACACAAACAAGAATAGCCCATGAACACAAGCACTCAATGCTCGGCCCTCATCATTGGCCATCCCAGGGTACTAAGTCAGTCCCATTATAAAAACTATAGGATGGCAGTGGGAACTTTATGTGGGGCATTCAGGAGCCCGGGGAAGGGTAAGACTTTCCCTCAGAAGGCTGGGGATGACGGTGAAGGCGAAGGTGGCCAAGGGGTGACTTGCCCTTAGCTCCTCTGCCACCAGAGACACCACGGTCAGAGTGCTTCCAGGTGGGCTGGCTCTGTCTGCTCAGAGAAGCGAGTCAACAGCCCCTAAACATTTTCATGACTAGCACTTCGGCCTGATATTTTCAGCTTCCAGTTGCATGGAAATGGCGGGCACTTAGGACTCACAGTATAGACCTTGGATTCCACTCCAGTGCCGCAACTGACACCCGTGACCCCGGCACCTGGCGTCACCACAAGTAGAGGCTCCAGTGGGCTCCAGTGAGTAAGCACCGCTGAGGAATTCAGTGTGAACAACACAGTCCATTTGGGATTCCAATAGATTGTTCCTGGTTCTGTTTTCAGCTGTGTCATCTTGAGTGAGTTGCTTAATTCTCCTGTGCTTAGTTTTCTTACCCATAAAATAGGAATGATACAACCCCACAAGATCATCTATATTCTCCGTGGTCGGGATTAATGCCCCAGACTTTGGAATCAAGGCTCAAAAGGAAGTTGTTGGAAAGAAGTGAGCGTTGCCCAGAGCCGGACATGCCTTGCTCAGAGCCCCTATGGCACTGGCTGAGAAGTCACGTGGGAGCAGGAGAGTGAGTGCCCTTGACTTCTGGGGAGCCAGTGCTAGGTCTCCTGAGGCCTGGCTGTGGCCCCTCCCGACTGCTCGCCTCTTGCTGGTGGGTGGGTGGGTGGGTGAAGGACAAGGCACAGCTCAGGCAGAGCACCTCCACCTAAGTGGGAAGGAGCAGTGCTAAGGGAGAGATGCCAAAAGCTTGGACTGAGAATGGGGGAGGGGGATGGCTGGAGAGATGGCTCAGTGGTTACGAGCACTGCCTGCTCTTCTGAAGGTCCTGAGTTCAAATCCCAGCAATTGCATGGTGGCTCACAACCATCTCGTAACAAGATCTGACTCCCTCTTCTGCAGTGTCTGAAGACAGCTACAGTGTACTTACATATAACAATAAATAAAAATCAGAGAGAGAGAGAGAGAGAGAGAGAGAGAGAGAGAGAGAGAGAGAGAGAGAAAATCAGAGGGGATCTGGACCGAGTCTACAGCCCCAGTATTTTGGATTTTGGATGCTTGGGAGGTCGTTTATCACCTTTAGGGCCCATCAGTTAACTTTTCTCTTTCCCTTTTCATTCCCCTTCCCTGCCTAGTTCTCCTCAAAGGTCACTGTCTGGAAGGTCTGTGCTGGACACCTAGGTCCTGAGCTCTAATTCAATGGGGACAGGACTCCGAGCAAGGCAGGGCAGGACATGGTGTCACACTCTTGCTGCTAGGAGCACTTATGTTGCCCTTCCCCGTCACCAGGGTGATATTTGTTATCTGATCAGTCCAGTCCGCCTTGCAGAGAGCTTGCTGCTGTTCACAGCGTTGCAGGCCCGCCCTGCCTGTGCCTTACCCAGAGGCACCAGCTGTAGCTCAGTCTGTCAGGCTGACCCTCCCCCCCCCACACACACTGACCCCTCTATTCACTTCCGCTAAAGCCTCGGAGATGGTGGGGTCTGGATGGCTGTCTCCAGGACTGCAGATAGGGGCCAGGAGAGCTGGTTACCTGCTGAACTCAGCACTAGTTGGCTCTGTTTGCTCTCTCTCTAAGTCTCATCCACAGGGAGGGTGAGCTAGATAACCCCTAAGGGCCTCTCTGGCTTTAGAACCCAACTCTGGTCCACAGCAAAAGAAGAGCCAGGGACGGGAGGGAGGGAAGAAAAGAAGAAATGGAGGGATGGGGAAAGCAAAGGAAGAACAGTTATCCTTTCTCTCCCCATTCCCAGGGACACCAGATCTCAAGCCTGGATGAACCTGGCAGAAACTGACTTTCCCAGAGGGACACAGAGGTGTGCTTCGACAAAGGCCTGTCCAGGGGTCAAAGGATCATATATTTCTCAGCAGAGGGGTTCAGCCTACCATGCCCAGAGGCCAAACCTTTTAGACAAAGGAGAGGCACACTAAATAGCCACAATGTCACCAAAGCCCCCTAGGCCTGGGGCTCAGCTGATGTCCTCTGCTTACCCGCTGTGGGGCTCTGAAGAAGTAGTTAGCCACCATGATCTGATCACTGCTTTCATCATTTGCACAATAGGAGAAACTGCAATCAGCTCCTTCTTCCTTCCTTCCTTCCTTCCTTCCTTCCTTCCTTCCTTCCTCCCTCCCTCCCTCTCTCTCTCTCTCTCTCCCTTTCTTTCTTTCTTTCTTTCTTTCTTTCTTTCTTTCTTGTTTTTTTTTTTGTTTGTTTGTTTGTTTTTCAAGACAGGGTTTCTCTGTGTAACCCTGGCTGTCCTGGAACTCACTCTGTAGACCAGGCTGGCCTCGAACTCAGAAATCTGCCTGCCTCTACCTCCCAAGTGCTGGGATTACAGGTGTGTGCCACCACTGCCCGGCCAAATCTGTTCCTTCTTAAGGTTTCTGGAAGATAATCAAATTGGAAGTGCGTGTGTGTGACCCACTGCACACACATCCCAGACCTGTCTGGTGTCCCTGTCTCAGATAGTCATTGCTCTGCAGGTGAGCCCACCGAGCCCCGGGCCTGCAGAGAGGTTGTGCAAGAGACCTGCAAACCTGGTTCTGCCCACTGCCTGGGAGGGGCCTGTCCTCCTCCTCCTCAGGGCCACAGGGGAGGTGTTATTATTTCTATAGCACCCCAGGACAGGGTGGGGAGCGGTTGCTTTCCTGGGTGCACACAACAAAACACTGCCCGTCATGTCTGCTGAGGCGTCACTTCTGAAAGGCCACTTTCAATTCTCATTGTTGAATGGTCATGGTGGCTGCTCAGGAGACAATGTTTGTGCTTCTGTCAGCTCCAGGAGAGAAACCGGACCACCACTGGTTCACCTGCAAGGGACTCTGGGCAGGAGACTTGAGCAGCGGAGACCTGGAGAGAGAGCTGGGCCACCATTCTCTGAAGCCACCCAGTCTTGGCCCTGCTCCTGCTCCTCCTTTGGGAATTGGTTGTGACAGCCCCAGGGATAAATTCCAGTCAGAGACCTTTCCCCTCTGGTCTCTGTGTCAGTCCCGGAGGAGGGACTGGCCGACGGCTTGGGTCATGTGTCTTCTGAGTGACAGTTGGTGAGAAGATGCTGGAAAGGACAAAGAACTCCTGTCACCTGAAGAGGACCAGCAAGCAGGGAGCCACCAGGCATGCGTCTGGGTACAGTTTCTTCTGCTACTGAGCCTCTACTTCCATACTTTGAGAGCTGGTGTCTCCATCTGGGCCTAACCTAAAGATAGAGTGGAGGCTTGAGGGGAGAGGGCTAAGGACTGAAGCCTGTGAAACCATAAGCCGAAATAAATCTCCATTCCATGACATTGTTTTTCTCAGTTAGCTGTCACAGGCATGAGAAAGCTGACTAGTCCACCTTGCCACAAGTGAAGGCTGCCCTTCCACCCTCAATCGGGGATGCCCTGATATTGTTTGTCCAGTGTGATGAAGCCCCATGTTATAGAAGCTCTCCTCTCAGCTCCCGGGGACCCGTGTGGGATGGGGGTCAGGCACTGAGCCTAGACACAAACAGGCGCAGGGTGAAAAGATAGGGCGAGGATACTCTGGGGGTAAGAGAACTTTCTGCTCATGGATAAGGAGCAGAAATCCCCCGGCTCCCATGTGAAAAGCAAGGCAGCGCGTTCTCTGACTCAGCTGTCAGGGACTGAGACAGGAGGATCACTGAAGTTGGCTGGCTGCCAACATAGGTCCAAATGAGAGACCCACTTACAAGGGAACAAGGCAGAAAGTGGCCATGTAGTGGCCTCTGTGTGCACATGCTGTATGTACACAACACACACACACACACACACACACACACACACACACGACAACAGTGAACAAGCTAAAATATGCAATTATTATGTTACGTAAACAATTTCCCAGTCTCAGCATCTCAAGAGTAGGCCACTCCCATAGTCCTAAGGTGGCCAGTGATCGGAGGGGCACGAGGGACGAGTGGTGCCTTGGTCTCAGGTCCTGCTGCATCCCTTGTGTGACATCAGAGACAGACAAAGACTGCTGCTCCATAGTGCCACAAGGAAGAGTCCCCACCGTCAGCCAGCCCTGCTCACAAATCCCGGGGGCAAGGCTCCCCCCACCCCCGCCTTCTGCCCTCTAAGACAGTCGCTACTATTATGGGATGGCTCTGTCTTCAAGAAGATCCTCATCCCTCTAGAGTCTAAAGCAAAGACCCACAACTCTTGAAGACCCTGGTTCTCTTCCCAGGACCCCCTTTTCTATAAGACAACACCAGAGGCATCACAGGGGTCTCTGGCCTTTGCTAAGTAGCACAATTTCACTCATAGCAAGTTTTTACAAGGACTTGTGCCTCAGGCTCCATACAGGAAGTATGTCCACTCAGGCCTAAGCTCAGTCCGGTCTGCCAGCTGTGATTTGAACTTCCGCTGCCATGCCAACTGTCTCTGTATGGATCGCCCTCGTGCCCGAGTCTTGGCTCTCACCTGGAAAACAGGAGTGAATTTTACCACCTAGGGTTGCAGTGGGGGAGAGGAGATGGTGGATGTGAAGGCTGGGCTGTAACAGCTCCCTGATAAGGGCGAGTTCCTCTTCTGCCAGGTACATAAACCATTCCAGATGGGAAGCTTGCCGGCTCTTGTGTAGGTGGGAGAGGAACTGTCTGTCAGCAGGCTGGTGGGGGAGGGGCACCTAGCGGGGAGCAGGAGGAGCACAGACAAGTTGGTGTCAGGGAAGGGCGAATCCACAGCTCCAAGCTGCCAATCTGAGGAGGAGTGGGAGGCCTTACACGCCAGGCTCAGGGTCTGCTCCAGGAACAGGAGACGGGCCGGTCTCCAGACAGAGGGGCAAGGTCAGGTAGAGCTTGCCTCTGGTCTGGAGCAGGCGGGTCCGGGGAGTCTTGTACCTGGGGAGGGCGTGGAACATCTGGGACAGATGGCACATTTGTGGGGAGTCGGCCTTCTAGCCTAGACCCTCTCTACTCTGCATCTTTAGACTAGAAAGAAACTGAGAAGCCAAATGCACACCCAGAGAGCAGGGTAGACCAGAGAGTGGGCTAACCTTGCCTACATGGTGGGGAACCAGAGGCTCCTCTCAGGTCTCGTATATCCCTTTTCTCAGCTATCTTGGACTTGGCATTGAGTCCACAGTTTCTAAGCTCTGCCACAGTTACAGGTGCCTGTGAGCCTTGAGGCCGCTCTGAGAGGGATGAAGGCTGGGTAGACATGATTAGCCCTGTTCTTACCATGGGGAGACACAGGCCCAGACAGGGGAAGAAGCAACTTGACCAAGACTCACTTCAGACGTGTGGCCTAGTTGGGCTGGAGTCTAGGCCTCGGGACTCCCACTCCTCCTACCCTGCTCCCCATCCCCAGAACTGAGGGATGGGTAAGACATTCGCACAGGGTCTGAGCAGTGAATGGAGCCAGAGAGAGGCTGACAGCCATCAACAGACAGCACTTAACCCAGACTGACAATTTAATTGTGCAAATGTGGATGAGGTACAGTTGTATGCAAAGAAATCCAGACGGTCTGGGCCTCTGGGGAGCCTCCTCCAGCACCCCAGTTGCTGGGGAAACAGGAGGAGGTGGGGTGATGTCACCAGATGCAGCTGAAGTGTGGGGGCTGGGCCGCCCATCTACTTCTTCAGGGCTGTGGGCCTCGCTAGCCTCAGGCTCTTGCCCTCGTGTATAATTCCTTTCCTCAGGAGTCATGGAGACCCAGCAGGTAATAGTGACTTGATTAAAGTCACACAGGCAACCAGAGCCCCAGTGAGCCTGGTCCAGGTAAGGCTGTTTGTCCAGCCAGCTACAGTCACATTGAGAACATGACTAGGCCAATCACCTATGAGGAGCCATGCCCAGCCCACAGCCTTACAACCAAAAAGAACAGATGTCTAACAGTGGTGAGGGCTTCTTGATGCTTCTGCAAAATAGAGACTACATGGGCTGGGTTCATGACCCGATCAAATCCATAGGAGCCTTAAACGAGCAAGAGCCCTGGGCTGCCCTTCGTCGGCTCTGTCTGAGGGGACGCTGAGCTCAGAAAGGGGAGATTGCCAGAGTAAAGTCACCCCGTGGTTTGGAGAGGGCCTGGGCTCTCAGCAGCTGATTCCATTCTTGGGACCCATAGAGAAGAAACCTGAGCTCAGCACGGGTAGTTCCACTCCCTGCTGCTCACGGGGAAGCTCCCATTGACACATCTTTCCCAGAGTCCTCAGTTTCTCACCTGTGGTGGAACACGGACCCACTCACAGCATCAGTAGCAATGGTGCTTAGCCCCTCCCAACCCTGCAGCAGACTGAGGCTAAAGCTGGCACTCTAGCTCTTTATCTCCAATGTTTTCAACTTAATGAAAATCCTGCAGTCCAGGAAGCTGAGACTCACGATCCGTTGCTTACTTGCACCCAGCCAGGAAGCAAACTGGGTCTTGAGCTCCAGGTCATTTGCCCTGCAAACACCGTGGCTGCCTTCTCTGGCTGGAGTTGGCAGTGCCCTCAGTGCCCAGGGCAGGAGGTGGCTGAGCCTGGGCCTGCCCAGTCTCCCTCTTTTTGTTCCAGTTCTCTACCTCCCACCCCACCCCCATTTTCTGAATGTTGGACTGGGGAGAGGTGCCGGTCACAGAGGCTAGGACCCTGACAGAAGGCCTGGGCCTTCTAGATAATTCCATTTTCTACCTACATAACTGACTAGAAGGTGTACATGACTGAGGGAGACACTGGACAGTCTCCCTGGGGTGGCTGAAGTGGATTTGAAGGGAGCTTCCAGCTCAGCTCTTCCTCCCCTGTGAAGAAGAGAAGACTCAGGTGTGGAGAGGAGGTCATTGGTGGCCTGAGCATGCCCTGTACCTCCAGTGGCCACCAAGCCCACGTTTCCTGGGTTCACCCAATGTGGGTCTCTGTCCTCCTGCAATGCATGCTGTCCTGCCTGAGGCTGTCTCTGAGTCCGAGGCTATGCTAGCCCTGTAGGAGCAGCAGGCCTGACAGAGAGTCCAGTCCTCTTAGACTGAACAGTCTGGGGTTAGGGAGAGAGAAGAGGGTAGTTCTGGGTTCAGGTCCCTGCTCTGTCTGTCTAGGCTGTAATCTCCTCTCTTTCACATGAAGTTACTAGGCTTAATATGTTCAATATTCCCGCAGATCCAGACAAGTGCCATGAAAACCTGGTGCATAACCTACTCACCACTTCAAATTCTAGAATACTTCCATCCACCGCCCTGTAAAACATCTCACACCCATTAACAGCGACACCCCAATACCACTCACTATCCCAGACTTTAAAAATCATTATTTCCTTCAAAACGAAAAGGCTGTGGATTTTTTCTCTTCTGGACGTTTCAAGTTCATGTTGGAATTTCTCCATATGGCGGCACGCGTGGACACTGCATTTCTTCCTGTGATGGACATCACTCCACCACATGCACATACTTGCTGCGCTGTTTGTCCGCTCAACAGCTGAGTGGGCACCTGGACTGCTTCCCCTTTGGGCCATTAGAGATAATGCTGCTGTTGACAGTTGTGTGCACACATTTGTATGAGGCGTATGTTTTCAATTCTTTGATGTATGTAACTAGGAGTGGAATTGCTAGATTATATGGTAATGCTGTATGACTTTGGGAGAGCGCCAGTCTTCCAAAATACTGTGCCTTCCCGCCTTTCTACCAGCTGTGTCTGAGGGATCCAGGTCCTGCACAGCCTTGACAGAGCCTGGTGTTTCCCCGTTGTAGTTTTCATTACAGCCATCTTAGTGTAAAAAGAGATCTCATTGATTTTTAAATTTTACTCTGAGGCAGAGTCAACTGTAGCCCATGCTGGTCCCGAACTCAATATAGAGCCAAGGATGACAATGGATCCTCCCACCTGCGTCTCCCACCTGCTGAGATTACAGGCATGGTTAGAGGCAGTACTGGGGACCAAATCAGGGCTCCGTGCACACCAGGCAAACGGTCCACCAACGGAGCCACATCCCCAGTTCTGCACTGCGCACCCTAGCCAGTCATGAATGCAAATGAGCCTCATTCGGTGTGCTAATCGGCGCTTTCTCTATCTTCTTTGGAGAGATGTGGATTCAAATATTTTTCTATCAAAATAAACAAACAAACAAACTTGGGTAATCAGCCAGGTACTACAATGCATGCATGTCCACAATTCTATTATTCAGCAAGTGGTGGCAGGATTAGAGGTTCGAGGCCAGCCAGCCCCAGCTAACTCTAACAAGAGTTAGAGGTTAGTCTGGATGACATATGACTCCATCTCAAGAGAGTCTTTTAAAAGGTGAGTTGAGGGTGTCGCACTCTTTAGTTGGAGTCAAGGGTATAGGAAGTGGCTGGAAACCTGTAAGTACATGGGGTGTGATGTGGGGTCACTGGGGGGCTTGTGGACCGTACTGTGATGTCAGCAGCATGTCTCTACTGTATTCTAGTTTGTGAAAAAAACAAAAACAAAAACCCAACAACTCTGGATCCCCAATCAATCACAGCCTAGAGGACACCTTACAAATCCCTGTGGGTGTCCCATGGCAGTGGTTACCATGACAACTAGGCATGTCTTCCAACATGGGGGTCAGAATGAGCACTGAATGCTATTGGCTTCGTAGCATGGTGGGGGCGTGGTGTGTGTGTGTGTGTGTGTGTGTGTGTGTGTTGTCTGTTGCTTTGTGTGTAGCTGAGGCATGCAGAAGCTCATGAGGAGAAAGTACCCAAGGAAGGTGCGTGGGAACTTCCCATTCGCTGAGCACCTACTATTTGGCAGGATTCTAGACTCAGCTTACTTGTTCCAGAGGAGCAGGAGTTGGAAGGCTCATCTAGTTTCCTAGGACAGGAAACAAAGGCCGGCAGACCAGTGCAGGGGGAACTGGGGTTTGAACCCTGATCTATCTGTCTTGGGTTGTGCACCCTTCTCATAATGCTGACTTCCTGGGGAGCAGGTGGAAGGAGCGAGAGGGAAGCGGGCGTAGAGTCCCAGCAGAAAGATAGAGCCATACTGGAAGGTGAGAGAAAAATTTAAAAAGCTAGGGTGGAAAGAACTTACGGCCCTGGCCCAGCTGAGGCCTGCAGCAGGTCCTGGGGCAGCAGGCCAGGGCAGGGACAGCGGAAATCAGCTCACTGAACCCGGAGCCAAGAACCGGACTTGGCTTGTACATGGTGGAAAAGCTCTCACCTCAAGACACTGCAGAGGGGGAAGCTGGCACCCGGCTGGGGCTGGGGTGGGGGCGGGGAGCAGGGTCTGCCTGCAGAGGCCAGGTAGCTAAGGCCTGCCAAGCAGAGCCATCTTTCAGCTCAGTAATGGCTTTGGCTACTCCCTCGAGCAGCCCTTGACTCCTCAGCGCACGGAGAAGCCTGGAGCAGGGTCAGTGGGAGCCACATCAGGGCTGTCGTGAGAACCAGAGAGGAGCATGCGCATAAGAGGCTATGCACGCCCCCCGCCCCGCCCCCCAAGGCTGAAGACAGGAATTCAGGGATCTCACGCTGGTCTCCTAGGAACACAGCCTGAGATAGTGAAGCCCTGTCTCCAAAAAAAGAACAAAAATCTTGTTTAAAAAATGTACAACTCAAACGGGGAAAGGAGATAACGTTTGAAATATAAATAAAGAATATATCCAATAAAAAAAATGTACAATACACTTATGTATATTCCCCTGTGCGTAGTCAGTCCCGCTATCCTCTGAACGAGAGGGGAGTTGAGGCTCAGGGAAGAGCAGGGCCTTTCCCTGTGTTACACGATTGGCTGGCCAGTCAGCAGCGAAGTCAGGGTGGAGGGCAGGCCTGCCCATACCCCATCTACCACACTCGGGGTTGACACTTGAGCGTCTCTGACAAGCGCTCTCGGCCACACTCTGGCCATGTGAAGTGTCTAATGGAGGTTGTCGAGTGGAGTCAACTGGCTGGATGTGGAGGTGGCCTCTGACTGTCCCCTGACGGATGGTTCCCCCGACTGCCCAGAGCTGCTGAAGCCGAGGGTGGAGCCGAGAACTCGGGGCTGCGAGCGCCATGTCCGGCTCACGTCTTCCTGTTCTCACCATCACCATTGTCCTTGCTTAGTTTGGGGTGCCCTTCCTCCACATGTCTGCAGTGCCCCTTCCTCACACCCAAGCCCGCTTTTGGTGAGGCTGCCTGGTCGCCCTGTGTGACCGACGGGCACTCTCCCTTCCTCCAGACAGAGTTGCTATTGAGATCACAGAACACAGTCTGTGTGCTGTATTGGAGTAGAGTGGGCCCTGCAAAGGTGCATGTGGTAGACCCGACTCTCAGTGTAACAGTATAGATAGGGGAGGGCTATTGGAAAGGGGGACACCACCATCATGAATGGATTTATGTTTTTCTTAATAAATTGGATTAGGCCAGGCGGTGGTGGCACACACCTTTAATCCCAGCACTTGGGAGGCAGAGGCCAGCCTGGTCTACAGAGTGAGTTCCAGGACAGCCAAGGCTACACAGAGAAACCCTGTCTCAAAAAAAATAAATAAATAAATAAAACAAACAAACAAACAAACAAATTGGATTAGTTCTCACAAGAAGGAGTGAGGTCGTTCTCCGCTCAGGAAAAAAAAAAAAAAATCCCCAGGCTGGATTCCTACCTCAGAGTGGGTTGTCACAAAGTAAGCCTGTCCCTCTCACGCGTCCTCTTCTGTGCATGCCCGCCCACATCCTTTCTGTTTCTTCACCATGAGTAGATAAAGCACGGAGCCCTCACAGAAGCCGGCTCGACGCGGCTAGCACATCTCAGGCAGTTCATGAACCTCTTTTCTTTATTACATGCCTTGCCCCTGGAACTCTGTAATAGTAACAAACAGTCGCCCCCACTATTGGCTTATTCTCTGTCTTCTCCATGGCACTGTAGTTCCAAGGAATCACTGGACAGTGCTGGTGCAGAGCGGCCGCGTGACGGAGCAGATGGCCAGTGCTGTGTCTGTCTGACAGGGCTCGAGTGGAACTATTACGCTTGGTTTATGGATCTGAGCTGAGGTCGAGAGAGCCCATCTGGGCCCGAAAGGCCAAGCATTTCCCCTGACCGTGGTCCTACAGGACGAAACTGGAAAAGAGTCAGGGTGGCTTTAAGAAAGAAGGGTACGAACTTCTGGATTTTACTGTTGTGTTTAGGACCCCGAAACCAGAGGCAGTCTTGGATTCAGCCTGTGTATTTTCTGTGTAAATTCCTGCAGTCATTTCGCTTATATTACATGTCTCAGTCAAAATAGAAAGAGAAAGGAGGAAGAAGAAAGAGGAGGAGGAGGAGGAGGAGGAGAAGAGACATTGCTCATTTTTAAATGGATTTAGCTCTATAAGTGCCACATGGAAACTGCTGTCCATGAGGTCATGAGCCCTGAGGCCCTCTGGGAAACATTATGACACTTCATGTGGAGGGCTGGGCCAGGGTCCACATGTCTGCTCAGAGCTGTGAGCATGTGGCAGTGAGTAGACCCAATGGTAAGCTTGGGCCCAGTCCCCAGGTGCTCGCAGGCAGGAGCTCGCTCCGGATACCTCACACTGTCACAGGCAGGCCGTGGATGTCTACCTTTTGGGAGTTCTAGGCAGGCCTGATAGATACAGGACAGGCACTCTAGTCTGAGCCTCTTCATGGGGGAACCCAGAGTGCTGTGATAGCTTATCCCCAGGAGGATAGCCCAGTCCTAGTAGGCTGAGCCTGAGCGCCTGGAACTGGCCAGGAAGAAGTCACCTGATTAGGCCCAATCCTTTACAATTGACAAGACAGACTCAGAGAGGGCCAGGGAGAGGCCCAGGGTCACACAGCCAATCCACAAAGTAGGCAAGGGACCTGGAAGCCCCTTCAGTCTCTGGATCACTGACCAGGAGGAATTTTTACAATATCTCCTACTTAAACTGTTCTATTTGGGTGGAGGCTTTGCTGTTCCAAAAGACGCCAGACCTTTCCAGAATCCGGTCGAAGGCAGTCTTCCAGGATCTGCTGTCAAGGATTCCTCAGGGAACAGCTGTTGGCAAAGGTAGTGAGATATTGATTATGTCTGGGGTTGGGGGAGGGAGTTTCAGATCAGTGCGGAGGTGAGGGAAGATCGGAGAAGGGGGTGGAAATTTCTCTGAAAAACTAACTCAAGCTATGTTTTCATATTTTCATAGCTGTCTGTATTTTCTACAGACCTCTGGTTGGTTTTTCTTATTTGAAAATGACCAAGTGTTTAATTGTGGCAGTGTGTTTAGAGTAGTCCGGTTGTGACTGGACCTTTCAAGAGTCTTTGAAGTTCAGTGAATCACAGACTCCCAGCTCAGAGGCCCTCTGCAGCCTGTGCTTGAGGGATACTCTGAGAAGTCAGGCCGAGCAGAACCAAGGCTCAGGAAGGCCCACTTTGGCCTCAGTCCCAAAAGCCAGATGTACTGTCTAGAGACGTGTCCACCCCAATGCCTACAGCAGACATCTCTGAGGAGAGCTGGTGTGTGAGTCTCAGGCTCACCAGGCCACAGCTTTACAGAGACATGGGTCCCAAGAGGGAACAGGAGGCTGCCTGAGTTCCTGGTAATGTTAGGACCAGCCTGTCTGCCCTGTGAGGTGTCGTGAGAACGATCAATGTCAGGACCCCCTGTGGCAGTCACACTCCAGGCTTGGCAGTCACCAGGACCTGGCACACAGGGGAGGGGGATTGATTTTAATGTATGTATACCGTCTAGAACCCCTCATGGCATGATAATAAAGTTCTCGGAAATGTTGGCTGTGATCTATGGGAGAGAAAGGTAAGGGTGGTGAGTCCTAAGGAGATGTCCTTGGCTTCTGGCCGTGCACCCAACTGGAAGTCCTGCTTCTGGAAGGTTCAGTTCACATCCGCTCTACCTCTGGCCAGTATAACCCTTTGTGCTGCTTTTAGGCACTGAGAACCCTAAGTTGATAGTTCTGAGCTCTGGGGTCATATTTTTGGCTTTCTGCTCCTGACTCTCCTATGATCTCCAGGACTGAATGGAGTCATGGCCCCGCCCACTGACTTGCCCCTGGTTGAATTACTGATTGTTTACCTCCCTATAGCACTAAGCTAGACCCCAGAGGCCCCAAATTCTAGAATGGCAAGGCCTTCTGCATGCATACCCTTCCAGTCAGCCCCTTCCAGGGATGTACACACAGGGGCACTGAAGCCTAGAGAGGAAAACAGCCCCTGCCTCCAGGCTGCATAACTGGTGAGCCACTCTGGGCTGGCGCTGTGCCAGGCCTGGGGCTGGGCCAGGCCTGAGGCTCTCCTCCCTGCCTCCTCTGCTCTCCTTAGGTCCCCAGAGGCCAATCCGGAGATGCTGCCTCCCCCTACCTTCATGGCCACCCCTCACCTGGTCTTTGTTTGCATCCTTTGCAAGTTCTGTCTGCGGGTAATTCTCCCCAAGCCAAAGCACTGGAGGGGGGGGGAGTTAGGGGAGCAGGGGGGTCAGCCCCCAGGGAACCCACAGTTAACGAGCTTCAGATGTTCTCAGCCTGGCGGCAACTGGTCCCCAAACACAGTACTGATTGCGGAAGCCTAGTTTGGCCTGGCCTGGCCAGTGTGCTGTGGTGTGTGAGATGTGGTGAGTTGTGGTAGGGCTGGTGCTCCCCAACACAGGTAACTAAATTTCTGCTGGGATACAGCAGGCGCCTGTGTTTAACCTCCCTGGAGCCCTGTGCCCAGGAAGTGGAGCGGTGGGCAGGGCTGGAGGCCCAGCGCTCTTGGTTCACTCAGGAACGTGGTTCTTCCTTTGAACCTGGTATTCACCAAAGCTAGGGAGGCAGGAGGAGGAGGAGGGGTATTCGGCTTAACGGCAGTCTCTGTCACACTTCCGGGTGGGAGAAGTGTCACCATCCTCAACCTCACAGAAGCCCTGTGGATTTACAGCTCTCACCCTTCACTTCAAGAAACAGAGGTTGGGAGAGGCCAAACTGGGGTCCCAGCTCCCTGTGAGAGACCACTCCCGTATGAAGTGAGGTCTTTCAAAAGCCCAGGATGGCGCTTTGCGCTTGTGGCCTGGTGCAGGGCGAGGCTGGCATTGCCCAGGGTTCCAGACCCTGAAGTTGGTGTTGTGGATGACTCACGCCTCAGTCTTGACAAAGCAGCAGATCTTAGAGAACAGGGGTCATCGTCTCTCTCAGGTGAGGTAATCCCACCTGTATGACTGCACTCTCAGCCATGCCAAGAATGTCCTCTAGGAGCCAGACCCACTGCTGGGGATTTTGTCTCACTTAGCCGGGAAGAGCTTGACTCTAGGATCTGCCCCCCTCTTAGCCGTGCAAAGCGGCCTGGGTTCCTCTGCCGCTGCAGGCCTCCCTTAGGCTTCCTCAGAGGTCATTTGTGAAGTTCTCTGAGTTAATATTTGTATAGGCCTAAAAGGATGCCTGGCCCAGGCTCACACCCAGCCCATGTGTTAGCTTAACCTTATGGAAACTGAGGCAGTGCAGCACAGGATTCCAGCTGAATCCCTGGGGTAGGTTGTTGAAGTCTGGAGATCTGGGTCCCAATCCCACAATTTCTGGTTTATTAGTCAGGATGGATTCGGACCTGAGAATATGCAATCCCAGCACACTTGTGGCTAATGTTGGTATCTGAGGACCTCAGGGGACCTGGCTGTGGCTAACCGAGGGACAGTTTGGTGTGTGAGTAGGTGGATGGGACGTTACAGTGAGCCTACGGGATGCCTGATGAGTCCACAGCACCTTATCCTGAATTTGTTCCCAACTCCTTGTGGGACAGAACTCAGGTCACTTTTTTCACTGAACTGTGTGTTTCTTTTTCCACAAAACAGGGGCCACTAGCAATCCTTCCTCCAGGGAACTGTCTGGGAGACTCGGGGCCTTGTGCATCGACACCTGCAACCGCAGACAACTCCACACAATGACAAGGATGGTTGCCTGGGTGGAAAGTGCCAGACTGAGATGCGGCTACCATCAAGGACTGCCGTCGGGCACCCAGGGCTCAGCCCCATTTATCCTTGATTCCCTGAACCCAAGCTGGGATGGTCACTGACACACTGTCCCCAGCTCCCTGTGGCAAGAGGGCAGGATGCTTACTCCAGCCACAGGCTGCATAAAGGAGCCTGTGTCCTGGTCGCTTACCTCCCACCGTGTGTCCAGTGGTTTTCTATTTCAGTTGCTGTAAAAATATCGCCTTTGATCTCAGCTGTGGCTCTTAAAATAAAAAAAGAAAAAGGAAGAAGAGACCTTTGGGCTGAGTCTCCCTCCTCCCCTGCCCTCCGCGCCTCCTCCCAGCACCCCGCTCCTACACTTCCCATCAATCCTCTCCCCGGCTTTTTTCTTTGGAGCTAAAGCCTCAGCCCCTTAGGAATCTGCTAGCCCTGCATCCGAGTCCATCTCCCCCGCATGCCACGGTGGGGTTGGGTACTAAGGAAAAGTATGAATGAGGGGCCTGTGAGGAAAGCTGCCCTCTCTCCTCCTCCCCTCTCCCCACCCCTCCACTTCTCCTCCTGGGCCAAGAATCCCCGCATTCCCCTGCTTGATCCGGTTCACGCACTTCTCCAGCCGCTGGCAGGCGCATGGTATCAATCACAGCTCTGCATCTGGGAAGGCTCCAGGCCTCCCCAGAGTGGAGTAGGATGGCTTGAAGAGGCTGGATGTTTACTTCCCTCCGAGAGCCTGTCAGCAGCCCATATTTGCCAGGAGGACTGTCCTTCAGGCAAGGCCTCCCCTCTCTACCTTCTGGCTCCAGAGGGGGCACACTACCCTCTCTTCCTTGTCTCCTGGTGCAACACTCTTCTCCACTGGGGAAGCACTCAGGCCACTCAGCTCTGCTACCCCCTGGTCTTCCCTCCCAAAGCCCCTCCCCCCATCTCCCACCCCTACGCCCACCCCCGCCTGGCCGTCTGAGATATTGTATGCAGAGCCTTTCCCTCCGTGCTGATGCCCTCATGAGCCAGGGCACTTGTGGGTGAAAAGCCACCTCCTGGCTGCTCCTGCCCTGACACCCTTCTGCCTAGTGAGGTAATCTTCAAGGGTCCCCGTTCTGGCAGAGGGGTCAGAACACCATACCACCTCCCCGAGAAGTCTCTTTGCTGACGGGCATCTCGTGCCAATGGAGACAGCCTTGAACCTCTGACTCACCTCGGCTGCAGCTGTTGTGATGCAGTCTTTTGGCTCCAGCTTTTCGAGAAGGGCAGAAATACCAAACACCTCACAGGTCACCCACACCTGGCCCTTTGCTGACATGGCCAATGCCTGCCCTTAGGGAGAAGGCCCCTAAGGGGGAGGCACAGGCCACAGGGAGAGACAAGTCAAGAAGGCTGGGGGGGGGGCGTGTAGCTGGAGGACAGTTACCTGGAGAGAGCAGAAATGGCAAGACTAGGAATTTCTAAGAAGCAGGGACAGCCTGAAAGACAAGGCCAGGTCTGGAATTGTGATCTAAGTGGTGGGGGTGGATTGGGGCTGCCTGTTGAGCAGTGGAGGGGTGGGAGACCATTGGGGGGTAGGTGTGAGTCTCAGGTAGCCTGCTGTGGCAAGCCCCAGGGAGAGGTAGGCCCCTACAGGAAGCCAGTGGAGTGCACGCACTGTCCATAAGGAAGGCTTGTCTGGGGACAGGAGGTACTGAGCAGAGGATGAAAGGTTCTGTGTCTGTGTCCAGGCCACAGAGCAGGAACCACAGCTCACCAAGGTCCCTACTGAGTTCTTTCAAAGAACAGCCCACAGCTCTGGGCAAGGCAGCAGGTACAGCCAGAGTGACCACCACTGGGCACCGGGTTCAGCATGCAGACCTGACTCATCCATGTCCCCAGGGTCCAGCCCAGGGCTGGACCAAGCAGGCGCCAGTGACAACACACAGCAGACTAAAAGATGCTTACAAGTGCTTTCAGCCGGCTTGGGGGCTTGGGTTATTTCTGTCCTACATCCTCTGACCTGAAGCGGGAGGCTGTAGCTCGTCTCCAAAGACACCCCACACAGCTTCAAGGAGTTTGGGAGTCACTGAGGAAAAGCTCCCTTCTCCTCTGGGCCGGGCTTTGCTGCCTCGGTTTCCCCTTCTTTGACATCAGGATGTGTGCGTGAACACTTGTGCGTGTTCAAGCTCACGGAAGGAACCACAGTAACTGAAATTGGCTGGAGTTGCCAGCTTCTCTGGTGACCTGGCAATGTGGGCCAGCCCTCCCGCCCCCCAGGCCGGAGAGATGCAGCTCCAGTCATCCCTGATTTCACTGGAGCAGCCCCCGCACGAGCTTCCACTTCCTGGGGGTTTGCGCGGTGGAGGGGCTCATCAAGGCCGCTTTTCTCGGTGAGTCTGGACCATACGGCCGGCAGCTACACCCGGACTCTGCATTCCCAGCCTGGCTCAGGCCGGGGTCTAGCGACGACGTCCGCCTGCCACCGCTGACGTCTAGGAGCCGGGTTGTGCAGAACCTACAGCAGCCTTGACTCCCGGGGCGCGAAACCCAGCGCAAAGAAGCACAAAGCAGAATGGGGCTGGCCTGGGCCGGACGGGACAGGGCGGGACAGAACAAAGCAGGATGGGACAGGACAGGGCAGGGCGTGATGGGAAAGGACAGAGCAGGACCCAGGAGGATAGGGCAGGGCGTGTCAAGGCGTGAGAAGGGTGTGCAGGGGCGGTACAGGAAGAAGATAGAATGGGGCGGAGCAGAACCGTGCAGAATTGGGCAGGAACAAACAGGAGCGTGCAGGAACGGCGTGGACGCGGCAAGGCGTCGCGGGGCGCTGCGGGGCGCTGCGGGGCAGAAAAGCAACAGGGCAAGATGGGGCTGGGCGGGGAGCGATTGGGAGACAGAGGAGAGGACCCGACAGGGTTGACTAGGATGGGGCGGGGCCTTGCGGGGGCGGGCCCTGTACGGGGGGCGGGGCGCCTCGCTCGCCCTGGGCAATCGGAGGCTCATAGACACCTGGAGTCGCTGCCCTCGCTCCCGCAGACCGCTGCGTCTCCCTAGAGCGCGGTGCAGCGGCTGCCCTCCCCCAGCCAAGAGACCTTGAGCTCGCGGCGGGGAGTGTCGGTGCCCCGGCCTTCCATGGCCAGCTCGAGCCGGTTCACTTGGGCCGGGAAATAAAGCACACTCAGGAGGTGGATCTCTCGCTACTAGCTATAGATCTCGATGACCACGCAGGAGTGGGCTCGGCGTATGCCACTTACAAAATGAAATGAGCGGCTGGCCTAACAGTGGCTCGTTGGTCTAGGGGTATGATTCTCGCTTAGGGTGCGAGAGGTCCCGGGTTCAAATCCCGGACGAGCCCAGCTTTTATTAGAAACAGATCTTTTATCTTTTAGTTAGGACGAGACCCGATGAGTAAAAATTTCACTTTAGACTGAAAATACGGTCTTTTCAGACTTGGCCCTTTCAGCGACTTGTTATCTGGTACTGCGGTGTAGGCAAATTACGAGTGGGAGTAGCAAATTACGAATGGAAATTGAGGAAAAGAGGGGCTCGTCCGGGATTTGAACCCGGGACCTCTCGGACCCAAACCGAGAATCATACCCCTAGACCAACGAGCCAGCTACTTAGCCGGCTCCACCAGTTCTTACTAGGGGGAGCTACGCACATGAGCATGCGCGTACGCCTGCGCAGATCGCCGGGCAGAGAATGCCGAGAAGTCGGTGTGTCATCTGGTGAGCCACGCGCGAATTGGAGTCCCTGAGTGGCCCGGAGTTTGTCCTCCTCGTCCCAGAAGAGCGTCTTCCTCTCTGCCCTCCTGAGGCTTTTGGCCTGCAGCAGATGGACCCTCACCAGGCGCTCCCCGCCCGGTCCGGCCCCTAGCCAGGCACGCAGCAGGCGCTCACCCTTGCAGGCGGAATCGAGCTCCGTGAGTCACGGCCTCGGTGAGGGCCGCGCGGAGCACCGAGAGAGCCCCGGGAGGGTGGCCTCAGCCCCGCAACCCGGAGAGGATTGACGGCATCGCTGGTGGCCGCGCTGCTGCCGCGGGCGGGGCCGGAGACCTGGTCCCCTTCTTGTTCATTTCTTTAGCCTTAGTCTCTCCGAGATTCGTGCGCATAGTCCTTCCTCCACGCCCACCATCTTCCCAGAGTCCTCTGTTCCCTTTACACTGCTCCAGGCTCTGGAGGAAAAGTTCTTTGCAGATAATTGCCAAACAGAAGTCCCCTCTGTTCTCACGGAACAGAACAGAACAGTGCTGGATTCTATTCTCTCTGCCTCTCAAAGTTAAAAAATAAAAATAAAAGCCACCCCCATTTTACTGTCAAGTAAAGGGACCAGAGAGGTTTGATGACTTCCTCAAGGTCACACAGCTGCAAGTGGCAAAGCTGGACTTGAAACTGAGCCTCTGTTGCTGCTTGCCCTGTTTCCCCCACGTCTGCGTTTCCACGCAGATGTTTACATGGTGCTTGTGCTCGCATGTGTTCTTCAGGAAATATTTGTAAACTGTGGGAACAGTTTACAACGAAAAGAGCAGTTCTCCACATTGATATGTCCCCGAGTCACTCTCCAACTCCCCAATAAAACTCCTGGCTCTGGTGCTCGGTGCTGCCTCTGAAAATGACATTACCCAGCCCGTCCCAGCAAGGCCTCGGGTTTTATTATGCACATTCTTGTCTGAACACTTGAGAAGGGATGGCGGGCTGGGCCAACGCTTTGTGGGTTTTGAAGCACTTTTAAGTTTCGCGTGAGGAGAAAGTAAGGTAACAATGTTTCAGTGCTAAGAGCCTTACCATGCTGCAGGCTTCTGAGGTGTTTTGCAGACATCTTTAAAACTATTTTTTTTTTAATAACATTGAGGGGGTGGCGGGGACAGAGGGGGGGGGATAGTCAGAGGAGAGCTTTCCGGAGTGAGTTCTCTTCCTCCATCAAGTGTGCCCCGGAAGCTGAACACTCAGGACATAGACATGCCCCTTGACCTGCCCGGGTGACTGACACCCTGCCCCAAGGACACACACCAGCCATCATAGGGTCTGGCGCTGAGAGTCAGGGTGAGTAACACCCTCTGGGGTATCCCTAGCGCACCAGGACCTCCTTCTATCTCACATCACGTGGATTTTGAGAACTGCCTTCCCTCCCTGGGCCTCACAAGCCATCTCTCCTGTCCACCCCCAGGGTCTCTGCACCTCCCCAGCATGCCTTTCTCTCTGGTTCCAACATTCAAGGATGCTGGGAGTGCTGCCTCCTGCAGGAAGTCTTCCTTGACTACCCACCCCAAGCCCACTGGCCTCTTATGTGTTGGTCTCTAACACACTTACTGGATGAGGACAAGGGATGTACTTTACATAACTCCAGGGTCCCTGCCACTGCCGCTGCCGCTGCCGCCAACCCCAGGGCAGACTAGCTGGGTCTTTTGTATCAAGCTAGGGGCTCTGAAAAGGTTGCCGGGAACTGGAAAAGACCTGAATTTGTGCCCAGCTCTGTCCCTGGGTAACTGAGTCAATCCCTGCTCTTGCCTGAATCTCGTTCCCCCCCCCTCTTTGTGGTCCCTGCCTCCATGCCTGGCCTGATGGGCACTAGACATACAACCTTTGCTTCGGTGTCAGCAAGCGTCTTCAGATCCACTCTATTTCCCTGTTCCTGTGACCCTCTCCGGGACCTGGTCTCCTGAGTAATCAGATGGGTTCAGGGTTCCTCCTGGCCCTGCCTCGTTTCTAGACTTCCTCAGCTCCGGCCCATGAGAACCTGGTATGTGGAGGGCCTTGGTCTATTCTGACAGAGGCCCTGGCAGGCCCAGGCTGGGACCTGGGAGTCAGGGCTCTAGACTTCCCGGAGCCGGGAAGGGAGAGGCTGGGGCTGGGTTCATCCTGGAGCCCCATGGAAGTCCAAGCTGCTGTCTACCAATCCACACAAGAGTGGGAACAATTGACATCCCGCAAAATAAGGTAGGCCTGACCAAAGGGTCTTAGATATTGGCCCCTGCCAAGAGGCTGTGGGCAAGCCCGGCTATGCTTCCAGAGTACGCTGGGCCCCCTGCCTTTTCTCCGCATGCTCCTTGCCGCTGGGGGACAAAGAGAAGTGCCCCTGCCCTGCCCTTGCCCAGTTCAGGCCACACTGCCTCTCACTGGACTCCTGACTTACCATGACACTTTGTGTCAGTGCGGCTGAAGACGAAATGAGTGTGGCCTGACTTGAGGTGGCCAGAATAGGCAGGAAGGTGGATCACACTATCCACAAAGAAGCTGTCCCATTGGCCCCAGAACTACACTCAGGGCACAATATGGAGGGGTCAAGGGAGCCGTGTCATCTGCTGACTAGTCCCTGCCCCATTCTGGCTCAGAAATGGGCAGGGCAGAGGTATGTTGGGCAGGGGGCGGTGTGGCTGGGCAGTAGACAGGGTTCCGTAGGCCACACTTTTTGGCATGTGATGAGTATGGGTTGGGGACAGGGAGGCCTGTAGTCATGTGACATCTGTCATCAAGGCAGCCAATAGTAGGGAAGACAGACCTACTGTCTTACAGGGTGCTAAGGCTTTGGTCAAGTGTGGGTCAAAGCACAGAGAGGCTGACCCTTGGGGGAGAGCCGGCAAGGGCTTCCTGGAGGGTCGATGTGGCCTGATGTGGGTCCTAAACGAATGCTGTGGGCCGTGTGCTCTCGGAACACAGCCCCTAAGCAAAGGAAGATGGCTCCCTACCTTACTTAGCCCTGTCCTAACCTGACCCTTAGGTGCTGCTGCCTTTTTTTCTCCTTCCTCCAGCTTCCCCCCTTCCAGTTTCTCCTTGATTCCTCCTAAGGGCCCTTCTGAAGCCCACACGAGGGTCCAGTTCTACTCCGATATCCATGGCTCCTCAAGGCCTCCACCTTAAACCCAGACTTCCCTGGGAGAAAAGGTGTGTAATCTGAACCCTGTGGATCTCTTCTGCTTCCAAGAGGCAAAGAAAGGTGAGGCGGGGGCTGTGGGGGCCTGGCCGCCTCTTCCGGATGTGGCCGGCAGAACTTCCTGAGATAAGGGCAGCCAACAATGGTGCTGTGTGGCTCAGCCTGTCTCCAGGCCAGAGGAAATGGGCAGCCTTCGCACCAGTGATCCGCTGCCTCCTTGGACATCCGCTGGTAGGGTGGCCCAGATGGGGGGAGAGGTTCCCACCAGGGGGCTGAGCCTGCCCCCCTGGCTTCCTCCTTCAGGACCAAGTATCTCCCTAGGGAGCTTAGGAGAGAGACTTGGAAGGGCCTGGGACACGTGCTGTACCCGAATGTTCAGGCATCAGGCATGGGTGTGAGGAGACATCTGGGTGTCATGGGCTGCTCAGCCAGGGGTGCAGGACAGACTACTGTTCATGGAACCCCGTGACTATCCCATCAGGACCAGGCTTTGACACAGACATAAAGCTGTGAAATACCTTGGGTTCCGCCTGGGTTATGAATTTGGCGGGCCTTGGGGCCTGGTCTTCCTGTTGGTAAAACAGAGCCCCGCCCACCAGCCAGCCAATGGAATATGCCCAGGTCATGGGTGCTTTAGGGCAGCAGTCTGGGGACACACTACAGTGTGTGTAGCGGTGGGCAACAGTCTCTGCTGTGTACCTTCCCAGCTCGTCCCAGCTCCTGGATAGCAACCTGTGTCTGGCCTCAGTGGGAGGGCTTGTATTCCCAATTCAGGTGACATTCTAAATAAGAACAAAACCCACAGAAGCCCTTAGATAACTCTAGCAGGCCAGCCCCTCACTGTTCAGAGGAAACCTGCACTGGGTCTCCATGTGGCTGGAGCACGCATCTCCTGTACCCCATCTTCAACTCTGGAGGGTTTCCGGGGCTCAGAAAGCAGAAGGAAGTGCTCCAGCCCCTCTATCCTGGAGAAGACCACCCTCTCCACCCCATGCTATAGTTCCACCTCCTAGTCTGTGAGGGGTGGCTGGGGAGAAGCAAACTCTTCTGGAGCCAGGAGTTCTTTTGGTGTAGAGGCTAGACCCCATCCCTCAAGGGATGCAGGATGAGGAGGTACATACCATGAAGGCCAAGAGAGTCGAGTGTGGGTCTGAGGGTCCCAGGTTTCCAGTCACACCCACCAACCAAACTGGACAAGACACCCACAAGGCAGCTGGTCTGGCTGCTGCTGCTTCTGGGGGAAAGAGATGCGAGGGCAGCCATGGGTGGAGTGAGTGGCCATTCTGGGCAGAAGAAGCAGCTGATGGCCCATATGGAGGGATCCAGAGAGAGACTGAGAGTAGCTGCAGGTTGGGCACCAGGGCCCTAGAGGGAGAGAGTGAAGAGCTGGACCTAAGGCTCAGCTGGGCGAGGGGCAGCAGACGAGGAGATCCTAAGTGTCAAAATTCCCAAGGATAAAAATTCCAAAGTGTAAAATTCCAAGAGATCAAATCTCCAAGATGTAATTTCCTCTGTGTGTGATGTGTGTGTGTGTGTGTGTGTGTGTGTGTGTGTGTGTAGGGGAGATGGTAATTTTTAAGTTTTCTTTGCAGGATTTCTGCACTTTGAGCAATAGAGGATGGGACTGTTGTCTTTTGGATTTTAGGCCGAGCAGAGGCAGTGGCATGCAGAGGAGGGAGAGGAAGCCATTTGAATTTGACTCCTGGGGAAAAGGAGAGAAGACAAAAGTCTCCAGGTCTTGGGTGGGGAGGGGCAGAGGAGAGGGAGGGGCTACTGGGTCATGGATGGCCAATAGGAAGTCTTTCTGGGACAGAACTGGGGAAGGCTGAAGGGAGGATGGGGAGCTGGTGAATTTGGGGGTCCTGTCCGATGGTGACCTAAGTGCCGAGGGGAAGGAGCAGGGCTGACCTGGAGCCATAGGGCTAACCTCTGAGTGGCCCACAGGGCTAACCATCCTAGCGCTTTGATGGAGGAGGCAGGGACCAGTCGAGAGCCAGGCAGCTGACTGACGTCTTAGCCCTTGGTCATCACCTCGCCTCCTTTAAGATGACTTGGAATACTCCTAGAGACCGTCCCGAGCAGCAGGCCCTGTCCTGACCTTTTACAGGTGCTCATTTCTAGAAGCCACAGAGCAACCCCCCAAGGCAGGTGACGTCCACAGACATCCCAACACGCCAGGACACTAGATTGCTTTCTGTTGCTCGGATAAATCACTGTGACCATAGCAGCTCATGGAAGGAAGGGTTTACTTTAGCAGATGGTTCTAGAGGGGCTAAGAGGCCATCACGGTCACAGCAGGCAGCGTGGCCGTGGGCAGGCTGGGGAAGGCAGGCGTGGCAGCTGGAGCCGAAAGGTGCTGGGGTGGGGCAGGGCTTCAGGTCTCAAACCACCAACAGGAAACAGCATGACCTTGAAATGACGAGTCTTTAACCTCTCAGTGACTACCCAGAATGCACTTCCTTTGCACAGCCACACCTAAGCTTCCCCCGACAGTGCCACTCACTGACGACCAAGGAGTCACATGCCAGACCCTATGAGGGACATTTCACTCCCATCATGTCACATGTCACACACGGTGCTGCAAGGTACTGGGTCCACACTGGCCACAGAGAAGGAGCTTGTGGCAGGGAGGGGACAGGCGGGCTAGTCTCACCTCTACTACCCCATCGATTCAACTTCCCATCTCCATGACTTGATCCTTCAACGAGACGAGATTCCTGACTATCCCATAGAGTTTCATTTCCCTATTTTCGTCTTTCTTTTTAATGTATGTGTGTATGTTGGACTTTTGGCAGTCAGAAGACAACTTTTGGGAGTGCGTCCTCTCCCTCTGCCACGTGAGTCTCACGGTCATCAGGCTTAGCAATGAGTGCCCTCATCTGATGAGCTATTTACTATTTATTATGTAAGTGCACTGTCTGCTGTCTTCAGACACCTCCCAGAAGGGGGCATCAGATCCCATTACAGATGGTTATGAGCCACCATGTGGTTCCTGGGATTTGAACTCAGGACCTTCAGAAGAGCAGTCAGTGTTCTTAACCGCTGAGCCATCTCTCCAGCACCCCCCTCCCCCACCGCCCTCCCATTTTCTTTTCAAGACAGGCTCCCTCACTGTAGCCCAGGCTGGAACTCATGTGGGCCTTTCCGGGCTGCCGACACGGAGGGGCTCCAGCATGTCCTGGTCGGCAAGCCTCTCTCCAAGCCGGTCTCCTTCTCTGGAGCACAATCCTCCAGCTCTCCACAGGGACGCTCAGACCATCTAGTGTTAGTCCCTGAGAGTGATGGACTCCTGTTCCACCTTATAAAGCCCCAGACCCTCGGCTGCGCTTGTTGGCACCCACCCTGTCCTAAGGCAGTCCCTCGTGACTGTCCACCCACCACCCACCTAAGACCCACGGACGCACCAGCTCTCAGGTTTAGTAGTCACCTGTAGCCACGACGCACGGTTAACTACAGCTGCTATGGCTGCCTCAGTAGGAGAGACGTTCTCAGCAGTAGGAACCCAAGCCCCCGGCTGATGCCGTAGTGAGGCCCTCACTATGGGGCAGACCAGTGAGTGCCAGATGGCAAATTTCCTAGGCAGAAGGATCGTTTCGTCCAAACAGTCCTGTCAAAGCTAGAGGCTGCGGAGGCTTTAGAGGGCCAAGGACTTGCCCATGGCCACACAGCACAGAGGTGACCAAGGCACACGATAGTGGCATGTCCAGGGCTCCACAGTCCTCAGGACTTGCCTATCCCCACTCTTTACGGGTCCTTCCCATTGGCTGTCTGAAGCAGCCCCATTTCCAGATGGACAAGTGGGACCTGGGAGGGAGGATCGTACTGCTACTGAGTGAAAGCACAGGACTGAGACAGTCTGCCCGGAACTGGAGTGAAAGCACAGGACTGAGACAGTCTGCCCGGAACTGGAGTCTTACCCTGCCTTAGCCATGCTCTATTGCTGTGAGGAGACACTTTTTTCTTTTTTCTTTTTTCTTTCTTTCTTTCTTTTTTTTTTTTTTTTTTTTTTTTTTTTTTTTTTTTTGGTTTTTGGTTTTTGGTTTTTGGTTTTTTTCAAGACAGGGTTTCTCTGTGTAGCCCGGGCTGTCCTGGAACTCACTTTGTAGACCAGGCTGGCCTCGCACTCAGAAATCCGCCTGCCTCTGCCTCCCAAGTGCTAGGATTAAAGGCGTGCGCCCCCACTGCCTGGCCTTTTTTTTTTTTTTTTTTTTTTTTTTTTTTTTAACAAAGGAAAAAGGTAGCCACATTCTTTGCCAAAATACCACAAATATGGTCTCCAGGCCACTTGCCGTCTGAAACCCCTTAAGCTGTTAGAGGTTACGTGCGCATGGTCTCAGCTCTGCTCCAGCGCCCTGTCTGTCTGCACGTGGCTGTGCTTCCCACCATGACGGTAAAGGACTATCCTCTAAAGCTGAAAGCCACCCCCAGTTAAATGCTTTCCTTTATAAGATTTGCCTTGGTCATGGCGTCTCTTCACAGCAACAGGACAGTGACTAAGACGGGCTATAACTGCACAGGGTCGTGAATGCAGTTACAGGTATTGAATTCTGCACTTGACAGGGGGGCTCAGTGGACACAGACACTTGCCACCAAGCCTGACAATTGAGTCCCATCCCTGGAACCCACATGGTAGAAAGGAAAACCCGCTCCTGAAAGCTGTTCCCTAACACACTGTGGCACATATATATGCACACATGCACACACGCACACCCACCCACACACACACACACACAAAGGAATTACTCTAAAACGTGGTTAAAACTGGCATGATAAAATCCTTCATTCCATGTAACTTACATGTACTAATATAATAAATAAATGTAAAACATGATTAAAATGCTGAATTTTATATGGTAGAACGTTTATCATACTTAAAAACCAATAAAAACGAAATATACCAAAAGCTCTATTGACTGTAACTCTAAATGGGAAGATGACATGGAATGTAAATTATCTCTTTAAAAAGCTGTTTTTAGAATTGTCTTGCCTTCTTGAGTTGGACTTTGTAGACTCACGTCTCAAGTGTTAACAAGACAGTCGTGGGATCAGAGATACCCCACACGGCTAGGAAGGTACTCTGATGCAGAAGCAGGGCCTGCAGGGGCCCAGGCAAGGGAGTCCTTAGCCAGGGGGCTGCCCCACGGCCACAGGCCAGACTCACTTCGTACTCCCAAATGGTGCTGCAGCCAACCCTGGGGCTCAGCGCCAGCCCCATGGCTGCGGTGACATTGTTTGGGTTTTGGAGGATAAATAGGAGCTATGGCCTGGAGAAGTTCTAGGAGGAGAGTCCAGCTAGAGGAAATGGAGCATGCAGAGGCCTCGAGGTGTGAGCTGGGGGCTGAGGGTGTGCCATCAAACCCTGCACCAGTCCTGCGAGCAACGTCAACATCAGCCCAGGGGCCAAAACCAACACGCCTTCCGGCATCCTCCCTGCCACCTCTCCTCCTGACCCTGGAGCCTTCTCAGCCTGTCAGTCAACAGCCTGAATTTACTGGGTGAGCAGGAGTGGGTTCTGAAGGAGCTGTGCCGTCCGCTCCTTCACGAGCCTGCCAAGGAAGAGGCCAACATTGCTGGCAGAAGTCAGACTTCACCTCCAAGATGCTGGAGCTGGCTCGGGAGGGGACCAGAGCCGTGTGTGTGTGTGTGTGTGTGTGTGTGTGTGTGTGTGTGTGTGTACACAGGTGTGTGTGTACAGGTGTGTGTGTACAGGTGTGTATCCACGGTACATGCACTCTGCATCCTCAGTGGTGATAGTTTCCATGCTCCCCTACCTGTGTTGCATCATAAGAAGCTGGGGAAAGGGCTGGGGCTGTGGCTCACATGGAGAGTGCTTTGCTAGCGTGGATGAAGCCCTGTTTGATCCTCAGCACTGTATAAAATGAATGTGGTGGCTGTAATCTCAGCCCTTGGGAGGCAGAGGCAGGAGGATCAAAAGCTCAAGATCAGCTTTGACTACATGGTGAGTATGAGACCAACCCAGGATACAAAGACCCTGTCTTAAAAACCATGCAAGCCAGGTGTAGGGGTGCACACATTTAATCCCAGCAGCTGGGAGGCAGAGACGGGCAGACTTCTGAGTTTGAGGTTAGCCTGGTCTACAGCGTGAGTTCCAGGACAGCCAGGGCTATATAGTGAAACCTTGCCTCCAAAACAAAAACAAAAACAAAACGCTAGTTGGGGGTTGGGGGGGGTGCTCCAGCATGCTGGTACAGGTTTATTAAACCAACAGTACTTAAGAACTGGTAAGACAGGAAGAACGTGAGTTTGAGGCCAGCCTGTTATAGTGTTATAGTGAGACCCTGTCTCCTAAGTAACCAAAGGAAAGAATGAATGAGTGAGTGAGTGAGTGGGTGAATGAATGAATGGGTGTGAGTGGATGAGTAGATAAAAACAGAGGAAAAGAAAACTGAGCCAAAGTGAAATTCCTGAACTTGAAAGCACATCTAAAATGAAATCTTTACTAAAGAGCTGAGCTGGGCTTGGTGGCACGTGCATGTGACCCCAGCTCCTGAGAGCAGAGGCAGGATTGTGAGCCGGCGGCCAGCAAGAGGGAGATGGCTATTACTGTGTGCATGATAGGATGGAGATTTCCTTCTGGGCATGAGAAAAGCGTTCTAGAAGCAGCTAACGGTAAGCAGTATTACCATGCTTTGTGTGTCTTAACACAAGTTTTAAATGAATGGAAGGATTAAAAGCAATCACAATCGCAACAGGACGCCAGTCCTTAGCGCGACTGACTCCATGATGCAAGCGCCATTCAGGCTGTAAAACTCAGCACTCAGACAGCACCCCTTGGCAAAACTAAAACAAAGCCCAACCCATGAAAGCCCATCCAGTTCTGGGAAAGTCTCGAAATGTCCTGACCTTGCTTTTTAGCCTCTGTGTAGTTCTGCTTCTGTCTAACTTCTTGTTAACTGAAGTAGGTCAACCCAGAACACATGAGAAAGGCTCAGGGCTGTGCTGGGATCCTGAACACCCAGTGTAGTTACTATCTGGCTAATAAAGACTTTCCGTTGACTTAAACTCATGTCCGAGCGGTCTTCTCTGGTGAATACCCCACAAGAACAATGATCCCTGGAGTAGAAAATGAGGTCGGCCACGGTGGTCACCCAGCAAAACTTGCTGCCAAATGCAGGACCTGTAAGAGAGGTGATGGCGGGCTTGGGCCATGAACCGCCACCTTAGTTGGCAGGCCCAGGGGATTTCCTCAATCACACAGAAGGAACACAAAAGAGAGCCTGCTCAGACAACAGGCAACACTCAGCTGACTCCTCCAAACTCGTGTGCATTGTGAATCACCCTCCACTGAAAGAGTCTTGGTACGAGCCA